>LDPL01000017.1:117502-482736 GCA_001305505.1 Neonectria ditissima | reverse complement strand
TAAGTTAATAAATTACTAAGTAGACTTAATAGGAATTAGATAGTTATTCTAAGTGTTAAGGATAGTATTTACAGTAGGGAGTAAAAAGATAAGATAAACTACTAGATTACTATAAGGTTATAGTAGGAAAGGTATAATAGTACTATAATATATATTAATCTCTAACCTCCCTATTCTTCCTAGTTATCTAAGCTCCTTCTTATCCCTTTCTGCTCTAGTCATCTAGAGTAGGGTAATATACTAGTAATGTCTAATCAGTATAGTTACTCTGAGACTATAGTAGCTCCACTACTCTTACTCTAAGACTATAGTACCTTATGGCTCTACTTCTAGCATTATAGTATTAATAACACTTTAGTATATAATAGGGCCTCCCTACTTATAAAGGCCCACCCTTAGGCCTTTAATCTTCTAGTGAGGTAGCTATAAATATAGTTATTAGTGAGTTATTAATAACTAATATATAATTATTATATTATTCCTTAGCCTATTATAGTTACCTGATTAGGTAGTAAGGTAGTGTTAACCTAGCTGTAAGTAGTTATAGAGATACTAGGTATAATATAGTCCTATAATATGTTTTAGCCCTAATCTATTAGCTAAGCCTGATTAGGCTGTATAGCTGAAATGCCTAATTGTAAGTAGCTATAGAGGATTTTAGTGATAATATTAATTAATAGGGTATTTGTTCTTAATTTAGTAGCTTTACTTAATTTGGCAGTAAGGTAGAGCTAACTTAGCTATAAGTAGTTGTAGGGATCTTAGTAATAATGTTAATAATTAGGGTATTGTTCCTAGTCTCTAGCTATTACTAAAATAGGTAGTAAGGTTACTCTGACTAAGCTGGAAGTAAGGTATACATTTAGTTGTAAATTATAGTATTATGTTTCTACTTACTAAATTAGGTTATCTATTAGGTTGTAAATAGTAGTATTATATTTCTATTACTTAATTAGGTTAGAATAATTGTAATGTGGTAGCTGTAAATAGGATTGTTGTTTAAGCTGTGTTTTATTACTGTTAGTTATAGCTAACTAGCTATAGGTTTATAGGGTATTTAAAGCCTTAGCTAGTCCCTGATTTCCCTGCTTTTCCTTCCTTTATTATTACTATTACTATCTTTATAGGTGACTTTCCAGCCTAGCTCTAAGGCTAGCTTCACTGTAAGATTACTACTAATAAGCTATAGCCTTATCTCTCTCTCTCTCTCTCTCTTACTCTCTTACTATATCTCTATAAGTCTTTTGTACCTCTAGTAGCTTTCCTAGTTTACTACTAACTTTATATAACTTAGCTACTATTACTACTACCTTAATACTACTACCTACTAGTACCCTAGGAAGACCATCTAAACTAAGGGTAATAATACTATTATAGAGGCCTTAACCTCCTGTACTTCTATCTCTAGCTATAAGTTCACTGTGACTTTACTAGTAGTCTATCTACTGACTTCTAGGTATAGCTATCTTATCTAAGTGTACCTAGTGTATAAAGAATAGGAAACTATATAAACTAGTAAGTTACTTTACCTTTTGCTTACTTGTACTTATAGTATAGCTAACTTACTATAACTTAGCTTATTTATACTAATTAGCTAGTTTTAGCTTAACTCTTTATAGTACTTACTAGTAAGAGTCTCCCTAAGACTAAGGCTAAGTACTAAGACCTTATAGTAAGTTATTATTAGTCTTCTTATACTTTTACTACTAACTTACTAGAGTTTAAGCTATTTAGGCTATATATATTCCTACCTTATACTTACTCTACTAGCTTAAGTTTAGTAATAAGAATACCTAGGCTTATACTACTACTACTAATACTACTACTACTACTACCTATACTACTAGTAAGGTAGTAGTATATATATAGCTACTAGAGCTAACCTAGCTGTAGGTATAGCTAGATATTACTAATACCCTCTGTAATATTATAGAGAACCTAGGCTATAGTGTCTCTAGTATAGCCTTACTACTACTTTATATAGGGCTTAACTTAGTCCCTTAGGATCTTAACCTAGCTATTAATAATAATAAGGAGGAGTAATAGGGGGTATTACTAGAGGGCTACTAGTAGTATATAGTAAGTTTACTATTAGTTTTTTTAGAGTTCTTAACCTAGTCTAATATAACTAAGGGTAGCTAGTATACTCTCTTTCTACTCTTTAGGTATTTTTTAGAATTAACTTAATTTATATATTAGACCTATTACTTTACTACCTTACTATAAATTTACTACTTATAATCTATAATAAAGCTCTTATCTATAAAGTCTTTATAGCTAACCTATAAATTTTCTATATTATTATAGTCTTCCTATTTAATAAGATATTACTAGTTACTCTTAGATCCTTTATATATAATAATATGTTTAATAATATAGATATTATTAGTAATAAAGGGGTTATCTTACTATTATATTACTTTAGGTTTATTACCCTTCTATTTCTCTAGGTTTAAGATATAAAAGATATTATATATCTATAATTATAGTAAAAGCTTAAGCTTATAGGTAAGATAATAGTCTCTACTATATTTAGTTATTTAGTAGGGTCCTATATATTTATCTGCTAACTTCTTACTAGGTTATTAGATCTTAATATTCTTTATAGATAATAGGACTAAGTCTTCTATATTAAATAATATTAGCTCTCTCTTATAGTTATACTAGGTAACTTAATATTTATAAATACTACTAAGTAGCTTCTATATTACTTTATAGTACTAGTAAAGTAGGATACTCTATAACTTAGCTAGAGTACTAATAATTAGTAAGAGCTCTTCTATATAGTTTAGTCCTTAAGGGGTAAAGCCTTATAGGTATTCTACTAGGCTCTTACTAATAGATAAGTACTTACTTATATTATAGGTATACTAGGCTAGTAGAAGGATATCAATCTAATTAGTCTATTCCTAGCTGTAAAAACACTATATATAATATTTAAGGGTTTAATTAAGCTTCTCTATCTAACTATCTATCTAAGGGTAAAAGGTAGTACTAAGTAGTTACTTAGTTACTAGTAGGTTATAAAATATTCTCTAGTACTTAGATATAAAGAGGGAGCTATAATTAGTAATAATTCCTTTAGGTAATCTATAGTCTTAAAAGACTCTCTTAAGGAATAAGATTATTAGTCCTTTAGTAGTAAGTTACTTTAAAGTTAGTATAAATAGGGAGTATTTTGTAAATTAGTTAATAATAACTAAGATACTATTAGAAATATAGCCTCTTTCCTATGTAATAGGGGGTAAGTTAGTAATAAAGTCTATTAAGATTTCTTCCTATAGTTAAGTTAATACTAGGAGTAAAGTAAGATAGCTATAGGGTTAATATAGCTAGGGCTTAGTATACTAGTAGGTTATATAGATTCAAATGTAATCCTTTATATCTTTCTTTATAGAGGGCTAGTAGTACTATACCTATAGTCTCTTAAGACTCTTACTAACTCCCTAGTATCCTATAGTAGGATTATTATATATTAGTATTAATAATTCTATATATATACTAAGGGGAATATAGATCCTTTAGCTATAATAAAGTAGGCTGTTCTTACTAATAGACTATTTAGCCCCTTACTTCTTTATAGGCTTTTTTACTATAGTCTTATAGTAAATTATCTATAACTTCTCCTAATAAAAGGAATCTATTTCTTAAGTATTTTATATAGCTATAGCTAAGGAAATCTCTATTCTTAGCTTACTAGCTCTCTTAAGGTAAAAGTCTACTAACCTTATAATAAGACTACCCTTAGGGCTCTATAAGATTATTACTATATATACTAATATAAAACTATAGGTAGAGTTACTTCCTCTAAGAGGATTATCTACCTAAGTAACTAGTATTCTACAGTTAGAGCTTACTTTAGGAGCTACCTTACTACTACTATACTACTCTCTAGTATTAAAAGTAGAACTAGTATCTAGTATTTTATAGTTAGGGCCTACTTTAGGAGCTATCTTACTATTACTCTCCTGCCTTTTAGCTTTAAATCTACTAAGAAATAGTAGTAAAGTAGCTATTTAAGCCCTATCTACTACTTCCTTATTAAAGTAGTTAGGCTACCTTAATAGACTATCTACTAGGTTCTTTATTCTAGGCTAATAGATAATCTTAAAGTTAAAGGGGTAAAGATTATTAAGTATAGCTATCTACTTAGATAATAGCTTTAGCTTTATTATAAGGTATTAATAATTTAATTTAATTTATTCATATACTATTTTAACTCTAGAGTTATCTAGACCTTCTTCTAAGTAACTTAGACTAGTCTATAATAGAGGGGAAAAACCTAATAGTAGGCTATAGGATGAAAAACCCCCTACTACTCTTACCTAAGGGGGAAGTAAGTTAGGCTTAGTATATATATATAATAGTGTAAGTTTTAGGCAGATTAGCTTTATAAGAAAAGCTAGTTATATACCCACTTTAATAACTCCTTATAGGGCTTAGCCTAAATTATATATTAGAACTTATTTGATCCTAGGGTAAGTCTAAATTACTTATACTACTTATCTTCCTTATCTTCCTAGGTATTATCCTTATTGCTTAGTATGCCTTCTCTAACTTTTAAAAGTATTTACTCTCTAAATCAGTCAATTAGCCTAAATACTACTAGGACTAGACTAGGGTCTAGTCTAGCCTAAGGCTGCTTTAGAGGCTACCTAGGCCCCCTTTAGGCTAGGTTATTTAGTACTATAGTTAATATTAGTATTAGTACTACTACTATATCCTATAGTAGGTATACTATATAGTTATACTACTTATTTAGAATACTAAACTATATAGGTCTCTCTGAATAGGTATTCCTTGCCTACTCCTACTCCTTCTATACTATATAGTATATATAGGACTATACTAAGTATAGCCTATTATACTTATAATATACTAAGGGGATATTACTAGTAGAGGTAGGGTAAACTATATCTCTTATATAGTAGGCTCCCCTATAGTAGCTATACCTAACCTATTCCTAATAGTATTATACAATATATCTAAAGTAGAAGTACTTAAAGTACTACTTAGGTTAAATCTCCCCTGAATAGGGCTTAGTCTAATATACCTCTATAGCTATAATTATACCTTAGTTATAGAGTTTATTTATATCTATTAGTTTAGTTAATAATATAACTAGTAACTAATAAGGTCTAGTTATATAGTAGCTCTATAATAGTTTAATAGTATATACCTTAATACTATTTACTTATTAGATATCTACTATAAGGTCCTTAAGTAAGCCTCCTATATAGCTAGTTAAGACCCCTTTAGTAACTACTATAAACTACCTAGGGACCTAATATATACCTATACTAAAGACAGTAGGAATCTAAGTATTATCCTTTAGGAGATCTATAACTAGTCTATAAAAGAGGACTATAATATCCCTACTAGAGAGGTAGTATAAGGCTACTATAGGTAAAAGGTAGCCCCTTAGGAGGGTATAGTTAATAACTATTATAGTATCTAATAGTATATAGGATATAATATTAGGAGCTATACTTAGTAACCTAATAATAATCTCCTTGCTAAGGTAAGGAGGGATTATCTTAGATAATAATACTATAGGGGGCTAAAGTATCCTCTTATTATAAGTAACTTAGGCCTACGTTAAAGCCTTAGTAGGTATTTCCTAAAGGGTAGTTAATACTACTTTTTTAATTATAATTATAATTATTTCTATAAGAGATAGTAAGATTAGGATCTTATTACTTATATATTAGGTATAGCTTATAGTAGTATTAACTAGGACTACTACTAATCCCTAAACTAAGGGAAAAGTAGCTTCTAGGATAATTACTTTAAGTTTAAGTTTAGTCTTAATAATAAGGTCTTCGAATTAATTATAGGTTATACCTATACTAGGCTTAGCCTATGGTAGGTGTAGGTTTTACAGTGAAAAATTTTCCTTGAGGAGAGAAGGGGGGTAGTCTATAATCTTAATATCCTCTATTTTGCCTAGCCTACCTGTTGTACATAATATAGCGATAATGTAGGAGTAGAAAGGGGGTAAAGAAGGTCTATAGAGAAAGTTACTTAAGTTAGAATTAATTTTAGGTGTATAACTGAGATATAGTAGGGGTAACTGTTAGATGTTTATAATGTTATTAATAAGGTATTAATAATTTAAATAGTCTATTAGAACCTTAATCTTAGTATCTATATAGGCTAAATAGTACCTCTAAGTATAAAAGGCTTCCTTAATAGCTAGAAGCTTAGAATCAGAGGTTAAATATTATAATTCTACTCCTATTAGCTTATATAATATATATATAATAGGGTATTAGTAGCCCTACTATAGCTACAATAGGACTATACTAATAGTATATCCTAATATATTTATCTTAATTCTTAAGGGTATACTAGGGTTAAAGTAGGTAAGGATAGGCTCCTCTAAGAATATCTACTTTAGCTACTTAAATATATTAGACTTATAGTAATCTAGCTAGAAGGTTCTTTTATTATTACTATATAGTAAATCTATAAGAGGAGCTATAATTTTACTATAATTCTTAATAAAGTGTTAGTAAAATCCTATAAATCCTAGGAAAGTCTAAATATCTTTTATATAGTAAGATAGTAGCTACTTTATAATACACTTAATATATTCTAGCTCTATATAGATTCCTTTAGTACTTACTATAAACCCTAGGAAGCCTATATATTAGAGGTTAAATTCGTATTTCTTAGGATTAGTATATAGGTTAATAGCTTATAGCTAGGTAAGAATATTATAGATATACTATAAGTACTTACTAGGATTACTACTATATATTAGGATATTATCTAGATAGATAATATAGATTATATCTATTAGCTCTATAAGGATATTATTAATATATTCTTAGAATATGACTAGGGTATTAACTAGTCTAAAGGGTATAACTAAGTATTTAAAGTAACTATAGTAGTAGTAAAAAGCTATCTTCTACTTATCTCCCTTATAGATATATAGCTAGTAGTATATATCCTTTAAGTCTAGCTTTATAAAAACCTATACTTTACCTAACTAGTCTAGGATCTTATAGATTAGAGGTAAAGGAGCTTTATCCTTCCTAGTAATCTTATTAAGACTATAATAGTTAATATAAAGGTATAGCTTATCTCCTTTCTTAGGGATAAATAGGATTAGGGCCCTAGCTAGGCTAATAGACTATCTAATCTAACCTTTTACTAATATATCAGTAAGGTAAACCTAGAGGACTTCTAGCTCTTTTATAGTAAGACTATAGATAGGTCCCTATAGTAGTATTTTACCTTTCTCTATATTAATAGTATATATTTATCCTTTAAGTATTAGGGGATTTGCTTTTTCTATCTTAAAGATATCTTTAAATTCTAGGTAGAGTTCTAGGTAGTTAGTTACTAGCTTCTTATTACTAGGTTATAGTAATTCCTCTATAGTCCCTTTTAATATTATAGGGGTAAGTATATCTAATAGATTACTAGTAATTATAAGGGTAGTAATATATTCTTTAGTAGCTCTATGTATCCCCTTCTTCTTTATAATAACTTTAATATTACTTTATAGTATACTATACCTCTAAGTCTTTATTTTCTACTTAAGGACTTAGGGTTCTATATTATAAAACTAAGGGTCTCTAAGGATAGCTTTATACTAGTAGATTATAGTAATATAGAAGTAGACTTTATATATTCTTACCTTCTTTATACTATTATAGACTATTACTAGCTGTTAGAGGGTTCTCTGGTTCTTAAGGACTTTACTGTTAACTCCTTTAATTTAGATCTTACTAGGTTTAATAAGCTTCTATTTAGTAGTAGTTAAGTAGTAAGGGTAAAGGAAGTTTACTTTAGCCCCTATATTAGCTAGGGTATCTCTCTCTAGTCTTTTCCACTAGCTCCCTATATGTAATTAGGTTCTAATAGTCTAATATATTAATAGGGATAGAGTCTAGTTAGATCCCTATTAGGTTCCTAGGCTTATAACCTAAATGTTATTAAGGGCTATTATAGGTATAGTAGGGTTATAGCTAAGTAGGTACTAATTTATAGTATAATAGTTACTTTTATATATTGTATAGTTATCTCTTAAATATTTAGTTAAGATATATCCTTCTTCTCTATACTTATAGTATATAATTAGGCCTCTATAGGATTAGCTAGGTATATATAAAGTTACTAGGATATTAGTAGGGTTAGTGTTTAGGGTAGTACCTAAAGGAGGTAATAAGTTTATATTATAATAGCTAGGGTTAGGTCTTCTAAGAATGGTCTCTACTTAGGTAACTAAGCTAATGAATTTCTACTAAGTCGAAGGGATCTTATAGCTAACTACCTAGGTTTATAGTATAGGTATAAGTTAATAAATCACTAAGTAGACTTAGTAGGAATTAGGTAACTGTTCTAGGAGCTTAGCTTCTAGGGCTTTATAGTAGTTAAGGAAGTTCCTAATGGTCTAACCTAGCTTTATATAGTAGTATACTAGCTTTATAGTTATCTTAAGGTATTAGGTAAAGTTATTATTAATAGTCCCTTTAACCTAAGTAAGGTAATTATTCTATATAACCTTATTAATTTAACCTTATTAATTATTGTTAAGGAAGCTAGTCTAATATAGCTTAACTGATCCTTTAAGATAGCTACTAGTAAGTAGGACCTTTAGTAGGTCTATAAGGAAGCTTAAGGGATATAAAAGGAATTAGCTATTAAGATTAGTAAGATAGATCCTTAATTTAGTCTAAGACTTTACACTATAATAAGAGGTCTTTAAGATAAGCTTACTAATGTTATAGTTAGAGGTCTACTATATATTTATATTATATTTATAGTAAGTTTACTTTATAGATTATAGCTTACTATTAGAGTTAAAGTTAGGGGTAATTCTAGTAGTAGTTAGCTTAAGCTAGTATCTCTTATAGCTAATTTACTATAAGGTCTATAGGGTCTTAATATAAAGGTTTAGCTCTACCTCTTCTATAAGAATATTATTATATTTAGAGGGAGAATTAGAATTATAGTTAAATAGGGGGTTTAATAGTAATATCTAACTCTTAGGTTACCTATCTTAGGTCTATAAAATTATAGGGTCTTTACTACTTATTAGGTATAAACCTAAAGAGGTAGGTAGTATACTAGGAGGGTTATTAGTAGTAGTTATCTTCCTTAATAGTCTACTATACCTATAGGTTTAGAGAGATTAACTTATTAAGAATAGTATTTATAGTAGGAAGTAAAGAGGTAAGATAGACTACTAGATTACTATAAGGTTATAGTAGGAAAGGTATAATAGTACTATAATATGTATTAATCTTTAACCTCCCTATTCTTCCTAGTTATCTAAGCTCCTTCTTATCCCTTTCTACTCTAGTCGTCTAAAGTAGGGTAATATACTAGTAACATCTAATTAGTATAGTCACTCTGAGACTATAGTAGCTCTACTGCTCTCACTCTAAGACTATAGTACCTTATAGCTCTACTTCTAGTGTTATAGTATTAATAACACTTTAGTATATAATACTAAGAGCTTAACTTTAAGAGCTTTATAATAGTTAAGGAAGTTTCTAATAGTTTAACTTAGCTTTATATAGTAATATAATAACTTTATAGTTATCTTAAGGTATTAGGTAGAGTTATTATTAATAGTCCCTTTAATCTAAGTAAGATAATTATTCTATATAATCTTATTAATTTAATCTTATTAATTATTATTAAGAAAACTAATCTAATATAATTTAACTAATTCTTTAAGATAATTACTAATAAGTAAAACCTTTAGTAAATCTATATAGAAGCTTAAGAGATATAAAAGAAATTAGCTATTAAGATTAATAAGATAGATTTTTAATTTAATCTAAGATTTTATACTATAATAAGAGATCTTTAAGATAAACTTATTAATATTATAGTTAAAGCTTAATTATATATTTATATTATATTTATAATAAGTATACTCTATAGATTATAACTTACTATTAGAGTTAAAATTAAAAGTAATTTTAATAGTAATTAGCTTAAGTTAATATTTCTTATAGATAATTTATTATAATATCTATAGGGTTTTAATATAATAGTTTAATTCTTTTTCTTTTATAAGAATATTAATAAGTCTAAAAAAAAGTTAAGATTATAATAGAAAAAGGAGTTTAATAGTAATATTTAACTCTTAGGTTATTTATCTTAGGTTTATAATATTATAAGCTTTTTACTACTTATTAACTATAAACTTAAAGAGGTAAATAGTATACTAAGGGAATTAGTAATAATAATTATCTTTCTTAATAGTTTATTATATCTATAAGTTTAAAGAGATTAACTTATTAAGAATAGTATTTATAGTAGAAAGTAAAGAAATAAGATAGATTATTAGATTACTATAAAGTTACTATAGGAAAAATATAATAGTACTATAATATGTATTAATCTCTAATCTTTTTATTTTTTCTAGTTATTTAAGTTTCTTTTATTTCTTTCTATTATTATAGTTTTTACTATTTAGACCTTTAGTTATCTAAAGTAGAATAATATACTAATAATATCTAATTAGTAAAGTTACTCTAAGATTATAGTAGCTTTACTTTCTTTACTTTAAGACTATAATATCTATAGTTCTACTTTTAATATTATAGTATTAATAATACTTTAGTATATAATAGTTATAGGAATAATATTTAATACCTTAGAGAAATAAGTAGAACTAGCTTTAGAACTATATATTTTTAAACTTATAATTATAGTAACTATACTATAGAGCTAACTATAATATAATAGTAATAGGACTAATATTAAGATTATTCCTCTAATTACTTATATTATAAGGCTTTATATATAAAGCCTAAATTTAGTTTAAGACTACTTAAATAAATAAATATATTACTATTTAAGATAAGCTCTTATAAATAAAGTTATTATTATATCTATATTAATACCTAAACAGCTATAGCCTAAAGACTCCATCCTATGTTACCTGCTTTAACACTACCAGGGATAATCCTCGTGGTCAAACCCGGCAAATCTCCCCTTTTCGGTCCTCACCAGATTGTCCACCTGTTTCGACAAAACGCCACGATTAGTAAGAGCACAGGAAGTTCAGGGCTGTTGTGAATATGACGTACCTCTTCTATAACGCCTTTTGTGGAGACGTCAACGGGCAACGGAGCACTATCTCCAAAACCAAATTGCTTTGCTCCATTGTTTCCCATGTCCGTCTGAGTCCATCCAGGGCAAATGACCATGGAAGCCAACCAAGGCTCCTCGTAGTGAACCTTGCGCATGAGGTAGTTGACGGCGGCCTTACTGGCTCCGTATGCTCCTGCGTTTTGGGGAAAGTTATCAACCTCGGCGAGGCTACCCAACGTGCTGGAAACGACGACGAATTTCGGGGAACTCGAATGCTTCAACAGGGGCAGGCAGGCTTGTAGGAGCACGATGGGCGCCGCGGTGTTGACGGCGATGTGATAGGGTAGCTCTTCGATGGGCATGGCTGAGACAGGGCCAAAGTGTCGGTGAACGCCGGCGTTGGCAATGACCACGTCCAGATGGTTCACTGACTTTGGAAGGTTGGCGATGGCGGAGGCGGCGGAAGCGGCATTCAGGCTGTCGATTTTGGCGGTGATGATCTCACTATCTGTGCCACGGGGGATATCCGCCATCGCAAGGGCCGAGGGACTTAAAGTATCTCGGACTGCCGCGATGACGACAGTCTTGTCCCTGGCAAGTAGGGTCTTTGTAAAGCTCAGGCCCAGACCTAAGAGATTATTAGTTGGCCATATTTGTATCAGTAGACTGGGGAAAGGACATACGTCGGTTGGCACCGGTGATTAGGTAAATGGTCTTGTGCTTGATGGGAGCCATGTTCGTGGTCGCTTTGCTTTTGTAGAAATAGTTGAGTCAAGTATGGCGTTCGTGTTTGGGAGTTGAGAATGATCTTGGATTAAAAACATGCTAAATCACCACGAGAGCAATTTATATATTCTGATCCCAGAATCCACCCGTCTCTCAGCTCCTCGGAGGTAACTGATGGAGCAACAACTTTGGAGCACATTCCGACAGTCAAGAGCCCCTGCAAAATCACTAATGCCGCTCGATCGCACCGAGAGACACCGAACATCTCTTTCTCGGCGCTTCGCAGCGTAAGAATGGGACTAGCATGAAGTCCGACATCTGTGCTCCCTAAAGAAAAAGGCTGAGTAGTATTGTTAATTACCCAAATGCGTAATAGAATGGTCGGATTTACAATTTGTCAGCGTACGTCGGGGTTTCGCTAGTCCCGAGAGACGCCGAGAACATAAAGCATGGCCGATCCATGCGAGCCTGGTCACTCGGCCTGAGACCTTTCTCAGTTCGGCTTTTAATTGAATTAATCAGCGAAATTCATGAGACCGAGATGGAGGATGCGGCTCAATCAATATCGGATGGGCTAAACCCATTTTCCGCTGCTCCGGATTTTCAACATCCTCCAACCTCGAGCACGCCAAGTACCACCCTTGGCCAACGGCACGAAGCAACGCAGAAGACAAAGACCAAGGTTTGTCACCCGTGTTTGGAGCCTATGTGAAAAACTCATCTAGAGACAGGCCTGCGATGTCTGCCATAAAAGAAAGGTTAAGTGCGATAATGCTCACCCGGCCTGCACGCATTGCGTCAAGTTCAACGCCCAGTGCACGTATGAGTCCACTTTGGGACCAAGGAAGAAGATTACTAGGCGGAGGTGAGAATCCTCCATTGTGCCTTGCCTATTCTTATCATACTAATACCAGAGGTAGGCTAAAACGGGCGGATATTCTCGAAGAACGAGTAAACTACTTGGAAGATGCTCTTCGGAGAGACCTTCATGCGCGTGCGATGCATGAAGAGGACTCTTCTTTACACGCGAACGAGGCACAAGCCAGCAGTCATACACACCCGCCGAACCCTTACAACACTCAGAGCACCAACTTTATCTGCGACGACACCAGCTTCCTATCCCCAAGTGCACGACGAGACTGGATCCCTGAGCAGTACTACATACCGCCGAATGTTTCCCGAGAACACAGCAAGACCATAACAAGGCAACAGGTAGCAGCTCTCTTGAACACCTACTTTGACAAATTCAACCGCGTCATCCCTATCTTTGATCAGTCCGATATCTTCGCACGTTTCTCCGCATTAGAGATGGACGAGATTCGATGCGACATGGCTCTTTGGACGGCTATCAGCGTCATGTGCGCCCTCGCCTACCGTTTCAAAGCCATGACTCAGTCTCATGCAAGCGACTCGGTGGACAACGACCGCGAGGCCTGGGTTCATCTTCAATCGGCTCTGGACAAGGCTGCCCGGCTGGCGATTTGCGGCACCGGAGATTTGCTGCCTATCCAGGCCTTGCTGGGTATGACTGTGTTTATGCAAGCCATGCCCGATGCGAACCCGTCCTTGATGTTCTTTGCCGCTGCAGTACGGCTACTGCACTGGAACGGGCTACAGGTTCAGGGTGAATTGGAAATGAACCATGGACTCGGTGGCCCTGGGGATCGCAACTTCAAGCGTCAGCAAAATCGCGTGTTCTGGGTCGCCTATTTCCTTGACCACGACCTTAGCCTCCGTTTGGGTAGGCCCCCTTTAATGCACGAAGATGACATCGACGTTCCTCTCCCAGCAGAAGATTCAGGAGATGGATTGGGATACTTGCGCTCAATAGGCAACACTATCAAGATCAACTACTTCCGCTTGCGAACACAACTTGCCGTCATACAAGGCCACATTCGCCAAAAGCTTTACACCGTTCGAGCATCGCGTCAGTCGAGCTGGATACAACGCGAGGCTATACAAGGTCTGGGTGTTGAACTTGACCAGTGGATGTCGGCCAGTGGTCTCCAAACCATGCAGGATAGACTGATAGAGTCTGGCGATCTGGGAGTAGCGTTCCCACAGCCAGATGTCTTTATAATGCGGCTGCTTTACCTGGCTTATCTGAACTGCCATACCTTGATTCATGGCTTATCGTTCCAGAGCCGTCGTTCTGAAGGCACCTCTTGCCTTGGTCTGTCCGAGTTTGGACCTTTGCAGACTAATGAGACAGGGCCGCCAAACTGCTGCGTCACAATAGCGAGGGCTTCCCTGAGTCTGCTGCCGCTTGATCCCAGTGATCACCCGTGTAATTGGTGAGTCGGTATAAAATATTGAACAATGTGGGGGTTCTTGGTTTTAACCTGAGTTCCTTATTGTAGGACGACCCTGAACTACCATATTTCAGCTGTAGCTGTTCTAATAGTTCACGCCTCCAAAAGTATCTGGGACAGCAGGAAAATGCTCAATCGGTTTGAGGCGACCTCGACGCACAGCGATATCACTTGGGCCAGAAGTCTCTGTTCGCATATGATACACGAGGCCCACAGCTTGATGGCCGTGTCTACAGCGAGTTGGATAGATCCCGCGTTCAGCCTTGGCCGAGATAGCGCTGAGGAAGGGCCACATGTACTGAGGCAGGGACTGCAGGGAGCACCACTTGATCCATTCTTCTCACTCTCCCAGGAGGGCTGATGAACAGTGATGACATTTTGCTACAATTGCCACATCTTGACATGATGCATAGAACGAGCGAATAAACTGCTTATCAAAGAACTATCTGCAACTTATTTAAAACAAATCCCCAGAACTTATTTTTGGTGGGAAATGTATTCTGGTTACCTGTGTGTCCGATTTGTCTAGGTGCGACGGCAATATCCAACGTCTCTCCAAGCTGATTTTTCTCCATCTCGTTTCTACGGTAAGCTATATCAGTCCCCCATCTCTCTTTCAACACCGCTATACCTTCCTAGCTCCATATCGCTGCGAGATTTATCCTTTTTCTTGGGATTATCTTGTGTTACATCTCCTTCCAACCCAAACCCTCGTGTTCTCGCACCAGACCGTTCTAGCACCCATCCAAATCCGATATTAAGCCTCTTTGTGTCTTCGTTGCTATCCAATCGTACCACGTTCAGGCTCTGGGCTCTCGTAGCTGCTATGATGGAAGAAACACTCATGTCGCGCATCACGCCCTCCTCTCGAGTTGCCTGTGCTCCAGAAATGACAGCAGCTATTGAAACGACAGCAACCGCCGCATATACTGTACACAGCTGAGCCCAGTTGTAGTCGTAAAGAAGGGTAGACCGCTCGCGGATGCAGGGAAAGTTTGTCTCTGCACCCCCAACTTTGCGCGTGGGATACTGCGAAGGATCATGTGCCCATGATACGGTGATGAACCGTGGGTCTGATAGCAAAGATAGCATAAGCTCCTCGTAGAAATTTCGCATTTCTTCTTCAAGCCTTGAGACTGGCCAGGCGACTCCGTGTATATTTTCGACCAGTCGTGTCCGCTTGATTTTTGACTCTTTCTCGCCCCCGACCCCCACCATCGTTCCATTGAGGAGGTCTCTCAAATATTTTCCCATTGAATGATATCCTCCGATGCGATGGTACTTGCGCGTGTCCTGTGGGAGTATGTAATTGCTTTCCGGAAATGCCGTTGTCTTGTCGAATGTGCCGTCGTCGGTTAGCGCACCCGGAACCATTGTCGTGTCGATGACCTTTCGTAAATATTGGCGATTCTTGACTTTGTGCCTTTGCCTCCCATTGGTGTAATTGAACTCTACAGTGTACTGTATCTCGTAATTCTCGCACCCGAATATCGTTGGTGTGAAGGCATCAAACCACCCCTCTTGAGTGTCATTGATAGGCGGCTTTTTCGTCAGGTCATTGAGAGAAGCGTATCCGATCCAGAGAATGGGCTCATTTCTGAATGCACCAAGGTTCCGCGGGTACGGCGGGCCGTGTACTGGAACTCCTCTCTGCCCGGTTTCGATTTGCTGGGAGGCATAGTCGCCCCGGTCGGCAACAGCAATATATGAGTAGTTACCATAAGGTAAGATGTCGTCTGTGGTGAACGGTGCTTCTAATCCCCCAATCGTACTGACATTTCCAGTAGAAAGCCCCTGGCATTTGTATCCGGGGCCGGTGAACTCCAAAACAAAGGAGCAGTTCCAGCCCGTCCCGCATATTTCTCTCGAAGCGTCTTCTCGCGTGACTACGTTTTGAAGGTACACAGCTTTGTCGGCCAAGCTCGCGTAGTCCCAATTGCAGCCGGTCCAGTAATCAAACTCGCCAGGTTGAAGGTCGCTAGATCCCGAGGTCGTATTCCAGGTAGACAGACTGGACAAATTTTCTTCAATGGGGTGACGCCATTTGAATGTTTCTTCGATCGAAAAATTAAGGGTCCGAATCGACGGGCATTCTCCGAGCTCTTGCTTGGTCCGAGAAATGATAGAAAGAGTGTCAGAGGTTAAAATGACAATGAGAGGAGTGGCCCAGAGATATATCGCGAAACACATCGCGAGTTTAGCCTTGCTGATGGCCTCCCAGTTAAACAGTGCAGATATATCATTGATGGATGCAAAAAGCGAATCGACTGCTTGAAGGCTGAGAATCTTATGTCGGACTGTCATCCATGCCCTTTGTCGGAAGGCGAGGACAATAGTAGTCCCGAAATTTGCCTTGGCAAGAAAAGCAAGGAAAGTCCCGTACCGTAGTGTGGCTGACTGGTTCACGGCTTCTTTCCCATGGAGACTGTTGTAGAATAGATGATGACCGATCGCGACGACAATGCCAAGAACTAAGAAACAGTACATGGTCCATGTCTGGAGAAGGTAGCTTGGCAGATATGATAGTACCCGCGAATGAAATGGGGCCTTTCGAGAAGTCTGGCTGATATCGTTGTTGTCTCCGGTGCTTCCAGGTGTTGATGGGGACAGAAGTGTGCTCTGACTGTCATTTTGCAGCAATTCGGTTGTGCTGTCTGATAGCAATGGCTTTCTCTTGAGACCACTGACGGGCTTCCAGCTTGCTGGGAGCTGGGTAAGACTTTCCATTGTAATTTCAGATCTTACTATGGTGTTTGGTGTTGAGGTTCAGGAAACGGGCGGCAGCACTGTCACATACACGAGTCGCCAAATAATATGGACAGATCGTGCGTAAGCTCAGCTGCCTTGTGGCCAGTACTTTGGCTTGTTGGGGCAGTGTGATTTATTTTGGTCACAGCCTTAAACCAACATTTTTTTCAGCTCTTCGAACTTGCAGGGGAAACAAGCCAGCCTCGGTCCCACCCTACTGACGGATGGTATTCTTGTCTGATGCAATTACGACTTACCCGTATGACGCATTGCATGTTTTCACAGATAGGTAGATGGGCCGAAGAAAGGCCCCTAATTAGTCTTGGCAGCTGCAGTCAGATAAATGAGCAGTGTCAACCACTTTTTACTGGCTACTTGCATGCATCAAGAGCAAGAAGTTGGCGAATCGTATCGACTCGGCGCGACATTCTTACGTGCTTTGTTTTGTGCTCCGATATCTGTATGTACTACCTCGTATAGGCAATGTGCGTTGGCAAGCCACACTCCTTTTCAGGGATACCCCGAATATGCAGAGCCTCAAGTCAACTATTTTTGTCAAAGGGCGATGAAGCAGAAACCTCTGGCCGGCAACGGCAAAGTCAAATGTTGAAATGAGTCTCACACTGTCTGGAAACAAGATGAGATTGGCTTGCTTCAAGAGAGAACAACTTCTGTACGGCCACCCGCTTTTTCAAGCGTGTCGCTGCTAGTACAGGGTCAATAAAGCTGTTTTCTCTCTCACGATTCAAGAATGTCACGAACTCAGTCCTTCCATGGTTACTCACGAAGAGATAATTAGATTAGTTTTATTTTTGCAACACATTACAAGATGGGAACGACATATTCTTTTATTTGTTGGCATCGAAACGCTATACAGTTTGACATTTATCATTGTATTACATGCATGTAAATCTTAGATCAGCCCGAGCTAAACCTTGTGTGATAATTACTACAAGAAAAACTTATGCAGGGCTACCAAGATATATGGAAAAATCCTCAGGCTTGATCCCGGAAATTAAACAAAAATATTATCGAAAATAAGTGCATTCTAGGCCTCGGTATTGCAAGATCGTGTCTCATAAAGTGAGTAGTGTTACCATTGAGCACTGAACAGGATCAGTGCTCTACCCCTAAGTTTCAGCTTCGGCGGGTACTTCCGAGCGGGTGAAAGAAAACACAGCACCCTAAAAAGAAGCTGTCTTATAATTAGGCGAAGAGAAAACATAAGAAAATATCTTCCTAATAATATATGTATTATTATAATATCTAATTTCCTCTTCTTAGCCCTAATAGTCCTAGTATTAAGGGAACCCTAAGCCTAAGAAAATAGCTTGTAATAAGAGAGTATAGGTACCTTAGTATGCGGTGTTTTATCTCACCCGCTTGACCCTCCATCAATTAACGTCAGTGTGCGAGTTGTGGTTGCATATGTTCAGCAGTGAGCCGATCCCACTCATCCTTGCCATCAGGTATCCTTGCAATCTTTACAATTTAGTTGCCGACGCCGGTTGTCGCTTCTTATTCCAGGCTCAATGGGGAAGCTGACGATCAGCCATTTATCTAATCACAGGCTTAACCGGACAAGACATGGGGTCGGAGAGACCCTGTAAGTTGAAAGATAAGGATCCCAGAATTTCCCCTCACTTCATTGCTTCCCCTTTCATAATTCACCAATGCCAATGACACAAGACAGCCGAATTGACCATCGTATTCCAACATGTCTCAGTACCAATCTGTTGGGCTTTTATCGGAAATGGATGGTACTTGGGTCAATCTCTCGGGCGCTCTCACTTCCACCGACGATGAAGCCGAATCCATGCCAGACCGCGTACGCCGAGTAGGATCAGACCACAAGGAGCTCCTCAAATTCTACAGCATCACGATTTCAAAACGACGACATAAAAGACTGGCGCAATTCTACTCGGATGAACTTGGTTCGCTTTTTCGAGTTCCCTTCGAGGCCCTCTCGCAGCAGGACAAGGTTGATTTCCTGCTTTTGCGGAATTTCCTCAGGCGCGAGCAACGGCAGCTGCATTTGGACGAAAAAGCCCAGAGAGCGACCCGATCTCTTCTACCCTTTGCGCCAGAGATAGTCGCCTTGTGCGAATCCCGCCAAGATGTCGACTTGATGCAGGGCGACAAGACTTCCGCGACGCTCGATGCGATCAAAGCCAATGCCCGCCAGACCCAGGATGCAGTAGAAGCGGGCAAGTTGCACACCAGCAAAAAGGCGGCATACAAGGCCGCCCAGATCCTCACCGAACTCCGTGGCCACCTGCAGGATTTCCTACGCTTTTATTCCTCATACGACCCGATGTTTGACTGGTGGGCAACCAAGACCTGGAAAGAAGCAGACGCCGCCATCGTGCAGTATCTCTCCGTGATACAGACCAAGCTAGCAGGGATACGACCCGATGGCGATGATGAGATCGTCGGCGAGCCCATTGGGAGAAGCGGCCTCATTATT
This sequence comes from Neonectria ditissima, assembly GCA_001305505.1. NCBI lineage: Eukaryota > Fungi > Ascomycota > Sordariomycetes > Hypocreales > Nectriaceae > Neonectria > Neonectria ditissima. The sequence continues at coordinate 463,416 of LDPL01000017.1, read as the reverse complement.
GAACTTGAGGCCGAGATGATTCCATACACCCCAGAGGAGTTGATCAACCTCGCGGAAGAAAAGTACAAGTGGTGCCAGGAAGAGATGATTGCGGCGTCGGAGGAGCTAGGTTTCGGTAAAGATTGGAAGAAAGCCCTCGAATACGTCAAAACATTGTCTGTCCCTCCCGGTCAACAGACGCAGCTGGTTCTGCAGCTCGCTCGCGAGGGCACGGCGTTTGTCCAAGACCACGACCTCGTCACAGTTCCCAAAATCGCCGACGAGACATACCGCATGTTCACCATGTCCGCCGAGCGTCAAAAGGAGAATCCTTTCTTTCTCGGCGGTCCGTCTATCATTGTCTCTTCGCCCACGGCAGACATGTCGCACGAGCTCAAGAAGATGGTCATGAGAGGGAACAACACACACTTCTCTCGGGCCACAGCTTTCCATGAATTGATTCCCGGACACAGACTGCAACTATACATGGGAAAGCGGAATAACAGCCACCGAAAATTGTTCGAGACTCCCTTCTTCGTTGAAGGCTGGGCCATGTACTGGGAGCTGCTGTTTTGGCAGATGGGTAACTTCTTTAAATCCCCAGAGGATCGGATTGGCACGCTTTTCTGGAGGATGCACCGCTGCGCCCGAATCATTTTCTCTCTCAAGTTCCATCTCAATGAGATGACGCCGCAGGAGTGCATCGATCTTCTGGTCGACTGGGTAGGCCACGAGCGCTCCAACGCCGAAGCCGAGGTCAGGCGGTCCTTCAATGGGGATTATTCTCCCTTGTACCAGGTTGGATACATGCTTGGGGCGCTGCAAATCTTCGAGTTACGAAACGAGGTTCTACAGGAAGGACGTTTTGGGGAAAAGGAGTTTCATGATCGGGTTTTAAAGGCAAACACGATGCCCATTGAATTATTGCGCGCACTACTGCTTGGTTTGGAGCTGACTCCGAACTACAAAGCCAAGTGGAGGTTCTACTAGAACAAGTGAGGAAGGATGTTTAAATGTTCAAAGAAAAAGATGCCTCGATCAACTCATGGCCTTGTGACAGGCTGGAAGAATGACTAGTCGTGGCAATGCAGTAAGAATCGCGTATAACAAAATGACCAGATCCAGCTTGATGATAGCGTACTACAGTTTAAATACAGGCCAGTGCCCGTTTGTTCTCAAAATCAACCGCAGCTCCATTCACAATTTACATCAAACACCCAACAGTAAAAGAACACGGAGTCTCGCGCAGAGTTGTATCAAGATATCTCACCCGCGCGGCTTGCTCCCCTTTCTGTAAGGCTTGTCAAAATATGCTCCATCTAAGTCTCCCTTGCTCATCTCGTTGAATTATAACTTGCCTTCTTCTGGGCCCGCTTCTTCTGAAATTCTCTATTAGTACGCAGTCACCATGCGATAGGCTGACAAGTTCCAACTTACGGCCAATTGGTCCTCCGATTTCTTACAAGGTGTTAGTTATTTTTCGACAACGAACGGGGCAGATCTGGAATATGACTTACACGAACTTGATTGTTCCACCACTAAAGACATGAAAGCATGCATCAGCGTCCTGTCGTGTGTATATGTCCTGGAGCTGTGGCAGGTGTGGAATGATAACCTACTTTAACGCTGAACCGCTGAGCATAAGCTGATTAGTGCAACCATAACTTCAACTACTGGGGGCATATCACTCACCTTGACGTACGGGCCGGGGCCAGGGCCTCTTGGGGAACTGACACTGCCGTTGGCGTTGGTGACGGGACTGGGGGCGGAGCCGGAGGCGGGCGCGGGCGCGGGCGACGGTGGTTGGGTGAGCGAGCTGTTTTATTGGAATGAATATTTACTTGGTGGTATTGTCGACTGTTGGATCTTTCGGAGGACGTACGGCGGCGAGAGTTGCGGCGGTGGTGGCAGTCTCGGCCTCAGCGGCGGTGGTGTTCTTCTATGCCATTAGCAACTAATCCGTGGGCATGGCCGAGGTGGTGCTGGGGATAATACTAACGGTTGGCGTGCTTCTCGTAACAGTAGCGACCGCGCCCCTGATAGAGCCGAACGCCGAACGCAGAAGTTCTTGGTGGGATCTGCATTGCGTTAGCTCTCTCAACATGTCATACCACGTCGATGGGGAAGTCCAGAACGTACCTGTGTTGGTGGCGCGGTGGCGATGGAGGTTGTAGTGATGATGATAGAGGCCGTGGTGATGATGATGGAGGAATCAAGGATCTCGTCGGAGCGCTCTTGGGGGAGAGGGGGCTCTTCTCCTGTCGGCTCTTGCCAGAACAGCAGGTCCGTCATCCACTGCAGGGACCACTGCCTCGCCCTCAGTCTCAATGGGCGAGCCCATCTAGAGTAACTCCTGCTCTAATAGGTAGGCAGGTGTATCAATCGGAAGGAGCGTTGCACACCGGCACGTCATCATTGCAGCGGCAGAAAAGAGAAGAAGGAATTTGGCCCGGAATTTATCATTGTTATACCAGCGGTTGCTAACACTTATGCGCAGCCGCCTCATATGGGATCATATGGGATGCACCTGGTCAGCATTGGTATTACTGGGCGCTACCACCTCCCGGCCGGACAAGTACTCGTATGGTCTGCTTATATCCGTGCGTGGTGGCATGCATTACTGACTAGAGGTAGACATTGAACATAGAATAGGGCAACAAATAAACGAGGTTTAAGTAATGGTTCTTCTAATCGTCCGTCTGGGAAAAGGATCGGAGGTTGAAACTGTAGTTACATTCTCGACGCCAATCCTAAAGCAAGGAGCCCAATGGAGTAATGAGTTGACTGAACGAATGGCGGTCGCGTGAGAATAGCCTACTGGAAAACCTCTCGGTACAGCGACGACAGTGAAGATTCCAGTACGAGTGATTGACTGTGCCGGATCGAAACCGCCAATTGCAAAGGTTTATTAGTCTCAGGGTCAAACTCATTATTGACTATGTATGCGACGTCTATTAGCTAGGCCAGCTGGGCCTCTATTTCTATAGTATTATCTATTGTCTAGACTGTAGCTAGTTAATTGAGAAGAGGCTTATATTTAAGGAGGGTTTTAAGTATAGAGGTTAATAGGTTTATCTAGTAGCTAGCCCTATAGATAGAGCTAATAATAGTAGTTAAAAGTAAATATTTAAGAGGTTAAGAGATATAATATTAAATAGAGAGAAAGAAATTAAAGCTCTTAACTTTAGTACTAAAGAAATTATATATTTTAGATCTTTAGCTTTTTTATCTTTAAAAGCTAAAAAAGCTAAATACTAAGTTTCTAATCTTTTAGATCTAAAAGGCTTAATATTAGGTAATTATAGAAGTATTAGGTCTTTAAGATAATTAAATTATAGAAGAAAAAGTATTTTTTATAAAGTCATAATAGTAGCAGCAGCGCTCCAGAGCCAGCCGCACTCCTAGTAGTCTACGGATAAACACAGCAGCAGGCTGTGTTAGGCACAGCTCGCTATCGAGACGGAGAAAGATACAGTTGTTCGTTTAAGTAGTGCTTGGGTCCTCGGGTTTCCGCCCGTACACTAAGGTTCTGTTTTCGAATTAGTTGACACGTGTAAACGCAGTCATTCGAGCGACTGATGATATGGCCATGGGACTTACACCTCGTAGTACGGGTTGAGCTTCTTGTTCCTCAGAGCCTGCCTCATCTGCGCAATGAAGACTTGGCACTCCTCGTATTGCCAGCCCATGACTTGTGTCAGCAGGTAAAGCCCAAACCCTTCTAGGCCTCCGTCAACGAACATCTGCACAAACTGCCCGATCTCCTTCACTTTGGGATCAAGACCCCAGGCGCTCATCGGAAGCCGGAACTTCTGCTCGGTGACGTCGACGAAGCCCGCCTCGTCCAGGAGATCCCGCATGCGCGAGCCAATGGCGATTTTGAACGTCTTGCCGAGCTTCTCGCCAGCCTCCTGGAAGACGCGGTTCCAGCGGTAGTAGATGTGCTCGGGGTCAGTGACGACGTCGGAGTGGGCGCGGATGTCGAGCTCTAGGTCCTCGAACCAGCCGCCGGGCTTGAGGTGGTGGAAGGCCTTCTGGTAGAGGGCAGACCAGTCGTCAATGCTACCATAGAGATCGCGGATGTGAATGTAGTCGAAGTGGTCGGGCGGCCAGGTCCACTCGAGCTGGGCGTCGTCTATGTAGAACTCACAGTTGGGCGGCACCCACGCTGGCTGGATGGGTGAGATGTCGGTGCCGGTGACTTGGGCAGACGAGTACTGGTCGGCGAAGTCTCTGGCAGACAGAGAGGGTCAGCGTGTATGAGATTCCAGGCGGACTCTATCAGCAGGCTTACTCACATCGCCCATATACCAGTGCCAGTTCCTATATCTAACACTCTCTGATGCAAGAGCCGTATTGTTAGATCTGTGAAGGGAAGTGAGAATCAGCAGGTGGTGACGCACCTGTGGATTGTCGCTAATGGGCGCTTGGAAGAGTTTGTTGTCGAAGTAGAGAAGTAGGTAGTGGTGCCTGAGAAGGTTGTTCAGCGTGCAGTGTCATGCTGATCCAGATTACCAACTCACGTTATGTCCAGGCCTTCATTTTGCTGCTCGTCGTTCGGGGCCCTGAGGTGGAGAGACTCAAAATATTAGTTCCACTGATTATAGGTCTTATACTAAGCTAGGTGGTCGTGGCCTACCAATACTCCGTCGTCTTGGAATTCCCATAGGTACGGCCGTGGATATTTCGGAAGTCTCGGATGCTGTCGGTCAAAGAAGCCGTCGACTCGAGTTCGTCGCTGGCGAGCTGCATGTCAACACATACTGAGGGCGACCGGATAAAAAGGTCGTGGAAACATTCTACCTCAATTCCGAAGCTGTATCGTCGTGCTCGCCTCCATTCTCGAATTGGGGATCCTGCGTGGCGTGAGCGCGCGAGGTCAGTGGGAAGGCGATCGGAGGACGTCGGGCGGGGAAAAACGTACGACTACGATGGGAGCCGATGTTGCGGCGGCGGCTGACTTGGCACTCGAGGACGGAGAGGCGTTTCCAGACTTGGGGCTGCTCATGGTGATACCAAGTTCTCAAACTCTGATCGAGGCTTACTCGATGGGAGTGGTTGTGAAGGAATAAGAATATTGAAGTTGTTGGCCCTCGACGGCTCTTCTGAGTACCACAACGAGGGACAGACCGAGCCCCCACGCTGCACTCTTGCCCTGCGTTCGGGTACAAGGATCATTCAGTCGATTGACCGGTTGGGCAACTAACTGTTGGCTCAAATTGTGACCATGTTTCAGGGAGAGGCTCGATGAGCCACGCCAATGCGACGTAGACGGTAGCGAAGAATACCGGCAAATCAGAGATGATGAGTTCGCCAACGCTTAACTACTTAAGTTATCTTGCAGCGGTATAAAATCCGGTTTGGGCAATCCAACCCTTGCCCAGATAACTTTCTGACGTGTGATCGCATTCCCCAGTCGGGAAATCCGGGCCAGGTATGCTGTGCTGCGACCAGCGGTGGGGAGCTTGGCACTGAAGTGAGCTGCTTGGATGGTTGGCGAACCTCCGTCTCACGCTGCGCGGTGAGCATACGAGGATCTTAATCGGCCTGAACGTCATTGATCGCTTTACACTTGACGACATGATTTGTAGAATCACCTTTGATAAGCTAAGTCGTGAAAGACACCCTTCCGTAAAGTATTAGCCGACTTTTTATGGCATTTTAATGATATCGCGTGGAAGCACGGCAAGCTGAGGTCACGACAGCTGTATTGATGCGCTTTAGACATTCCTTGACCATTTCGTCTCGAGAGACAACTGAATTAAGAGATTTCTGCTCGAGCCAGAAATAGATGAGCCTGAAGCTATGCCGGCTGGGCCCGAACCCACGACGGACTACTTTACCCTGGACACTCTCATCGTTCTCTCGCCTCGCATTTGTTGTCTGCAACAAGGCTTTAAAGGCAATATGCACAAATATGGAAACGTCTTAATAGCCAGGAGGCACGACCAGTGCCACGAGTCGAGATTTGGGTCTCGGCCGCATGACCTCTTCGGCACAAGAACTTAGACTGGATTGTCATAGTAAGCTCCAATGGCTTCTACGCACTGAGGTTTTCCAACACCTAAGCCAGGCCCCATACTCGTCAGCCGCTGCTCGCCCAACATCTGGAGCGTTGATATAGAAGAAGCCAGAAAGTCGGATCCGGTTGGTACTACAGACGCTAGAAGACCCATTGGGGCAGATGAGGTTCCCATGGCGGTTTCCAGGAATGGCCGCGACGCCAACTACTAGCAACAGGTCTTTTCATCCAGCCCCCTAAGCATGGAAGCGCTGCGTATCTGCGTGTTGAGGGACGAAGGGGGAATTGACACTGAAAGAATCAAAACAGCAATATAATTAATTATAGCTAACACTTCTAAGCTCTTTACTTAGCGAGCTCACCCAGAATGTCGTCTGCTGCCTTTTCCGCAACTAGGAAGGTTGAAACAGCTGTAAAGGTTCCTGGAATCCTTGGGTACACAGACGCATCTACAACACGGAGCCCTTTGACACCCCGAACTCGAAATTTGGAGTCGAGCACGGCCATCTCATCGTCGTCTGCGCCGATGGGGCAAGTAGAGCTTGCGTGGTGCCCCCAAGCTGTATCTTTGATGTAATCCTCAACCTCTTTCCTGCTTTTGACATCAGATCCTGGAAGGTCTTCCTTGACGGGTACCAGTTGTCGGTCAAAAGCATCCCGGGTCAGGTCCACTGCCTCAGATAGGGCCTGCAGATCTGCCTCGTAATCTCCGCTGCCTGTGTCAAAGTAGTTGTACACAATGTCTGGTACATCTAGCGGGTCGGCTGAGCGCAGAGTGACAGTCCCTGCAGTGTTACGAGGCTGGCCCTTCAAGATGGCCCAAGAGAAGTGGTCATGCTCAGCAGTAGCGTTGAAGCTGTAGTTTGGGAAGTACCCGCGGAAATTCACAGGACCCCCAAAGGCAAAAATGTCCCAGTCGCCTCTGTCGGCCACGGTGCTCTTGTAAAGCATAGCAACAGGAAGTCCCGAAGAGGTATATGTGCCCTTGTTTCCAAGCACGGGGTTCTGCCATTGTTCCAAGCATTTGTCGTTCGGCCCTTCATCAAACGTGCAGCCATCTAGGGCTCGGAAGTCTTTGGGCGCCCTCCCTTGAACCACAATCTCGAGATGGTCCTGAAGGTTTGTCCCCACCCCGGGTAAGTCTGCGATGACCGGAATATCGAACTTCTCAAGCTCGTCGGCTGGGCCAATGCCGCTGAGCTTCAGAATCTGTGGCGAGTTGTAGGCGCCTCCAGCCACGATGACCTCGCGGGAAGCAGTAGCAGAGCCAGGCTTGCCGGAGCCAGCAGACCGCGACAGAGGGCTTGCCTTGTAAATACCTCGGCCATCGAGAAACTCGACACCTGTGGCACGAGGAGGGTCTTCGGACTCGTCGAACACAACCTTTGTAACATGACAGTTCATGCGTAGATCCAGAGGATACCGCTTTCGCCCTTTGGAATCTTTCGCATCACGAACCGCAAGGACAAACTCACGTGGGCCAACTCGTATGCCATCTTTGGTTGAGATAGGGGCTTGGAAGTAACCGCCATCTGTGTCCCTGCGCTGGTATTCAGCGTTTGCGTCTCCAGCAAGGAGCGTTGCGAGGTTGATGACGTTGTCAGTCAAGTTGCCGAGTGCAAACCCTCCTCCGAGGATCAAGCTCAATAGCTGCGGGTCGCCCAAAGCAATCGAGAGTGGAGCATTTTCGGTGCTCAGCCATCCCTTGTAACCGTGGCCGGGCTGTCCAGGCAAGAGGTGGTTGTTGTCTTCGAGGCGAACAAAGTACTTTCGCATGTTGTCTGCAGACCAGGACGAGTCGCCTGTCAAGGCTGCTATGTACTCAAAGTCGCTCCGGTAGGGATAGACGGCAATGAGAGCGTTGTGAGCGGTGCAGCCACCTAATGTCGCGGTTCGGGGATACAAGGTGCCCTTGATCTTGGACCCTTTGGGAGGGCTGAGACCGGTGTACTCGCCGCCATCTGGTGTCTCATAGGTTGTTTTGTAATCTCGAGCTTGTCTATCATCATCGGCGTAGTGCCGAACAAAGAAGTTCCATGCCATGTCATCATCTTCAGATGCCCGGGCAGAATAGGCTGGGACAGTGTAGTTGAGGCTCTCGCCCTGATCATCGCCCGCGTCAATGAGCAGCGTTTTGTGTCCAGCCAAGGCGAGCCGGGCTGCAAGAGGACCGCCTCCAGCCCCTGAGCCAACGACTACATATTCGTAGCCGGTCAGCTCTGTCGCTAGGGCGGTGGAAGTGAAGGCGCCAAGGGCAGCAAAGAAATTCAAGGGTCTCATTGTAAAGGTTCGGATAGCCCTAGTAGACCTGGTAGACACTTGAGAATGAGATGAATGAAGAGTATACTGGGAACAGCATTTGAAATAGAAAGGACTGACACGTTGATGATATAATGACCTTTTTAACTGCCGTCGGTAGTTCTTGATGCTGGGCCTCCCTTTCCCCGCGTCCTACGCAGAATGGGGGTAGATCAGCAGCCCATCTCCATTAACGCCCCCGAAACGGGAAATTTAGCAGAAACTAGCGCCGGCTGTGCTTCCCAATCCCGTTACGTCTCCTCTTAAGTAACAAGACTATTGCGAGAGGAGCCGGGGGATTTGGTTACGGTAACTTGATTAATCTCAATGGCGACGATCATACCATGAAAAGGCACAAACTTCCCAACAGAGCTGCTGTCGGAACAGCCTCTCCCGGACTATCACCAGCATCACCCCGCAACTTGCGCACTAGGCTAAGCTGGAAGAGGTCCAGAATGGGTATGCCAAGGACCGCGAAGAAGACAGTATCATCATCTGATCAGTCAGAGAAAAGTCAATTCTCAGCGTAAGCAGCAATTCAGCGCTTGGCAATGAGGCAATGCATGCTCATCTCCCTTCTTCTGCCTAGCCTTACCCAACCCCATGACAGCCTCTGGGGACCCTTCTGAGCAATGACGTCTTCTAAGCGACCTAGTTAGGTCTATCACTCGTAATTCTTCCTTCTAAAACAGCCGATAGGCCACAGTCCTAAATGAGCGGGCCCCTTTGTCTTGATACACAGGAGAGTATTTGTGTGCCGTTTGCACGAGCGTGGTTCCAGCGTCTAAGAAGAGCAAAACTGTATCTTCTTTTCCGAGTCCTAGCTCTAAGCATGGCACGCATCATCAGACAGAAGGCAATTCCCAACTACAGCATGTCGTAGCATGGCTTGCTTCAGCCAGGCTGTCTTTGCCTGTATTGTCAAGTACTCCAGACGAGAATTTCACTATCAAAACAACTCTACACGTTATTGTCCATACCTTGAAGTTGACTCCATTCGGCGAAATTCCCTAGCTATGGCACATCCAACCCCCCTGCTTGCTCTAGCCCTCGGTTCCCACCCAATAATGCATACGCCACTTGCCAAACATGTGATTTTACGTTGAATCAAAATATATTGTCGAGTCGTCACCCGCCGCATGAAGAGGAAAGTTTCTTCAGAGTCCACTGAGTACCGACCACATGTGAGGCCACTTCTCATTAGAGGAAGTTGGGTGAACCCAAGGGGATTGAGAACTGGTTCTACAGCGGGATCTCACAACCATTCAAGAACAGAGCGCCTCCCATAGTCATGCCCTACACCTTGTTTTTTAATCTTACCCTTTGGAAGTTCAGGTAGAGCTAAAGCTCGTACCTAATGCGTCTCAACAGGTATAGTATTGCATCTACATTTACGGAGCTGTGCCGCGACTCGTAGTTCGATCTCTCCTGGAGGCGGTAGATATTTCTCAAATAAATGCAAGGTATGGATTCAAGTATAATGCCATCAAGTGCATTGCCAGCATTTGAACGCCTAGGCAGTTTGGACAGTCTGGGTATCAGAGCCAAAAGGAAGGAAGCGTAAGGGAAGTAGGTAGTCAGTAGTGGGCTCGCTGCAGGCTCACAGGTAGGGGTAAGTAATAATGTTGTAAGGTTAATCTGTCAAGTCCCTATAGCCTGCTAGAAATTCTCTAATGTATAGGCGGCTCCAGTGCTTCACACGTGTATCGCTCTCTGTAAGTAGTTCCTTCGCTGGGGCCCTTTAGGCATGTGACACTAGGCTTACAAAGACGACTGATTATGGCCCTCTCTGGCAGGCTCGCTGATAGCTCTAGTTTGCTCCAACTCAATTCTAAGTAATTGGAACCGTTCTTCTAGATAGGTGTCCCGTTCACGCAGATATGAAAGACCGGCATACATCTCGCTGAGTAATGTAGCTACGACGCCTCAACCTTGTTCTAGGAAGACTAATGTTACTGATGGCAATTTCTTTACCGTACTCGACTTCCCATAGCGATCATATGACAGCCACGGCCAGAGTAGTTGTGATGTTTCATTGGCGGAGCCTCGGTAAGGCCGCTCCAATCACAAGGTCCCCTCACGCGGAAGCAAGAGTTCCGTAATCACGGTTTTTGCACCTCTCTCCGGAGGCTGATGTAAAATTAACCACGAAAGTATCCTTAGATTCCGTCCTTGAAGGCGCTCCTCATTGAGACAATGCTGGCATCGGGTCAACGGGTACCGAGCTCAAACATTCGACTCTCACGGAACGTAGTATCGGGTTTGGTTCCCACCCCATCATCGATAAGTGCTGGGGCTTGCATGCGTAACTCTCATCCGTAGTCATCAGAACACCCGGATTTTAATGTTCCGTATTGACAATCCAAAGTGCGGGGTTGCCAGTCGGAAATACCAAACATGTCCGCAATGCGACGTGGGTGAACATGGATGGCAGTCACTCGGAGAAAACCCAGATAATTTATTACGATGGCACTGCCACTCCAGAACTGCAGTTGCCAAGGCTGCAGTATTGCCAATCAACCACAAAAGTCGCCGTGATGCTTGCCGTTATCTTCGCCTTCGTCTTGGCATGGGCTACCTCGGTCCTTGGCATCACTGTCACTACTGCCACCTCATCCTATACTGTTGACTCCGAGAGCTCCTATGGCTTTGTTGTCGTCATCAGTCGCTCGACATGCGATATCACGTCAATGAAGTTCTATGGGACTGAGTATCAATACTCGAGCACCTACAGCCACATTGCTTCTGGCCTAGGTTCTGCAACCGTTTCATACACAACCTCTGGTGAGAGCCCAACACAGCTATTAAACAGTGAGATCGGGAGAAAACTAATAAATCCCACCAGGAAACTATGTCATCGTCAAGTGTGTCGCTGATAATGATTCGTTTGATCTGACGCACTACATGGTCTTTGAGAATGGCAGCAATAGTATCTACATGGGCACATATACAGTCTCGGAGCCCACTGTTGGAGAACTTCGCTACATCTTCCGTCTAACGGGTCTGACAACTGCGTATCCTTATAGCACAGTCTCAGACACCAGTGGTGGCACTGCGATTGAAGGTTCCGATGTCTATACCGTCAGCTCACAGACACGCAGCAAGTTCTACTCGTCGGAGCGCTTTATTGACGACAGTGTATACTGCGCAACGAACTCGGGTGCATCCATCCATGCTTGCTGGGTAAGACCCAATCAGCAGGCTACTGAGAAGAGTAGTGGTGGACCGTTCTTTAGAGACATCAACCTCAACTGGGGCGGTAGCTATCATAGCGCAACCTACTACATGAACTCGGGTCATGTACAGACCGAAAGCTACCGCCAGGGTTTCCACGGACCGTACGTCTTCAGCTTCAGCCGTAGCGGCATACCCACAGCATCTGGCTTCGACGTATCCTTCTTTGACAACCTTGGCCTGACTGGCTACGTTGGCTCTTCAGGTCGCGGATACGTCAAGGGTACAGCATCCGGCGTGTCGACTAGTTTCCCCATCGTGGTCCACTGGTACAATGCCAACTACCAAGGCTGGGCGTACGCTTCCTCATCTGGTGCATTCACTAGCCCAGCACTGGTAGCAGGCACGTACACCATGAAGCTATACCAGGACGAGTTCTTAGCTGCTACGTCGACAGTTACAGTGTCCGCCGGCGCCACGGCGACAGCGAATATTGCCGCAACCAACACAATTCTCACAAGCAGCCACACGACAATTTTCAAGCTGGGTGACTACGATGGTCAGCCGACTGGATTCCTCAATGCGGCCAATCAGCTGCGTATGCACCCCTCCGATAGCCGAATGTCGAGCTGGAGCCCGGGAACAGTAGCCTCGACTTCTGCTTCGAGTTGGCCAATGGCAATCTTCAAGGACGTCAATAACGGACAAAAGATTTCCTTCTCTCTCTCGTCAGCCATCAGCTCCAGTGCCACGCTACGAATTGCTACAACGCTTTCTTTTGCTGGAGGCAGACCACAAGCCACCGTGAATGGCTATACCTGCTCTACACCGTCCGCACCGACGACGATCGACAGTCGGGGCGTGACAAGGGGTGCTTACAGGGGCTGGGGAGATGTTTACGATTGCACCATCCCGAGTGGCAATCTAGTCAGTGGTACAAACACTGTTACAATCAACGTGATTTCGGGAAGCAGTGGGACTGCCTACTTGAGCCCGAACGTGGTAAGTAGTTATCAGAAGCTCACCTACTTGCTGGTTATGCTTGATTCTCGTGCTAACTCTGTGTCAGATTTTTGATGCAATCGAACTCTTCTATTAGGACTTGAAGTGTAGTCTGAGGTCAGTTCCACTGAAAAACTACATGATTTTCCTGCCGAAAGAGAGGGCGTCACGGTTTGATGACCAAACTATTCCAAATTTTTCCAGTTCTTCGCACACTACTTTATGTACATATTTAGTCTCTTTACGCTCCAGTTTACGTCACCAGCGTGGTGTTTCGCAACGAGCTCGTTGGGGATCTGTTGGTAGATGCTATTGCGGACTTCACCCTCGTTTTTCAGCCATTCGGTCCCCGGCCCTACAACACCGGGATTGAGAGCTCCCATGATCACTGTTATCTCAACATGACATAGACATGCAAATTGAATTAATGTTGGGTTTCTAGAGACTCGCAATGTCTGACGTACCTTGCCTAGAAATAATTGTCTAGGAATCGTAACCCCACCACTAGGCACGACTGGCTTCAGTGGCATCCCCGCGGCAGCGTTCAGCTTCTATTTTCTCCCTGAAGCTGGAGTTCTTGGGGTCTGCCACACAGGATTAGAGTTCTTCAACCTCTTGTCGAAGCTTCAGGGCTGTCCTTGGATGATTCGTGAGAAACCGTAGTGTAGCCAGAAAGCCAATAGTAGTAGTGTCTTACCCAGCTTTCAAGTTAGATGTAGATCTGCTAAGGACATAATGAGTGTTATAAGCGATTGGGTCCTATTTGTGTCGCGCTGTAAACCTAGTGAGGAAATTCATGCGACTTGAAGGACATTAAAGCTATTTATAGTAGCCAGCTTTAGATAAAGGAGTCAACAGAGCTATTATGCAAGGTCTAGTATGAGGAGAAGAAGTCAAATTGGGCTCGATAAGATAGGTAGAGGATTAGGGGTTTCGAAAAGGATATCAGGCTAGGAGAAAACCCAGGCCCAGGGAAGTTCAAAAAAAGCTTTTCTTCACGCTGTTTTTCAACACGATGGTCTAGCAAATACAAGTCCTCAAAAGTAACAAGATTAATTTGGATCTTCTCATAACCTTAAGACTGGATCCTAGAGCTTAATCTGATAATAGAAGAACTGAGATTACTACGTCGGAATCCGGGCGTTCCGGTCCAAGGGGATGAGCTGCGGCACCAGTCGTTAAAATGGGACATAAGTTGACTCAAAATCACCACACCATGGATTCTGAAGACATCATGACGTGGTCTAGGAAACACGTAAAATCACAAATACTTATGTGAACACTTCTTTGAGTTTACAGGCCATCTGCGCCGCATTGACGTCGCAACTAATGTGGAATAACTGTATTTTTCAGTGGAACTAACAAAGCATTTTCAGGGGTGTTAAATAGCGGTGAAGAGGATTCGGAAATGATAGACAAAGTCAAACATGGGGGTAGATTGGAGTAAAGTGGACACCAGGGGGATTTAAAAGAGTAGCGAAAGCCGCCTGAACGGAACATGCCAACAATCACCGCGAGTCATAACACTGTCACGGCCGAGTACGAGGACAAGGAGCGAGCCCAATCTTAACATCAAACCAAGCCGACCAGGTCGAGATCTAGTCACTATGTTACTTGATACAAAACATATACCATTCCGGTTATCTCACTTACTCATTCCCTCCGGCCTCGGCCTGATCTACGTTTTGAATCAGATATTGAACAAGCGTGTTCTTAATCACGGCCAACAGGCACTTTTTGATTGGGCGCAAGAGATTATCCTGGTAACGGGAGGATCCAGTGGCATTGGGGGTGCCACTGTGCAGGAGCTTTCCAGGAAAGGAACCCGAGTTGTGGTACTAGATGTACTTCCATTGACATATACGCCTCGTAAGTAACATCAATGTCTTTTGATCATCCACTGGAGCTTGCATACTTTGCTAACAACATACTGACAAAAGCGCCGAATGTGTATTATTACAAGTGTGACATAACAAATTACAGTCAACTACAGGAGGTGGCTGCCAACATTAAGCGGTGAGTAATATAGGCGGCCTGGTTTATGGTGTTCAACTCTTACTATCCATAGGGAAGTTGGAGCTCCTACTGTCATCGTGGCAAATGCCGGAGTTGTTCGGGGTAAACCCATGTTGGATGCTTCGCAGCAAGACGTCGAATTGTTTGTCACCCCATGGTCAAAAACAATATCCTCCAGCCAGATACTTACCTCAAACAAAACATAGGACCTTTTCGGTCAACACTTTAGGCTTGATATGGACCATCAAGACCTTTCTCCCAGCCCTAGCAGCTCGTAATCATGGTCACCTTCTCATTGTAGCCTCGCAGGCAGGCTACATCACCACTGCATCTGGGACCGACTACTGCGCCAGCAAAGCCGCGGCAATCGCAATCTACGAGGGGATTCACAGCGAAATCAAACACATTTACAAAGCACCGGCAGTGCGCGTGTCTTGCATATGTCCCAGCCATGTGCAAACCGACATGTTTAAGGGCATCAAGTTCGTGCCTGGCATGACATCTACGACACCTCTTTGGATTGCACAGAAGATCACAAGCATTCTCCATAGCGGCGATGCTTACCATGCACTGGTGCCCGCAAGCGCTGGTATTGCGTCTTGGATTCGCGTTCTCCCGAATTGGATGCGAGTCAAGTTCCAGGACGTGGCTGCGGCGGCTTTCGCAGACCTCCAACCTCGTGATCCTTTTAGGAAAGTGGATTAAGTGTCTAAGCGGTTAAAAGGATATTGTCTGGTTGTGCGCAGTATCTAGAAGGTGTATGGCATCTGACCTTGTGGTCGTGGAGGAGTCATTGGCACCAACTCACTTCTTAATCGACTACATTCTTAATTATATACTAAATATAAAGCTAAAAAAACCTAGATGATATACCCTTTGTAAAAAGACTATCTGTTTATAGCTAGAGATATATATAAGGGCTGTTTCTAAGATATTAAAGTTCTTATGTTATATTAGAAGATAGTATATTAATTAGATTATAGTTTAACTTAATATTAATAGCTAAATTAAGATAATATAATTTATAAACTTTTCTAATAAGATAATATATATTAATCTTAAGATTTTAACTTTTCTTTTTAACTTTTATATTTTTAATTTATAAAAAGCTGTAAGAAGTCAGGGTGGTATACTCGATGTACAATAGACCAATCAGCCGTTAGACCAAAAGATCAAGCAATTTAAACAAGCTAGCGTTATCTGAATCGTGCTACACATTGGTTGATAAGGAGCCGGGCTCGCGGCGCCCTGCGGCGAGCCCTGGGCGCGCCTCAGCGCAGCGCTCACAGCGCCTATAGCCCTTATGTCCTTACAGTTAAATATAAAGCAAAGTTAAATTAAGCTACTTAATAAGATGAATAAAAGGTTTAAAGGTTTTTAAAAAGTCTATATATTAGGTTTCAAAAGAACCTACCTAGGATTAGGAAAGTTAAACCTAAAGCTTTTTTATACACTGTTTTTTAACACAGTAGTATTCTTAGTACTTTATCTTTTCCCTAGAGGAATCAAATTATTATAGTGTTAGAACCAGCGGGTTTTAGTGGAGAGCGATGGGCTAAGACAATAAGCGTAGGCAAGCGATGAAACAAATGTTAGCTGTTAGCTAGCATTGGCTTCAGGAATAAGTCCGAAGTGATGACGTTCTGTGTGGAAAAGGGAGGGAAATTGGCCTAGGACGATGGTTCTGGCACATAGCAGGTAGGCAGTTTCGGCTTCCCAGAGAGAGCAAGATCACTTCTCTTTGCATTGTTCCAAACTTCCAAGTAATGACACTGACTGAAAGAACCCATTCCTTGATTCTCGCAATCTCAGTCCACTCGCTATTCGACATCCTCCTGCAAGACATTGCGCACATTGTCGCCAACGGTGAAAGCTTCACGGCCTGTCTTGACTTCCGTCGGCCAATTGGCACTTTTGAGCACCGCCTCGGCAAGGTTGAGAAGCAGGATATCGCTGCCGTGCGCACCAACGAAACTACTCACTATCGGCCGGTACTCCTTCAACCCGCTGATCCGTGAGTCGTATGGTTTTTGCCCGACTGTAAACGAAACGTGAGCGAAACTGTACGCCTTGAAGACGAGTGCGGTCACTTACCAGGCACTATGAGTGTTGGCAACTGAAGAACCGGTGGCAAGTAGAAGACCGAGAACGATCCGACGATGCTCAGAAGGCTGTTCGTGGTTAGGGCAATGGCCAAGTGGCAACCATACATAATGGGGACCTACTTATTTGCGTCATCACGGTACTTCGGAGCCGCAGCGCCAAATGGCATCATCATCACGGCATCGGTTATGGTGTCCTGGTCCGGCCCCATAATGTTCTTCTCGAACCACTTTCAAAAGACCTTCATCTCGGCTACGCCCTGCTCGCGCTCTTCTTCGGTGAACGGAACAGCGAGGCCCCTAAGCAAAAGTCAGGTCAGTATGAACAGCGCCCTCGCCATCCGGGCAAACGCTCACCATCGCTTCCCCATGTATGGTCCCACACATGCCGGCTTCCCAAACTTCTCAAGGTAGTCTCTTCGAAAGTCGTCGAAGGTATGATATGTATCGTAATACATAGGCCAGACCGCGCTCTGTTTAAGTCAGCTTAGGGCAGTGGCAAATTCCAGAAGATGTCAAGTACCATTTCGAGATACTCCAGCAGCGTTTTCCCTCCAGCTTCCTCGAGAGGATTGGATGCCCATGTGTCAGTGATACTGATGGGAGTTCGCTTGACGCCGAGGAACTTCTCGACGACGGTGATGAATACCTCAGTCATGGCTTATTGCTCAACATCCGCCTGTGGAAAGAAATCCAGAGGATAGAGCAGGCGTTTAGGATACTTGAAAAATGTTAGATATGAAGACAGATGGACTGGCGAGTCAATCACCTGAGACGAGTCAGGAACATCCAACGTTGCCTTGATGAGATGCTTCGCATCCTTCAGGCTTCTGTGCAGCGTTCCGACTGTGTCGAACTCACTTTCCAAAGCATTAGATCCAGTACGATTCCGTGCATCGATTGCGTATACTTACTTGCAGCTCGGGACGATGCCTTGTCGGGAGGCAACACCATACGAGGTCCTGAGGCCGAAAAGGCCGTTGAAGGCTGATGGATAACGTATACTGCCGGATGCTTTGTAAAGGTCAGCAGAATAGCCGTAGAAGGACAGTGAACAAACTCACTGTCACTGCCAATCGAATGGTCGAGCCAAGTATAACCAGCAAGCGACGCACCAGCGCCGGTGGAACTGCATGACGGAGTCTGATACGTATCACCCCTTGGGTTGAAGGGGCAGTGGTAGTCAACCCACTGATCAGTTAGCTCTTCTGCAGATGCAAAGGCAGACATCTTGGCCTTTCCCACAATGACAGCACCCAGTTGCGTGAGCTTAGTGACGTAGTCTGCGGAGGACGTACGGGGTGGGTAGAGCTCATTGTAGGCTCTGTTCATCATCGTGGTTCGGATTCCCTTCAAGTCGTAGTTGTCCTTGATACTGACGCGAACGCCACCCAGTGGCTTTTCTTCACTCGGGTTCGAGTAAAGCCGACTGGGCACGGCGATGCTCTTGAAAGTACCTTGATGCGAAACTGCTTGAAGTACGGAGAAACTGAACGGAACGACGTATCAACACAGGGCGACATGAAAAGAAGCTTGAAGCGGCTTACCTGGTTGGGCTGACAACATCGTCGGCAATGACAGGGACGACAAAGGCGTCGAGGTCATCTTCATAGAGCTTCCAAGCCTGATGGATTGACTTGCCGTGGATGAAGTAGGGTCCCTGAGGCAGAGAATCATGCGTGAGGGCCGGCTCGTTTGCGTAGACTGCTTGAAGACGGTGGCTTTCCGCGAATCGGGCAGCGACGGCAGCAATGTCTATGCCCGGACTGGATTGCAGTATGACCGCTGAGGTGAATTCGTCGCAGAAAACATCATCCCGGTGCACAAAGTCGTCCAGTGCCTTTTGAGCATGTTCCAAGGCAAACCCAGAATTTTGGACAGAGAGCAGCACGGCGGGGGTCCAAAGCTCACTGCTTGCAGCGGTTTCGATGAGGTGGCCCTGCCCTGGTCAGCAATCCACACGCTTCGCAATCTCGTTTCTGCGAATTGAACCTACTACTTCTTAGGGATGCACGAAGTATGAGCCTCTCGCGAGCACGCGCGCGGTAGCGGAAGCCATTGCGGGTTTGTCATGGAGACGGGACCGAGCTAGGCTGCAGTTTGTAGCTTGTGGGATGAAAGCAGCATCCAGGCTGAGTTGCAATGACAACGTAGACACGTGCAGATGTACCTGCTTCTTGGCGGCAGAACTCAGCACTCTCCTTAATTGACACCGGGGAGTGCCCACAGCCCGAGCTGACGAGGTGGTGGCTCATCGGGTACCCCCACCGAGTTTACGCCCGGCCAGGCTGGCAGTTTGAATGGAAGCGGGAAGAGAAAGAGTCGGTTAGATTCGGAAAGATACTGAGCTGAGCATGATCAAGGTCGACCGGCGTTACCGTCTCCTGAAAGCCTGGCAGAGACGCTGATTCCCTTGGACACAGCTGATACAATTAGTGAGAACGAGGTCTTAGGAACTAGATCGTATGCTTCTGAAATGTCACTCACAATGTGTGACTTGTCACCGCGAATAGACCGCGAGAGGTAGACAGTCGCCTTCGCTTCACAAAAGGTCCGCACAGGAAACGGCAGGTAGAGCATTTTGAAATGCTCCATGATCTGTCGCACGACCTCCCACTCCGTCGGTGTGTTCGAACTCTCCAGAAGATCGTGCCGCCGTGATTTCGTAAGACCGAGCTCCACAGTGGCACACCAGAGGAGGTACTGCTCAAGATCGGGCTTTTGCGCATCATGGATGCATGCGAGGACCAGTATGCCGGTAATACTGTCAAATATATCCCGGAAATCGGCGCGGCGTTTTGCAATGGGCAGTACCTGGAAAATTACCATCTGCTATGAAGTTGACGTAGCGAACAGCACTTACATTCTTGAGCATCAGTCCCCCAAAGCTATGACAGACAAAAAAGATCGGACGTTTCAGCTCGTAGGGCTCTTCCCGCCGGAAGCGCAGGTTGAATAGCAGATCTTCGGCTTATTTAATCATGGACGCCAACGGCCGATGCTGGTCAGGGGCTTTAGAAAAGTCGTACTTGAACGCCATCGTTCTTACAGCCGGAAAATGATAGCTCAGAGGATCTCGAAGCCATGCAGGTTGATCTTGTTGCTTATGAGATAGGCCCGCGACATGAACGAGACTGGAATTTATCAGGCGTTTTATTAAAACTCCAAGCCTTATTTTTTGTTCCTTCATTAACTTACTCGACCAAAGGTTGCCGAACGCCATCGTAGACAACTGGCAGTGAAGAAGGCATTTCAATGAAGAGGAAGTATTCCTATACCATGAATCGCAAGACATTGATATCAGCGCTGTAAACTTCTGCTGCTACGTGCTTGAGGCCTATGGCCTGGGTTGGGAGCCACCGAAGCAGGGACGTTGACTGGGTGTATTTAGTGCGAGAGCGTCGCGGGTGCCTGTCAACTTCGAATACAACTCACGACGCTCTGCTATTGTTCAATGCCTCCTGTGGCTCGCAGCAAAGGTGATTTCCAGGGCAATATGTTGGATCTCACGGAGGGATAACCAATGACCCGGGAGGACTGCATCCAGCGACTCGCAGGCTCGTACCCCTCACTCAACCCAACGAAAATCACACGTGTGTACGAGGGCGCAGCACAACCGTGCTACATAGAGGGTCTTGGGGCGGGGTAATTTTTCGGGGCTAAATCGATGCCCTATAAACGAACCTCGATTACGCTCCGCTTGATAATGTTCTGTTCTTCTTTTGAACTTAGTGTTTTTATGATTTTATTAATAATTGAATTTACTGATTAACTAAGGAAAATTTAGTCTTTAGTTAGTTACTAGTTACCTTTAGTTAATCTTAGTTATTTAAGTTTAAATATAGATTAGTTTTAGTTAGTCTTAATTAATTATATTTAAGTTTACTTAAGAAATTTTAATTATATATTATAGAAAGTAAAATATTAATTTCTTATAAAATTTATTAATTTAAAAATAAAAGATTATATTAAGTAATTAAAGTACTTAAGAAAGTTTTATTTAAGTTAAATAATAAAATATTTAATTAAAAATAAAAAATTATTATTTTAAGTAAAAATACTTAAAGAAAGATTAATTTATAATAAACTTTATATTATTAATATATTATTAAACTAATAAAAATAGAAATAAATTATAGTTTTTTAATTAATAAATTTAATTATTTTATTTTATTTTATTTTATTTATATACTATTTTAACTCTAGAGTTATCTAGACCTTCTTCTAAGTAACTTAGACTAGTTTATAATAGAGGGGAAAAACCTAATAGTAGGCTATAGGATGAAAAACCCCCTACTACTCTTACCTAAGGGGGAAGTAAATTAGGCTTAGTATATATATATAATAGTATAAGTTTTAGGTAGATTAACTTTATAAGAAAAGCTAGTTATATACTTACTTTAATAACTCCTTATAGGGCTTAGCTTAAATTATATATTAGAACTCATTTGATCTTAGGGTAGGTCTAAGTTATTTATACTACTTATCTTCCTTATCTTCCTAGGTATTATCCTTATTACTTAGTATATCTTCTCTAACTTTTAAAAGTATTTACTTTCTAAATTAGTTAATTAGTCTAAATACTACTAGGACTAGACTAAGGTCTAGTCTAGCCTAAGGCTACTTTAGAGGCTACCTAGGCCCCCTTTAGGTTAAGTTATTTAGTACTATAGTTAATATTAGTATTAGTACTACTACTATATCCTATAGTAAGTATACTATATAGCTATATTATTCATTTAGAATACTAAACTATATAAGTCTCTCTAAATAGGTATTCCTTATCTACTCCTACTCCTTCTATACTATATAGTATATATAGGATTATACTAAGTATAACCTATTATAGTTATAATATACTAAGGGGATATTACTAGTAGAAATAAAGTAAACTATATCTCTTATATAGTAAGCTCCCCTATAGTAGCTATACCTAGCTTATTCCTAATAGTATTATATAATATATCTAAAGTAAAAGTACTTAAAGTACTACCTAGGTTAAATCTCCCCTAAATAAGGCTTAGTCTAATATACCTCTATAGCTATAATTATACCTTAGTTATAGAGTTTATTTATATTTATTAGTTTAGTTAATAATATAACTAGTAACTAATAAGGTCTAGCTATATAGTAGCTCTATAATAGTTTAATAGTATATACCTTAATACTATTTACTTATTAGATATTTACTATAAGATCCTTAAGTAAGCTTCCTATATAGCTAGTTAAGACCCCTTTAGTAACTACTATAAACTACCTAGGGACCTAATATATACTTATACTAAAGATAGTAAGAATCTAAATATTATCCTTTAGGAAATCTATAACTAGTCTATAAAAGAGGACTATAATATCCTTACTAGGGAGATAGTATAAGGCTACTATAGGTAAGAGGTAGCCCCTTAGGAGGATATAGTTAATAACTATTATAGTATCTAATAGTATATAGGATATAATATTAGGAGCTATACTTAGTAACCTAATAATAATCTCTCTACTAAGGTAAGGAGAGATTATCTTAGATAGTAGTACTATAGAGAGCTAAAGTATCCTCTTATTATAAGTAACTTAGGCCTAGATTAAAGCCTTAGTAGGTATTTCCTAAAGGGTAGTTAATACTACTTTTTTAACTATAATTATAATTATTTCTATAAGGGATAGTAAGATTAGGATCTTATTACTTATATATTAGGTATAACTTATAGTAGTATTAGCTAGGACTACTACTAATCCCTAAACTAAAGGAAAAATAGCTTCTAGGATAATTACTTTAAGTTTAAGTTTAGTCTTAATAATAAGGTCTTCAAATTAATTATAGGTTATACTTATACTAGGCCTAGCCTATAGTAGGTATAGGTTTCACAGTGAAAAATTTTCCTCGAGGGGAGGAGGGGGGTAGTCTATAATCTTAATATCCTCTATTTCACCTAGCCTACCTATTATATATAATATAGTAATAATACAGGAGTAGAAAGGGGGTAAAGAAGGTCTATAGAGAAAGTTACTTAAGTTAGAATTGATTTTAGGTATATAACTAAGATATAGTAGGGGTAATTATTAGATATTTATAATATTATAGTAATAAAATAAATTTAATTATTAATAATAATTTAAAATATAAAATATTTTACTTTAAATTACCTTATACTAATAAAATATATTATATATATCTTATAGATTAATATATTAATAATTTACTTTAAATCTTAGTTATTATATTACCTCTTAAGCTTATACTAAAGCTACCCCTTAGAATATATCTATTTATATTAGTTTCTATAATCTATATCTATATAGATACTAGTATAAACTATAGATAGTACTTACTAGGTCTTAGCTAATCTATAATACTACTTTAAACCCACTCATTCGAGAAAACCCAGGTTTAATTAACCGACGGCTAACCTCCTGATCCTCGAACATACGCCACGTCCTCCACAAGACTGCATCACTCCCTGTCGGCTGATGGGCCCAACTACTCTGTCATTTGTCCAAAATGCGTCCGAGTGAGGGGTTATCCAAATCATAAATGATTGTCCTTGTTGTCATGCGATTTGACTGGGATCGTGCGTCTCGTTTACGACACTACATATGCATGAACACCGGTACCAACACCAACAGATAACAAAGCAAAGGGAGCTTTCGCTTAATAAATACCTGCCATCCCCACTGCCGGTTTTCTCGCTGAATCTTCCTGTTCCAAATTGCCAACAGTTTGCCTCAATTATGTGTGAAGACGAGCAGCAGAATCTTCCGGCATCGCCGCTACAGGACGCCCTAGCCGGGAACCCCTTAGAAGCCGATGTGAGTAATTGTTTGGAAGTTTTTCTTTTCTCAATTTGTTTGCTTTTCATAAGTGATTGACCATGCGTGCCTTCTAGGATACTCTTCCGGACAACGATTCTGCCTACAGTGTCTCGTGAGTCTCTTATTGATCTATAAGCCAGACAATCAGCCCTTGACAATTTACCCAGAGAAAGTTCAACCAACTATCAAACGTCTTTAGCCTCAAGTATCGTAAATTACAAGTACGTCATTCGCTAGAAGGTTACTGTTTGCGAGAACTCTCTAACTAGCAGCCATTCCATCGTTGTAGATACGAGGTGAGCTTCCGTGAGAATCCCAGTTATCAATGGCTTACAGCATGTGTTGCAGAATGGACGTCGCTACCATGCTTTTCGCGCTGGTACCTATCTACTGGTATGCACATACGAACTCATGGGGAAGATATTAGAAAGAAGCTAAATCAAGTCATCGTAGCCGAATGACGACACGGAGCAAGATCGAATGGATCTTGTGCATCACTTGTACCGCCTATTACTTGGTGGTAAGCTCTTTCTAGCGCCCATCTCCGACGAGCCCCAGCGTGTACTCGACCTCGGCACTGGCACGGGGATATGGGCAATGGATTTCGCAGAGTTTGCTTCCCTGATGTACTATAACTGTATCATATCACTAATCCATGTGCCCCAGTGAATACCCATCTGCGGAGGTAATCGGAACGGATCTCAGTCCTATCCAACCCAAATGGTAGATCACCCAACCTTTCCGTTTCTATTTGGCTAGTCATAATAATCGGAATGCTTTAGGACTCCCCCAAACTGCGTATTCGAGGTCGATGACTATGAAGCAGACTGGTTATACAGAAAGCCATTTGACTTCATACACGCCCGCGAGCTGGAAGGGTGCATCGGCGACGAAGATCAACTATTCCGTCGCGCATTCCAGCACTTAACACCGGGCGGATACATCGAATTTCAGGCCACGTATCCTCGATTCCTCTCCGATGACGGGACTGCCAGGAAGGCCGAAAATGCGCAGAGCTGGCTCAAGGTCTTGCTCGAGGGATCAGCCAAATTTGGCAAGTCTCTTGAGGGTGCGATAAACTGGAAAGAGAAGATGGAAGCGGCGGGGTTTGTCGACGTTCAAGAAGAGGTTCGCAAGGTAAGTAGGAGTTCAACCGCCACTATAAAGACCTGTCAACCTCCAAGACTTGATCATTGCTGACAAAGGTCTTACAAGATACCCATTGGTGATTGGCCGAAAGATCCGAAACTGAAGGAAATCGGAAGATACCAAAGCATCCAGCAGATCCAAGCTGTTGAAGCGTATACCCCCCGGGCTTTTTCAACCGTTCTTGGCTGGAAAGAGGAAGAAGTTCAGATCTACGTGGCCAAGGTGAGGAAAGACCTCAGAGATCCATCGATCCACCTTTATGTCCCGATCTATTTGGTCTGGGGGAAGAAGCCTTGATTATGATGTTGTGTCTGTTTTAATTGCCATGTTGTGCTGCTGAATCTGATTAATCTGTTTGCAAAGATTAGAAAATTGTCAAGTTGCTGTAGTACTAGTTACGGATATCGTCCAAGCTTACTCATTGCCTCCCGAATGTCCCATTCTGCTGGCACTACTCGAGTCTCACTCTCTCCAGTCCATGTAAACATTAAATTGCAAGTATCGGGTCTCTTCGCAGAGGTTCTGCCATATCGAGGATGAATGAAGACTGTGGCATTTTTATATGCACCGTTTTTTGAGTCTACAAGTGTTTGATGTTGTGAGATACAAATGTAGAAAGCACTGAGACATTGAGACAACTCTGGTGATATCCTCTTTGGAAATCAACAGCTGATTAATCTTCGTAGAATTTGACGAAATGAAGAGCGCGTGATGCCCTCTTGTTCATCATTCCTCTGCAGTCTTGATTGTTGTATCATCAGGCTTCCTTCCCGTCACCACAATCATAGGCCAATAAGCATGTACGCTCCGATCACGCATATCTCTTGTCGCCTGAGCAGCGAGTACATCCACCTCTTCAGCTTTCCACCCAAGACCCCTCGTCAGCGCCGCCATCAAAAAGCCCTGAAGACCCGTGACGACATTATGATGGTTCCACACACCAAGCTCCTTGTAATGAGCATCGCGCGGCCAGGTGTTGGATGGCCATTTGTAGTGGTACTCGTGGACATCCTGGAAGCCAGCTCTCTGAAGCATTGGCTTGAGAGTCTTGAGGTCAATGAAGGCGTGATTGAGCTTCGAAGCTGCTTCACCAAGGTGATGCATTGCTTTGTACAGAGCATGGTTTTCGGTAAAGGTGCCGTCGTCGGAAAGGGGTAGGGTGAATTCCTGGAACTCGACGTACCCTCCTGGAGCCAAGTGGCTTACAAAGTGTTACAATGAACGGATCAGTCTCGAAGGAACGACTTACTCAAAAGACTTTCGAATGTACTCCTCCCAGTTCGATATGCTAGAGTTGTTCATGCGACTGTGGATGTAATTGAACGGCTTCGAATACGTCCACTCGTCTTCAAAATCGTCAATTTCGAATCGAACATTGGGGGGTGCACTAGAATCTGGTCAGCCGCAAATTAGAACATGGCATGAAGTGGGAACCCGCGTACAATTGAGGCTGAGTCGGTGAGAGATCAATTCCAATGACCTGGTAAACTCGTTTCAGCTTTGCGTCTCAGTCTAGGAGGATAGTCTTACTTCAGCCTCAGGGTGGGATTCTCCAAAGTCCATCGCCCAGATACCAGTACCAGTGCCAAGATCCAACACCCGGCCGACCTTGGAGTTGGAATCGATGGGCGGAGCGAGGCCTAGCTTTCCGTTGAGTGTGAGGTAGAATATGTGATGTTGGAGATCTAGGTGGCAATTTCAGCGGTGGATTCTTGTACGGCTTCCGTGGGGACATGAATCATTTACCTAATCGCTCATTCTCAGACTCGTCGTTGGGGAAGTGGTACTCTGGCTGATAATTAGCTCATAATTTGCGCATTATATGTGTAGTGGAGAATCTGCTGACGCCCATCGTGGAACTTGTGATAGGTTCTCCCATTCTCCCTTCTGTAGTCGAGAATAGAGCTATTCAAGCTAGTTGTAGATGATGCTATGTCCTTGATGAAGTTGAGCTAATTAGATGCGAACGAATGCAGGAAGAACTGGCAGCCCGTACCTCGCCATCGCCGATAGCGGAGTCATGGTCGGGAAAGTCGTCTGGCTCAATTCTGACCTCAGGTTGGTCTTCCATCGTCTGGCTGTGCGTCGTGATGGGTAAGCTGAACCAGGTTATGAAAATGGACGAGCGTCGGATGTAACGGCGTTTGCTTGGGGAAGAGCAGGCCACATGTGCGACCGCGACACGAGAGATGATTTTGGCCGCGTGGCATGTCTTGCATTAAGACCGTAGTAACAGCATCAGCCACATGTATGGTCACTAGTGGTTTTAGCCACATGAGCCCCATAATCTGATTCAAATTTCCTCTGCCCTGGTACGTCTAGGTAGTTGCAGCGAGCACACTATCGTGGGCTTATCACACGCAATACCCTAGCACGCAACTACATATCGAAGCCTAACCGTGATATGGCTTTAGGCAAGTTTGGAAAGCACGGTCCAATACTTAAATTGAGCATTCTAGAATTATATGGTTAATTTCTCTCGGAGTTCTAATCGCAAAATATTTACTAGTATTCACCAGAAAGCCCGGGCAAATATAGTATTTAGCAAATATGTGCCACATTGGCGGGTTATTCGGATAACAGTGGAGCTTGGTGTTGTTAGTGTTGATATTTCTATATAAACGGAGCGAATGGTGCGATGACCTTGATCAGTTATGCGGCCGCAGGCACAAACTGCGGAAGACAGGATGAGCTTCGGTGATGACGCTGCCAGACTAAACACTGCGACTTTGTAAGCAACAAGCTCGTCCTGCGTCCTCTCATCCTTGTCTACCTTTGCCATGAACGGACTGCCAAAATTCACCGCGAACTCAGGCCAAGGTTCGCCTACATAGGAGGCTTTACCCACCAGGCGACTACACCGTCAGAACCAAGGACATGCAAGGCGCGATCTGGATGGGTCAGATCGCACCTAATGCCCTGATCGGCTCGATGTCGACAAAGAAAGTGGATCGACGAAAGTGACTTTGAATATGCATAGTGAGCAGCTTATACCCTAGGTACCTCTTGTCTATTAGTTATATATTTCTAGGTCCTATTAGATTAACTAACCTACTTCTAGCTACCTATATATACTACCTATCTAATATTAGGGATATAGGAAAGTCTAACTTTAAGTATATTATTTCCCTATAGATAAATAATTACTATATCCTTTATATAACTATATCCCTCTAAGACCTATAATTATAATAAACTTCTTACTTTTAACTATCTTACCTAATAAGCTATATATAAGAAGGTAAAGCTATATACTACTACTACTAATACTACTACTACTAATATAGTTACTATCTACCTAGGGTCCTAGTAAGGTTATTATAACTAAAGTTAACCTAACTTCTACCTCCTCCCTTATTATAGCTAGACTTTTAAAATCTCCTTTAAAAGCTAGGAAAATACTAAAAAAGAAAGGATTAAAGGGTAAAGATTAGATATAAAAGAAGCTATAGTAGTAGTTAGAGTAGGTCTATCTTATCCTAGAGCTAGTTATAGAAGCTTAGGCTACTAAGGACTTAGCCTTTAAGAAGGAGCTTAACTAGTAGGTAATATAGATAGATATTATAAGGTAGCTTTAAAGGAAGTAGCTAAATATTATTTTTAACTAAGTAAGAGTATATTAGAAGCTTTTAGTCCTTCTAAGGACCTAGAAGATATTCCTAGTAATTATTAATAGGATAAGGACTTCCTATAAGGAGGATATAGGTATTATATACTATAGTAATAAATAGTAGGAGTTTATAATATAGAAGTTTAGTAAACTAACTATTTTACTAAAAAAGCTTAACCTTTCTTACTATAACTTCTATAAGTAAGCTTTTATAAGAACTAAAAAGGTTAATCTAACTACTATAGAAGCTAGAGATACTAAGAAGCTTAATAAGATTAAGTATATCTTAATAGATAGCTTTAGTAAAGAGGAAGAGGGGCTTAGTAAAGTAGAATATTAGTATAGCTCTTAGGTAGTTACTTAGGTATAAGAGGAGTTATTACTATAAACCCTAATACTTAAGCTAGTTACTAAGAAGTAGATAGCTTCCTTAGTATTAGTAGGGAGCTCTATCTTACTACCTCCTAAGTGTAAGAGTTAGGGCAGCGTTCCTAACCTTCAATAGACCAATCCGCCGTTAGGCCAAAAGATCAACCAATCCGAGTAAGCTACGTTACCCAGACTGCGCTACACAACAGGTTATAAGGGGTCGGGACCTCGCGGCGACTCTGCGGCGAGCCCGCACCGGACCCTCGGCCAGCCCCTTACACTAAGTAACTATTAGAGTTAAATAAACTTTAACTATCTCTAATATATTATATAATATTATATAAGCATAGCTTTTTATAGTACTAGTAGTACTATATAGATACTATATAGGGTATTTACCCTTATACTAGTTACGCGGCCCAATCGCGTATTATCGCCGATTTGGAGATTTCCCGACATTCCTGGACACCCATCTGAAACAGCCACACTGAATCATCAATTGCACATCCATTCCACAACCAATCATCAAGGAATTCAAATATGTCATAGACCTAGGTCTGGGCCACAGATTGGTATGCTTTGTATTGCAATTGGACCATCAGGGTCAAAGTTATCAGGGTGTAAAGAGAGAGGGATTTCCCAAGTTGTCTAAATCTGTATCAATCTCTCACACACTCATCTCTTACTCAATTGATTACATAAGCATACCATTATAAAGCTAATTTCTCGCTCTATCCAATGGTATCACCTCTTTTCTAACAAGAGTTCATATACCCTCTTGAATCCCCTCAGGAAGCCTGGATATATCCTACTATCCTAGTGACCTATCTAATCACCTATCGATTTCCTATTAAGGAAGCCCTATGTTACCTAATAATACTCTAGTAATATATACTTATTATCTCTATATATACCCCTAACTATTATACTAATACTTTAAATATAATCTTTAGTAGCTAGAATAGTTCTTTAAATAACTAATTATTACCTTTAAGATAAGACTATACCTTATAAAGTATAGCTACTAGTCTACCTAGATTAATAATACCTTAGGGCCTTAGGGCTATCTCTTTATCTACTATATTCTAGGTATATTCCTAGACTAGATAGAGGATTATTATATCTTTTATATTATCTAGTAAGTTATCTATATTATAGGCTTTATTTTTACTACTTATTATACTAGCTAGGGGCTATTATAGTATTATATACTTTAAAACTTATTAGAAAGGCTATTTTATTAACTTTATTCTTTTCTTAATTAAGTATATATATAATTTCTATATAAGCTTAATCTAATAGGCCTAAAATCAGTTAAAAAGAGTAAAATTCCTTAGTAACTAGTCTACATTTAATTAAGTAGTAAAAGGTATATTAGGTAACTATATATAACTTTTAGATATACTACTAGATAAGGTTTACCTAGTTATACAGCTAATTTACTAGCCTAAGGGGGAAAAGAATGTCTTTTTAGCATCTAATCCCTGTCCTCGAGGGTGGTTTTGTATCCTCTTGTCTTTTGTCGATATCGAGCCGATCAGGGCATAAGGCCAACCCTGAAGACCAAGTGTCAGATCCTCCGAGGAAACGAGCTTTTCTTTCATTGCCTTCAACTCCTCCACGTCCCAGTTCGACCAAACATAATTTGCCCCTTAAAAACTCAGCTTCCGGGCTGACAATCCAGACCGCAAAAGAAGCTGGTAGTTCGACTGTTTCACGTATTAGCTTAGCCCAGTATTACCACTCTGCAAAAGCAGCAGACTCGAAGTAACTTGCTATCATCAAACGCGAATTCCAAGCCACCTTCGGAACTTTTCTTGTACATGTCGGTTTGGACAACACCAGGGTGAATGATGTGCACCCGGACCTGCGGGTTCTCAAAAGCGAAATACTCCATCATTTTAGCAGCCGCCATCTTGCTGACTGCATAGGCACTATTCGCAGGCATGGGAGCAATGTGACAACCACCGGTTGACACATGCACCAAAGTTGGACTCTTGGAGCCATACTTGAGAAAAGCTTTGGAGAGGATCAGTGTTCCTTTGACGTTGATGGTCATTCCCCGGAACCATTCCTCAATATCTGCTTCCGCGATCGGCTTGGTGTCAGGCAAGTAACCAGCGTTGCTGATGAGTATGTCGATTTTGCCGAAGGCCTCCGAGACGCCCTCGAATGCTTTGTTGACTGCGTTTTCATCACTAATATCAGCAACAGATGTCTGAACAGTGACGCCAGCATGAGCCGCTTCTACCTCCTGCTTCGTCTGCTGAAGACTGGACGCGGTACGTCCGAGAATGGCAATCTTGGTGGCCCCGGAAGTCGCAAATGCGTGGGCTATTCGAGGCCCCATCCCGGAACCACCACCGGTGATAAGAACGACTTTCCCGGCCGTGGACAGATCAGGACGAGAAGGGTCGATGCTGGAGTAGGAGGTGGTGTGGAAGGTTTTTGTATACGGTGGGAACGCCATTTTTCGTGATAGATGTTGTTTTGTATAGAAACAAATGCGAGATGATGTCTGATACTGACAAGGAACAGGAAGACATCTCAGAAGGGCTTAAATAAATATGAACGTCACGGCGAAGATTCAGTACCGCATGCTACCGGACTTATCGATCTGATAAACTTTAACTCCAGAGTTCTCGGAGTTAAATAGCTGGGGTGGATCATTCGCTAAGAAGCTAAATGCGATGTTGCTTTACTCGACCCACACTGCAAGGCGAAGAGTCTTGCTCTCCATCGACGCATTTTTCGCTCTGTAAATGTCTTATAATAGTCGAGCCGCGCGTCCAACCCCAGTCCTATACTCAAATCGAGAAGTCATGACCACTATCTAATCAATCACACCAAGTCGCCTCAGCTTTTGTGATCGTAGCTATAACGACCATTATAAGACAAGGCTACGCTATTTGGAGATAGCAATGTGCCTAGCATGGTCCTCCGCGTGGCCTGACTTGTAAATAGCTACGCACTAGTCCATAAGGACATGAAGTGGACGTTTCACTCGGATCTTAAGCAGGAGACTCTAATCTATGAGCATCTTCTATTAATTTTAAATGCAAAAGTGTCTCTATTTCTTGGTGTTGTCATTTTCTAATCGATTAACGAGATGAACTAGTTGCTCTAATCATAGGTGAGCAAGGTATAGATGCTGCGCTATAGTAAAACGCAATACGCTGATTCAGTAAAGACCTCAAACAGTGAATTGGTCTGTTCGATAAAGGCGGCGAGACAGCGGGTTGTGTATGAACTGGACGCGGTCCACGGGGACGTTTGTGTGAATATGATGCTAAAAACCCCGCACAATGGTCACGCGAAGGGAACGAAGTAAACGTTGGAGGAAACATTATCATTTCTCTTAGCCGCATAGTTCCGGTTGGTGTTGAGGGCAGATTTGACTTTTCAGTGCCCGACTCTTTTTGTATGGTTTCTTTATTTTGCAGGAGGAGAAATGTATCTCAAGCACAAATACAAAGTCTAGTAGTGAATTCCTTCCCAACTTATATCCACCAAAGGGCTTCTAAGCCGCTCGAGAACAAATAGCGAGGGCCTGTCCTAAGTCAACAGTCTTACATAATCAGCAGTGATCATCATCCCCGTTACCGACACTCTCCTACTTTCCAAAGCATTTGTTCTCATCTAAGCCCCTGCATATGGACAAGGGTTCAAGATTCTTCTGGAAACTTCTTACTCGGGAATTCAAGATGAAGGCTGATCTCAAGATCTTACGGGACTAATAATGTCTCTCACGCCGGCAAAACTGAGTTCTTCCACAGTCTCGCCCCAAACCGCGTCCGTCAACTCACTACCACCTGTATAAAACCAGCGAGATAGTCTAACACCAGTAAGTAATTAGTATCATCTCTTTGAAACCAGGGCTTCCAGCTCTGCCACTTACGGAGAAATATTGCAATTCATCAAAAAGCAGCCGTGAGACTCCTTGCCGTGTCCAAGGACAGCATCGACGTAGGTTGCCGCACCTGTTGCCACCGGCCTTCCCGCAGCTGCAAAGAAGAGCTTGGCAGCCACACCCGTAGCCCCTTTCGCGTTGCGTGCCAAGCTGGTTCCTTTGGTAAGCCCTGTGTCGACCATGTTGATGATGACGTCGTCGGAGTCTATATGCTCCGCTAATTTGACAATGAAGAGCTGGCACAAAAGCTTTGATACGCCATATCTTTCTTCTGCGTCCCAGGGCGTGATATCCGTGTCATCAAATGATGTCAAGAGGGGCCGCTGGTCTCTGTTGGGAAACTTGACAAGATGGGCGGTGACTGAGTTGACGATGGTGAGACGTGGCTCATTTTGACCGATTTTCTTGCTCTTCAAGATCGGAATCAAGATTATGGCAAGTAGCGCTGTACTTATGTGGTTGACTTGAATGGTCTTCTCATGCCCTGTTGCAGAGACTGTACCAAATTGCGTTAGGGCAAGGCCTGCATTTAGGATGACCATGTCGATACGCAAGAGATCGGCTTGACACTTCTGTGCAAAAGCTTGAATTGAATCATATGACTCCATGTCGAGTTGCCAGACCTCGATCTTGGCCGCCGAATTCGCCGTCTGAAGCTTGGCTGCCGCCGCCTTTCCCTTCTCAATCGAGCGTACGCCCAGCACAAGGTGCGACAGTCCAAGCGCAAGTAGTTGTCTTGCCGACTCAAATCCAAGCCCGGTGTTTGAGCCTGTGACGATAGCACATTTCCCTTGCACATCTGGATATTTTTCTTTGGTCGGAAGTTCGATATGCGTGCGGAACTGGTTCTTGAAAAAGACAGGGCCAAAGGCGTCGGGAAGAGGAGCCATGTCTCTTGAAAACGCAGATTGCACAGTCGTGTTTTGCGCTTTGCTGCTTTTCTCATGGGGCCGCATCGTGATGGTTGGATGAGCAGCGAGACTCTGGATGCGATATCGGCGCGTTTGAGAATATAATAT
Source organism: Neonectria ditissima (assembly GCA_001305505.1). Classification (NCBI taxonomy): domain Eukaryota; kingdom Fungi; phylum Ascomycota; class Sordariomycetes; order Hypocreales; family Nectriaceae; genus Neonectria; species Neonectria ditissima. The sequence continues at coordinate 429,959 of LDPL01000017.1, read as the reverse complement.
GCAAATGTGCTGGTAGCTGTGTCGATTGGGAATAAAACCGGCTGCTGGACAGTTGGAACCTTAGAACAAGAGTGACGGTCGCAATGGTCTTATATGTGCAATGCTCTATCTCGTTGCCCGGGCTACTGTTTCGCATCATTTGAGCTATGCTAATCACCTCGGGATTGAAGTATGGGAGCATCCGAAACCCGAAGATATTAACGCGGATGAGGCGATGCGTTGACGGACTTGGGCATGCCTTCTTGCGATCTCACCTGGCGATGAGAAGTTACCAACCTTTAACAGTTCAGTACCCTGACGAATTACGTGGATGCTGGGATGGCGTCGATCTTTGAACTCCGGCGTTAGCCCAAACAAGTAACCGAGCATGCTTTCCGTCTCCGCCACCGGGATTCAGCCAGGCACTAACCTCAAACAAGTAACCGAGTAGGCTTAGAGCAGGCTTGCGTTTCGTTCGGATCCAACTGGGGATGTAGACAACCTGAGAGGTAACCCCAGCCCTAACCTGAGGGGTGGTAGCACTAGCAGGGGTTAAAGTGGTTTTTTTGCAAGTCAACCTGTGAGGTGGTCTAACGATTGTGATTGGTTAGAATTTGAAAAGAGTAGAGCACCTCTCAGCTAAGCTTAATTAATACATTACCCCCCTGCCTACTATACTACACCTATCGACAATCAATTAACAATTTATTAATCCCCCTGCTATACTATACCTATCGATAATACATTGATAAAGTATTATACCTTAATAAACCAGCTATTTGCTTAATAACTACCTATAATACCTTAAGTATTATAATAGTAAACCTACTAAGGATAGTAAAAGTATTATAAGTTACTACTAGGTATAGGAAACTACCTACTATTATACTATAATATATTAATAATATATTATTAATATATTAAGCATCTAGGGTTAAATAAATAAAGGTTTATATTATATAGGAAGGAGCTACTATAAAGAGTAAAAGTTAACCTAAGGGGTACTCTACTTTTTTCAAATTCTAACTAATTACAATCGTTAGACTATCTTACAGGTTAACTTGCAAAAAAACCACTTTAACCCCTGCTAGCGCTACCACCCCTCAGGTTAGGGCCAGGGTTACCTCTCAGGTTGTCTACATCCACGATCCAACTCCGGCCGGCCAACTCCGGGCAACGCGGCCTACGAATTCGCAGGCATCCTTGGTCCGTTTACACAGTCAGAGCAGAGGTGAAGGGTTGTATTAGTCTAGGTACTAGGTTCACATTAAGTTAGCGTTGATATTATCTGTTCTTCTCTATCTTACTTTATCTAGGGGCTATCTTTCTCCCCTATAATATCGCCTCACTCTTCTCCTGCTCCTTCCTTGATCAAGGGTGTGTTCTGGATCATAATGCCAACCGCCTCTTTGATCATTAGCAAATGATCTTTCTCGCTCTCCACCACCGCGACTTGGCCATTCTTATCGTCAACAGCCACAGCATTCTCATTCTCATCTTCCTCGAGCTCAACCTTGGGCGCCTTAACCTTAGCCGGCTCGATGGGCCGTTGCTCGACGGCGACATTGTCGTCGTCGGCAGCGGGCGGGGCTTCACCAATTCTGTACACCTTTACAGGTTTTGGTAATGCGATGGGCTCTTGGCGCATCTGTCCGTAGGTCTGATTGAGCAACTTCACTTTCTTGCGACCGTCACGCAAGATTTTATCCAGCAGGCGAAGAGTAAAGTGCTGGCAGTTGTTGTCGAGGACGTTGTACACCTCAGGCATCTCGTACATGGCATGGACCGCTGGACATACCCAAGAAATTATTAGACGTTCATTCTTTCAGTGAGAAATTCTATTGCTAGACTTACCAGAATTCCGGATAGCGATGTCGTTGAAATTGGTCGATCCAAGCTTGTACTTGGTCCAGCCGTCGCTCATGTTGAGGACCTCGTTCGTGTAGTAATTCCAGCCAGAGTTGAGAGAAGTAGCCTGCAGCTGATGCAAGTAATCACCCACGACAACACACCAGTGGTGAGTCGGGTCTGGCGCGTCTTCAAGGGCTGTGTAAAGACCATTCGTCATGAAGTCCTTGACAGAATGAAGATATTCTTTGTCAACATGGCCAACAACCCCCCCGAGTCCACCACCCATGAGAATACGCGACGCAATGTAGACATCTCTCGCGTCAGCGTTGATGTACGCTTCTCTCTCAGGTACGATGGACTTGTTGTCGTGGTGACGGTTGCTTTGGTATGTCGATATGAGAGCTTGGTCGGCCTTTGGGTTTGCAGCTGTAGTCTCTTCATTGCGGTTGGTGAGCTTGTACAGCCCGTATAGAAGCGATAAGCCCATTTTAGCGACGAGTGGCGGGATGTTTTCAAGTGAACGGTGTTGGTAATGTGGATGTTAATCAGAAGCTTAGTGCAAACCACGAGCCCTTTAAATGCGGACACTCTCCGCACCGATATCTGGGATGAGCTGAACTTTTAACAAGTGGCTTGATCTGGCCTTGGTCGTAAGTGACCATGTCATGATCTAAAAGCAATAAACGTGGAAAATGGCAAATCGGAGCTACCGATGCGACCAAGTAAGGTATCCGCTAGTTCGAATTGAGCTTTGCTTGGGTGCATAAAGCAGCTCAACTATCAAACTAGGCCTAGTCCATTTCCTAGCCCTTTGCCTTGGGCTGGCTGAAATGGATCCTCGAACAGTAGTGTCTCAAAATATTGCGTCGGGATTGTTTCGGGCTGGCTGAAAGCGAGCAATAATAAATAGTCGCCTGTAGTGACGCGGCACGGGACCGATTAACGAGCCAGTACCAGCTGACTCTCGTAGCGGGAAGCGAGCCTATGGACTTTTGAACCAACATCTTGCCAAGGCAGCATCTTCCAGACAGTTGACTCTGGGGTAGGGTCGGATTACCCCGGTCTTTAACTAACCAACAGCGGCTCCGTGTCTAGTGCCTTGTCTTGTCAACCTGGGAAGCATTTCCAGTTGTTTTTGATCAAGCAGTGCTCTCATTTTGGATTCGTTCCACAGCTTCCTTGCATTCACTGTCTGCTTGCGGGTCAAAGGAATTGCCTTCAATATATAAACTTCACATGCAAACAGAACAGAATCGAAGGCGTTAAGAATAAAACCATAAATGTTGCAATGCCAAGAACAGCTTTCTCTTCGCCCAAGTCAGGATAAGACCAGCCCAAAGACAAAATCTATCTGAAACTACTCCTTGAAGTGAACAGGAAGAGCCGCATTGGTGGTGACCTTTAGGCTCAGGAGATCCGGTCGCGAGTAATGTCCAACAACATCAAGGTTCTGCTTAGCCTTGGCCCGATCAGCCAAGTCGACCTCGGCATAAAGAATGCCCTCCGCCCCAGTGTCCAATGGCTCGGCCAATTCAGATCCGTCTGGACCGTAGATCATCGTGAAGCCTCCACCGGGAGCCTTGCCCCAGGATCCAGAAGTCATCTCGGCCAACTTGGTATTGGCCTTGCCCTCCTCGCTCAAGACCTCGGTGCACACCATGACGAAACAGGCTCCTTCCATGGCCATGACCTGCGAGAACTTGTTGCTCGCACTGCCGGTGATGTGGTACGGCCACGGCTTCTCCTCGGGAACCTCCCAGATCAGCGGCCAACTGGCCACGTGGATGTCAACGTTCTGCGAGTACTCGTAGTAGCGCAAGAGTGGCTGCGAGTGCTCCCAGCAGTTCAGGCCTCCGATCCTGCCGAATGGAGAGTCGACGACAGTCTTGAGTGAATCAGCCTGTCCGTCTCCCCAGTAAGCTCGCTCCACGTGGGTGGGCTTGATCTTGCGGCGGTGGTGGACGATAGTGCCTGTGGGATCAATGAAAGACTAGTGATAGAGGTTAGCCTAGATCCATAGTGACCGCCAATGAGACTCGCCTGTGAGATGTACAAGGTTCCCTGATACCTCTCGCTGTAGCCAAGAACAGTAAAGACACCAGCTTCATGAACAGCAGCCTTGATGAGGTCCATCTCCTTGGACTCCTTTTCCATGGAGTTTTCGTAGTACTCGTTCATGAAAGGGACGTTATCAAAGACAGAGTTTTGCCAAATGGTCCTGCGGGTAAGGTCAATAGCTAACCAGGCAACTGAGCAAAGATAACCTACCACGGGTATCCTGGGATGAAAACTTCAGGGAAACCAACGACGTTGGCTCCCTGGCTGCTGGCTTCTTTGATCAATGAAATGACCTTGCGAACGCCGCCTTGCAAGTCGTTCCAGACAGGCTCGGCCTGGATAGCAGCGACCTTGATCTTTGAAGTCATAGTTGCAAGTTTGGTAATTGATCGGTCTTGTTTTTAGCGAAGAGGATTAGATTGTTGAGAACAGAGTGATGAAGTGATGAAGTGATGAATCAGTTAGAAGAGAAATCTGTCTTGTCTCTTATACTCAACTGAAGTCAATAGATGATCAACAGGCAATGCCGATAACACGTCCTTATCGGTATCGGCAATGTAAAGTCGATCGGGATAATTAGTACCCGGCCCAGTATCGATCGCCAGGACGGGAGTGCAATCAGGGTAACTGTTATCCGGGCAAATCAGCCAATCACCATTGTAATAAAAGCGGTCCGCTCGGTCCGTATTAGTATATGGATAATAAGTACCCGGTGCGTAAGACCAGGGGCACTACGACTTTTGTAGAGTGATCGGTTCATAGATAGCGGGTGTTTGAGCGTAGCAGCTACGGTGTAGAAGGTTCGAATCACTACAGTTCGTACTCATTGCTGATGTTGCTCTTTTCGAAAGAATTCATTTCGAATCACACATTTAGTAATTGAGACGGGATATGGTAGTTGTACATTGTACAATGTGTGTTGAAGCCTCCGTTGATTGCGATCGAGGAAGAACATCTATTACAATTCATTCTACAATTGATGCACCTTCATCAAAAAAATTGAAAGCCATATTGGTCAAGTTCTGGTCGTAGGTCCAAGCCTGGAACAGGTCGTCGAACACCTCAACTGGATATCCCAGGTCCGCCTCATTATTTGATTCAAACGCCTGTCCAGCAGGTACACTTCCGTTCTCGTACAGGTCATACTGCTGTCGGTTTTCTTCGCGAATTTCATCTTCCAGATCCTGTGTCCAAAAGTTAACACCCCACTGTTCGGCCAGGGATCTAATGGCTCGAATCGACCGGTTGGCCCAATCCCAGTTGGTGTTCATCTCGTAAAGGGCTTTGACACAGATAATGAGGTTCCTCATGGCGTCGTTTCGCTTGTCGGGGCCAGTTGTCTTGAGATCCAGGAGATGTATAATGGCTGCCGTAAATGTTGGATGGACAGCCGAGATGGGTATGTACCGCTGGAGGATGAGACTAAGTATGATGTCTTCGTCATGTTGTGTCAAGAGAATGTTGCTTACATTGGTGTAGTTGTTTTTGTATATCCGAAGAATTTTGGATATCTTTACTGCGGAGGTCTTGCAGGACCGCGAGTGGACATCCTTCAAATCGGGATCGTAGTCTCCGAACTTACGGCCACGAGAAAGGACTTTGAAAAATGGGCGATGCAAAAGAATGATTGAATGATGGTACTGTAGACTGCTGAAAGTTAGTCGTGGGTCTTGTATAGTATTGGTGGGGTCTCACTGAAGTTGGTAGACGTATGGCGGCGAGGGTTGGAGGCTTGATTCTGAAATCTTGAGCGACTTTGGCAGCTGATCGAAGAACTGCACTGATTTCAGGTGCGCTTGCATTATGCGATCCTCCCTCTCCCTCTCAGTCCAAGTCGAACGTTGGGCGTACCTGACATCTATTAGTCATATTGGAAGATATGCTAGCGAGAGCTTTTTGACGTACAATTGATCAATGACTTCAGATGTGATGATCATAATCTCGCAGGTGCGCATGGCATTTTCCGTAATGTGAGAGGTCGGCCAAGGCTGAGAAATCCTAGCCTGTTCCTCGGAAAGTTCTGGAACGGGGCGGTCTTGGATCTTGGGCTTTCTCGTGGTAATGTTGTACTCTTGGATACTGGCAGGTCTTCCCATTCCAAGGCAGTATAGTCTTGAGGTGAGGTCAGCAATTTCCGTCATCCAATCTGAGGGGCTATTGGTGACTTACTTGTCCAACACATACACGCCCCAAAACGCCACGTTGCGGGCCTCGACATCCTCCTCCGAAACCAAGCCTTTGGATGCGTAGGATGTACAGTCCGACTGCAAACCCAGGTTCATTGCCATTCTCGACGCCATGCCGATGTACATGAACCCGAGGCCCTCATTGTCGATAGAAGCCCAAAATAATCCAAGAAGGGCCGTAGCTTGGACTGTCGACGTGGTGGGTGCTTCGTACTCGTACTGAAGCATCATTTTGCCTTGCGTGGCAAAGATATTGCCGGCCGTGTTCGCGTCGTTGGGGTCCGTTCTGAGCTCCAGCCGTGGGGAGTAGCGGGATGCTAGAGCAAGAATCGCAGTGAGGAGAAGCGGAGTGCAATATCGGCCGGACTTGGTCACGTAGAGATCGGTGACGAAGGATTCTCTTGGCACAACGTACTGCCACGAGTTTTGCCATCGCCAGAAGAACGCGAGGAGATGGTCGCGAAGTTCGTCAGAGGGCTCAAAGAACCCCGGCATCTGTCGAGCTGCGGCGATGCCACGGTTCCGAGCTTCGACAGACGACGCGACCTTTAACGAATGGTTAGGAACCAGGTCGAAGTTGCTGGATGCGCCAAAGAACCGTAATTCTCCAGTATCGCCGAGAGTAAAGCATCCAAGCGCGTCTGCGAGCTCATCTACCGTTTCGTCGTCTTCCAGCTCGTCAAATGGGGAAGAATGAGAAGGAGATGTGGACGGGTAGGCGCTTGGGCCGTCTGTGATTCTCTCATGGCAGTTTTCACACTCGTGTGCGCACTGCTGCGTCGATGTTTGTGAGGCAAGCGCAAGTCGCTTCTCGAGAGTTGCTACGCGTGCTTCGAGCCCCAAGACGTAGGCATTGCTGGGACGCCTGAACTTGGATGAGTGGTGGATAGATGGAGACCGAAGTGCTGGCGAACTCACCTTCTCTTGCTCTCCTCTTGGGTGTAATCGCACTCCTGCTGCCGGTATTTGCAGGCAGTGCATTGTGGTTGCTGTCCATCGCACTATTCGAGAGTAAAAAAGTCAGAATATTGCAAACGCATCAAGTACATCCTGCACCATGGTGTTGGCGCGTCACAATTACCTTGGTTCGTTTGGCTCGGCAGCCGTTGCAAGCGAGAGTGATTCGCTTCCGTCCCTGTCGCTGGCCGAGTTCCTTGGCAGGGGGTGGCATGTTCATCTGGGGTTAGAACTGGAGCGTCGAGGCATATACCCTGTTCCCTGGATCTCGGAGCGGCTTCATGTACTGCCTCTGGAGCGAAGATGGAGACTCTGGAAGGCGGAAACGAAGCGGCGCAAGCGGGGTTGCTTGATATATTAAAGACGCGAATCAAGGAGGTGAGAAAGATGTTCACCGTGGTGTCGATCATGAACGCGTGGCTCCACTCGGCCTCCTGCTAGTGAACTCAGATACGAGATACACACATACCATTGGGTAATGGGCTGCTGAGAACGAAGCTATAGTGCGGGGAAGCTGCTAGTTTATCAAGTGGCCCCTTTCGTCCTGGGCCCATTGACTCGGTCACGGCTAACTCGTCGAGGTTTTAGGGAGAACTTGGGGATCAGTCAGGGTCGGAGAGCTGAAGATTCAGCCGTCGGACCGTCCATAACAGACCGATCCGGGCAAGGGTCACATCGGGCCGTTTGTCAAGAGGGACATGGACTGGTTTGCTCAGCGACATGTTTAAATTTGATCCGCAACGTCGTGTCTACCACACTATCGGATCCGACTTGATTGGCGCATCGAAAAAGGCAGGCAACCCTGCAAGAGCTCCCGTCTCGCTCGCAAACTGGGGATGATCGTCGTACGCAAGGAAGCCAGTCCCGTCGTAGCAGCCAACGTATTCCGCATCCACCTCGTCGCCCTTCAAAACCCCCACGTCGACCCAAAGCAGAAGATCCCCGTCTTCCACGGCCCCGCCCGGTGCATACGCCGTCATGAAATCCCGTCGGAGCTTCACGTGCACTTTGTCCCATCGGCCCATGTGCTCCATCTTGGCCAGGTCGACCCAGAAGAGAATCTGCACTTGGCGTATGTAGTCCAGCCCGGGGAAGAGTGTGGAGCCGTCCGTCTTGAGGGCCGTCCCGTTTTCGCCATGGTTGGTTGCTCCGAGCACTTTGTCGCCTGCGAAGCCGTGGCAGGCTCTCGCGGACATCATGCCTTGCGAAGGACCGGCTGTGACAACGTTCGTGACCCACTGCTTAGTGAGGCCGTCGAAGTTCTCATCCCAGTAGGCGCGTTCCTTTTTCTGCATGGCACTGTAGTCTTGGCCCTCGACCACAAAGCAGAGGTTGTCTGGAAACTGCGTTATCTTGACTCTACCGGGCCGAATCCTGTCCGTAAGAGGTCTTGGTTCAGGTGATGTCGGCAAGGTGGAAGAGAACTTGTCCTCGGGTGTCGCAGGGGTCAGGCGTGAGCGATAAGCCCCCCAGTATCCGCTCTTCCCGTCGAGTCCAATCAGTTCTCCGCAGTGACCGAAGCCTGACGGGTGCTTTCCGTTTGATTCGTACATGGCCCTGGTTGCAGGGAAGCTCACGGTCTCTCTCCAAAATCCAGCGTCGTTTGGAAGAGAGTTCCAGAACGACGCAGTGCCAGCACTCTCCCACCACGCTTTGAAGGCCTGTGGGGATGGCCAGTAGCTCATCCAGACCTTGGATGGGAGGTTGTTTTGCTCCAGCTCCTCGACATGCAGAGCTGCGCCCTTAATGAGGTTGTCGAATTCATTTATGAGGAGCTGCTTGGTGGCACTTGGCGAATCTGCGTGGTACTGGCACCCAAAGATGGACACGGTAAAGTGGTGTGCCGTGGGGAAGCGTGACCGGAGCATGATGAACCTGAGATGGGAGACGGGGTGGTTATAACCAAAGAAGAACAAATACTGTAAATAAACGTAGAAATACTCTAACAAGATACTGTTCTAGTCCAGGGAAGGAAGACAGGCTTATATACAAATCCCGAATACGTTTACGCCATAATTAATGGACACAGCGACAGCCCGATTCCTCAGTGTCCCTATTCCACTTGGCTCTTCATTGCGTCACGTCGGACCGAGCTAGACCGGCCGGGTAATAGGAAGCCGTATCTGCTCGTTGTCAATATCCGGCCTTCCATAGGGTCCTGGATCTTCAATGATAGTGGTTATCACTGCGGAACGTTGATGTCCGCTCCCCAGCTATGAACCCGCGGTTTATAATTACGGGGTCAAAATGCACGCGGCCAATCAAGTGTAGCCGATATGGAAACGAACTACCGCGAAGCCACGAGCTATCTGGGTAATTATTATCCAGAAGCTAAAATCGATGGGGCTAACCAAGACATGACGCAGCGGCAAATGATCTTCCGGCTATTGAGAATCGAAGTGGCCCTCACAGCAGAGGAACAGGTAATTAGCCAGGTCCCTCCTTAGATTACTCCGCTATCATCCCCGCAATCTGTACTCCGCCTACAACGTCGTGGCCGGTCTTCACTTACGGGGTGAGGCCCATCGCGTAGTACGTTTAAAGTTTCGGCATAACAGGTTGAATCTCTTGCCGAAAAGACTTGTAGAATAACCTTATGTTGCTTTAGATTACTAATTTATTATTTGATAATAATGTCTGCCTTGGTTGAAAGTGGAAAATTTCAACCACCCTCTAGGCTCTCCAGCGAGCTTCAACAACATGCAAAGTGTGACATGTATCCTACTATCACAAAAAAGTTCTACCTCGTAGCCAACACACCACTAGTGAAGTTTTATAACTCGGCCTCGGCAGGCATGGCACCAAACCCTCCAGCTCCCACATCAGAGGGCTCGACCACAACACCCTTTTCCACAAGCACCAGCTCATCAACCCGCTTGTCAGAATACTCTACCTGCTTCCAAGTCCTCAAACTCTCCTCAGAAGTATCCAGCTCCCAAATGCGCATCCGCCGATGGTAGCGATTTTTCCCATACGAGCAGTATCCTCCGAACCCACTACCACCTCCGTAGCACAGCCAGGGAGCGGGTTTCTTGTCAACATGCTGCAGCAGCCCGCAGAAATCATTGACGTGGTCGTGCCCGCACCCTACCGCTTGTATGCCTTCTTTGACTAGAGCGTCGTAAAAGTGAGAGTTGACGCTGGGCCCTTCTGTGGGCTCTCTTCGATGACCGCCCCGAACGAGGAGGCGGTCATCCGCGAACTCGAGAAACGGAATGTGCATGAACACAATTGATGTGTGGAAGATATCGTCTTTATTTTTACGCGCTTTTCGAAGCTCCTGAGCTGCGTGTGAGAACCAGTCGATTTGGCTTTGCTTGATAGGGTCGTAGTCTGGGTTTTGGACTTCGCTTGGTATTTGACCGTGTGAGTCGAGAAAGTACAGTGTCGATAGTGGTTTTTTTGATGGTTCTCGAGCGAATATTTGGGTGTAGTAGTTGCCTATACCATCGACCTTGCCAGGGCCTGATTGGGAAAGGCTGAAGGGAAGTTCCTGAAGAATTTCTATTTGTGCAGAGCCTGCATATTGTTATTTAGCAAGAGCCTCACTGAGTCGAGCAATCTGAAGTTTTGTGAAATCGAGAGTTTTGTGTAGGCTGCTACTTACGAGATAATGCGTAGACACCTTCAGAGTCATGGTTACCAAACACGGCTGCGTAAGGGATCTTACGCTCGATCAAAGGAGCGGCCACCTTGAACAGAGCTGATTGAGTGTCCAAGATGTCGTGGTGGACCTGGTCCCCAGTGAGAACGACAAGGTCAGCCTTCTCCACATCCAGTTTGTGACCGATAAAGTCCACAGTCAGTGGATCAGCTTCGCTGTCAGGAAGAGGCTGGCCATGGACATCCGCGGCATCGTTGCACACGCCGACGCCCGTCACCATGTGAGTGTCGGAGATTTGGAGAATCTTGAACTTGCCATCGGCTCTGACTCTTAGTAATCCTTTGTGGGAGTTATCTGGCTTTGACCTCTTCTTGCCGTGCCGTGTGGTGAGCCTTGCAACTGGCACTTGGGGGTCAACGTCAGGTAGCTCGAGAGGCGAGTGCACGATGGTCCATTGCGGTCGCGGGTCGACCGCATCCACGCCGAAGAGAACATCAACAGCCGTCACAGCCCGCTGAATATCACCGGAATATTTGCTTCTTCGCACCCAAATACCACCAGGGCGCTTCTCCCATGCCTGGTCCAACTCCTCATCGGGAATAGTTTCGCCAACTCTGACATCTATTACCACCAAGTCTCCGCTAGAGAGTTCCTTCTCCTCGGTCTGTGCGATATGCAGCCACGCAGTCTGCGGAGCTGAATGCAGGTAAAGATCCTTGTCAACGCGGTGCCATACCCGTGAGCCAAGCTGAGGTGTGAAGAGCGCATCCCCGTCACCTGGAGAGCAAAACCGAATCGTCAGATCTGTGACAACTGAGTGGACGGTGTTGGCCGGCATTGTAAGGGTAGAGGCTCCATGGAGTTGGAGAGTACAAAGGAATAGGACAGGGGCTAGCCTTTTTAAACCGAGCATGACGTCATGACACTCTGAGGTGACTAGCTGGCCGGAAGGAATGTTCGAACTGTGCGAGGTGCATCTCGAACACGACAACGTTTTGTTTGCTTCTGTTCACCACGGTTGCTTTTTGGACCTGTTCGCAAAAAAGTCAAATTATCATCAGACCTGCTCAACTTAGTCATCACGGAACAAGTTCAATTCACTCACTAGGAAGTTCTTCATACATGGAAGCAATGTCACAAAGCACAGAGGCTGTTCTGAATAATCATACCAAGTGGCATATCCACGTTGTGGTTCGTGATACAGAGCTGCATGGGTATACTGCTCAAGCAAAGACTCAGCAAGAGTAGCCTGGTCAGCTACGGCGACATGATGCTGACGCCTTCGTCGCCACTAGTATAATCGTCCGCGTCTTTCACCGTCATAAGTTCCGGTAGAGTGTGGCCGTCAAAATGAAGTACCTGTGTTCGTTCGTTCGTGCTTGTCCTTCGCATTCGCATTGCTCCCTGCGTCAAGAAGTACGGCCGCACTTTCTATGCTATCAGCCCAAAGGCACAGTGTATCGCTGTGAATCCGCATATGTCGTGGCTATGGACATCGGCTCCCCAAGGATCCTGGGTAAGAAGCCGAATAGCCTCTAGATCTCCGTTTTCAGCCGCCCAGTGAACAGGCGTTCCACCAAGAGGACCTCCGATGTTAATATCGACGTAGTGAGACTCTACAGTTGCTTGTAGCCCTTCTCTAATCAGTGCAGCTGCATTGTGCAAGGCGTCAAGCCTAGACGGTCGGCCAAGTCGTCTGGGATACACAGTGTTACTGTCATGGGCCTTGAAAATAACCGCCTGCAACGCTGACCGAGTGTGAACGGACGCTTATTCGTGAAAAGGAACAACTAGCTCGCATTGGCTCGATGAGAAGCTGAAAATTTAGAATGTTGAATTGAATGTTCGAGATTTTCAGTGTCGCCGCCGCGTAGTTCTTACCTCACGCTTGGCTACAACAACGCTATGCTTCCAGCTTCGTCAGGAACCTGACAGCTTCAAATATGAAACAAACATTTGCGGGATCTCGTCACATTTTAGTGAGAAATGATGATATGTCTGTCCCCTTTTGCAATCATTCGATGCTCCTGTAACTCACTTTAGGCACCAAACACGGTCCACATGACTTAAACCACAAATACAATAACAACTCTAGTGTTTAATTCCTCATCTTTAATCCATCGCAAGAAAGCACACTTATTCCTGTTCCTAGATCCACATCTCCCCGCCCTTATTGTCTAATCTCTATGTCTTTGCTTCCAACGTCGACATTCTCGGACAGCATCCTAGCCTCAGCTTGAGCAACAGCGCTCTCCCAGTCTGCATGGTGCAGATACAAGAGCTCAAGCCCCGAAACACTAGAAATTGTCAGTAAATGGATACGAAGACAAACCGCGAGTCAATAATGGCTGGTGAGAAACTTACACAGCAAGCCCAACTGTGAGTCCAGCCCAAAGACCACTCAGCTTCCAGCCAAGAGCAAAGCCGGTCGACAGCGAGATCGGCAATGCCACACAGTAGTACGAGAACAAGTTTGCATAGCCTCCAATGGCCTGGCGTCCAATACCACGTAGGATGCCGTGAGATACTGCGGCCAAGGCATCGAAAATCTGCATCACCGCGCAGACGAATATGGCATGAGAGACGATGTCGATAACTTCGTCGTCGGTTGTGAAAGCCATAGGGAGCAATCTGCGGAGACTGATGAACACGGTCATGTTAAAGAGTCCCACGATACAGGCAGCGGCGATGGCCTTACACGGGACGTTAGTTGATATGAATCAAAGATAAAGGATAAAAAGACGTACCACTTTCGCAGTCAATCGTGCAGCATCGCTCAGGTGCGCACCGATCAGATTTGCGATTCGAGTCGACGTTGCAATAGCCAGGGGAAACGGAATGTTGAACGAGGTGGATGTCACAGTGACAAGAACACTCTGAGCCGCGAGCTGCGCAGTGCCAAACCGACCAGCTGCGATTGTGAGGATTTCCAAGACGGAGAACTGAGCTTCGATCATGATCATTCCTGGCAACGCAAGTTTGATCATCGGGCCTGTGTTGACGAGACATCAGTTCGTTTATCCCTGCGATAAAATGGGCCAGGATGGAAACTTACCCCAATTGCTAAAGGCCTTCTTGCTGAAGCCCTTCCAACACTCAGATCCCTGGATGAACATCACGTACAATATCAGCAGGACCGGCAGCAAATTCTGAGTAATGGCCATAGCAGCAGCCGCTCCGGAAAAGTGCCAGCCAAACTGAAAGACAAACAGGTAATTCTGCAGAAAGCTGAGCGGGGCGCCGAGAAGCAAGACATACGTCGTCGCGTGGAACAAACCCTGCGATTGCACGAAACGCTTGCCGCTCTCAAAAGCCGCGACACCAGGCATACCGGCAATCAGGACTCTGAGGTAGAGAGCTGCGAGGGCGGCTGTCTCTCCGCCTGGGACGAGAGCCTTTAAAATGGGCTCGGAGAACCACCAGACCACGGCAACGGGTATCATGAGGATCCAGAGAAGCCAGGTCATGCGTTGGGCTTGAAGTCCGACAAGATGCTTGTGGCCTGAACCGTATGCTTGCGCGCAGAGCGTATCCAGACAAGTTGCGAGACCCTGTACGGGGACATAGCATGTGATGCTGGCTGTCATTGTGGCCACTGGGGATTTGTTAGTCACGATCACTATTTGGAGTGATTCTGGGGTTCAGAGTGGTGAGACACGTACAATTAACGGCGGCCAACTCCTCCATTCCAAGTCGACCGACGGTGAGCACGCTTCCGATCGTCACAGAGTAATGCAGCAGAAAGGTGGCAATCAGCGGTGCCGAGTATTGCACCAGCGTCTTCGCTTCACGTTGCCAAGTCGTCTTGATGTGGTGAGCGGCCACGGCTTCTTCCCACTGCTCGTGTATTTCAATCGGTCCTGGCGTCGGCGGAGTATAGTCATATTCGTAGTCATCATCGTCTTCATCTTCGTCCCCGGGAGCATCATGGAGCAGCGGAGTGGTCTCTACGGATGGTTTTGGCGAGAGGCCCGGTCTCTCGTGATCTCGCGTGGTGCCGAAGACGGATCGGTACAGGCGACCTACGGGGGAATTCTTCCACTTCTTCCAGGGGTCTCTGGGCGGGATGATGTGGTTATCGCGCAAAAGGGCAAGCTCTGCGCCGGTCGATTCTTCCATGTCGTGGTGGTTGGCAACCGGACAGTCCACGCCTTGGATGGGAATCGTCGAGTAGCCGCATCCATAGGAGACTCCGTTGGGGTGGAAGGCGAGCTTCGCGTCGGGTGCGTGGGGTTGCTGCGACTCCGAATCGCTGGCTATGGCATCGTCGTCATGGTCATCTACTCCCTCGTCCGACGAGCACTCTTCAATGTCTCTGCTCAGTATCTCTCGGACGATGGGCGACGTCGCGATGAAGGAAGACGGCACGTTGAGGCTGTCGGGGAGGAAATCCGACAGGATGGAGTGACGGCGGTCCCGAGAAGGGACGCCTATGTTGATGGGGTCAGAACTCGGCGTCGACATGGCCAAGGATGCAGAGCGAGAGCGAGGTGCAGGAGTTGCGTCGCCGTAAGCTCACCAGCGCGACGAGGGAAGTTGCGCATATAAGTCGAGGGTGACTCAGGCAACGAAGCCCAGTGTGATTCCGGCCATTGATGACATCAGGAATGTGGCAGCAATGTGGCAGCCGAGACACGGTGAAGCACAACCGCGCCAAGGTTGAGGTTGCGGTGAGATAGCGCTCGCAAGGATGGTTGGCCTGTTGGCTTGGACGGCAGGATACGGGAAGGGCAGATAGCGGAAGATAAGGATCAATGACGTTCTGGTGGCGTATCACGGTCCGTCGTGGTGCGGATCTGCTACACCACCACCCTGGAACTACCCCCACCAACGACTTTTTGGTGCTGCACGAGGTGGAATGCGGAAGCCCTCGTCTTTTTCAAACATGTCCGCCATCATTACGCCATTTGCTGACAGCCAATCGTGGCTGGCACGCGCAGCTCTGCATATGTGCGCCACCCCGGCTAGAGATGCGGCCAGTGCAGAAGCCTGCTCGCGAGGAGCCGCCTGGAGGAGAAGATGACCTCTCCATTCTCTCCTTCGCCGATTACTTTTTTAGCAAGTTGGGTGTGTCCAGGCTGCTAATGAGCCGCTACAGCCTGCCACTGCACCCAAGGACCCCTAGATGGCGCCATAGTTTGGCAGCCGCTGGCACCAGGGATGCGTCGTGCAAACTCAACAGCCACACGCATGTCAGTACGTGGGGTTCCGGGCTTTGCTTGCCAAGATGATGCATTCTGCTACCTGTTGGTACACAACATCCAAATGATCCCAAGCCAGTCCCTATTATCCAAAACTAAAATACAAACCATCGCAGTCCTAGTCGCTGGTTAAATCAATAACCTCAGCCTCCGCCGGAGGAGTCTTCCGCTTCGTCCGAGCCGCCACCGGAGAACGAATCGGTTGGCTAATGGTTGACAACGGGATTGTGGCTGGAGCCCGAGGCAGCCGCACCGAAGACATTTGCTCCATGTTGACAATCTCAGAGTAGTCGGACCCCAAAAGCTGCCTAAGGTGACCTTGGTCGAATAATTCAAAATTCTCGACCGCCTTCGCCCGTCGCGCGACCCATTTCCCATGCACTTTGTCGTAGTGCCGGAACGTCTTGGTCACCACCAGCGTCTGGGGTGAACCGCTCCGTTCTGTCAGATGGGTGCAGTCAATATGTGCGCTTTCGAGCTCCTCGTGTATGTGCTGCCGACGCTTCTTATTCACGGAGAAGCGGCCGATCGTCTGCGCGGCGCTGGTAAGAAACGCGTTCAGGCGCGCACAGTCTGAACATGAACACTGCACTCTCGGTCGCACCAAGCTTCTATCACTGGTAGGCTCGCGACCCACGTACTTTTTGACGTAGGCTTCCGTGACAGCGAGGAAAAGCTGTTGATAGCTTGCCGTGTTGAGAGGGATCGTGTTGGAGGTGAGAATAGGTATGAGAGAGCGTAGCAAGGGGATCCACAGAACGTGTAGTTCCAAGGCGCTGAGCTGGGGAGCGTCAGCTGCGACCTTGGTGACGAGTGGTCCTACAAGGTCATCTGCTTCTGTGCTTGTCCGGATCATGGCAGAAAAGTGCTCGGCCAACGCTTGATGCGTGATGGTTGTGCGGAAATCCTCCTTTTGTTCTGGGCCGGTGAGAAGATAGCGTGGCCTTTTAGCTACATGCGATGCCGTGAACTGCGCACCAGCGTCGCTTCGCACCTTGGTGAAGTCGGTCGAAGTGTTGAAAGTTCTCGCTACCTTTCGATAGAGCTCCATGGTGCTTTCTTTGGGCAGTGTTGTTTGTTCGTGCAACCGCCGGAGAAATCCAAGAGCGAATGCCGTGGCATCACGTTTCTTGTGAATGAAAGGTAGCACGCTGTGATTTTACTTAGCATAATATGAGCAATCGCGAGAGACCTGCTTGAACTCACGTTTCTGAAAGAAAAGCCAGCGAATTGTGGTAACGCAAGGCGACATCAACCATGGCTGGTCCATCTGCTTTGCCAACGGTCTTGGATACACAATCATCCAGGCAGAGGCGGAGAGTTTCGCGAACCCAAAGTAGGATGGGATCTGAGATCCTAGGACTCGGGCCGTCTTGGGGAATGGGCACTAAGGTGGTGATGGCCTGGAGTTGGTCGGCAAAGTGAGGGTAAGACAAAACGACACGGGTCAATCTACTCCAGTTAGCTGTCGAACAGAACTTGCTAATTCACTGTCAAACTTACCCTATCTTAATAGTATTGAAGTTGTCTTTGGCGTCACCAGTGCTATCACGCAGCCACTCTCGCAACCAGGTAAAAAAGTCCAGTGGTAGAACCTGCTTGTTTTTGCTGGAAGCCTCTTCGAACAGGGCATATCGTCTTCGCTGGATAGCAATCTTGAGGACATCACGCATACCCTCGCCATCAATGGCTAGTTCTGGAACACCATAGATGGTTGTGGGCGGTCCTTGCCACGCTTTCTTGCAAACCTTCACTAGCGCGGTGATGAGAGACTCCGGGGTATGGGGCCGCAAACACATCCGAGCAAGACAGCGGATCTGGGACGGGGAGGTACTTGCTTGCGAGTCGGAGTATCTGTCGTAGGAATCGAAGAAAGAGGGGATGGAGTCGTGAGGAACGATGACGACAGCCTAATATTCAACCAGTGAGCGGTGATCAACAGCATAGGAGGAAGTGTCGTACCGTAACGCGATACCAGTGTGTTGCCATTGGCCCAGAATTACCCATGTACCCTTCATAGTCCTCTTCCGCTTCGAGGTCGTCGAAGCACTCGAGGTCGAGGAGGTCATCTACATCAAGTTGTAGACCCTCCGTCACAACGTGCCCCTCCAAGTCATGAAGTGTCTTGACAGTATACTTTGTCTCGAGAACTTCTTCGATATGATGAAAGTCCTCTTCAGATTCGTCTTCGTCTTCGTCATCGTAGTCGTGGTAGCCGTACCCGCCATATTGAGCATCACAGTGGTTAAATTCCACCTCTCCCATCTCTTCCTTCTCTAGGAGCGCAAGGAAGAGCTCAAAAGGTAGCTCACTACTCATTTCTTTGAGAACCTGGACGCGAGCTAGATCTTGCGTCTTCAACGCCCTGAGTGAGATGTTGGCTTCGGTGTAATCGTGGTCGAGCACGTGGTAGACATATTCCCTCTCGCGCGACTCTATATCCTTGGCAAGCCATCGTTCTAGTATACCGCGGAGATCTTTAGTCTCAGCCCTTTGCAGGCCTGCTGTTGGACGTATCTCTACATGATCGATGGCGAGGTTGTAGGTCACGACCCAGCGGTAGCCAGAGGTAACGGGGAGCACCTCGTGCGATACGTCCGAGTACCAGCAGGCCATGGACTGTGTATGATCAGACGTCTTGAAGACCTTCTTCTGACCGCAATGCTTGAGCACCACCTCTCCGCCTTGATGCGGTGAGGGCAGGCAGACGATGAGCGAGCCGAACATGCCGGGTATCTTCTCGGTGCTGCGTCGAATATTAGTTGAATCCGTCGCCGTCGGCTGTTCTAGGTCAAAACCTTACTCGGTATGTGCCTTGAACATGGCACCTTTCTCATACACAAGCATCTTATACACTTCAGCCCGGACAGTACCTTGGATTCCGAGATCTTCAGCGACAGCATCGCACAAGCTCTCAACGTAAGCTGGCCACGCCGGGTCCTTGAATGCAAACTTGCTTGCATCCAGTTCCCACGTGTTTCGGACCGACGTATCAACGATGGTCTCGCTCCCTTTGCCGTAGGGCGCCTGCGAAGCCGATGCAATCAGTTGGCGCGCCTGGGACTCACCCAGCGGCATCGTGATGTCGCCGACGCCATTAACGAAGAGCCCAGCGGGTGGCGCCTCGCTCAGTGCCCGGAACGATGCAAATGATCCAGATGTTTGGATGTTTTCAAGAGCGCTGAGGAGGCTGTCCCTCAGCTCATAAGGGCCATATTCGTTGCTCGAGGCATTGCCGGGCGCAAGCATCTGGGGTGGGGGCATGTAATTAGCCATGGTTTTTTTTTTACAACTCGGGCGCCAACCCAGAAACTTTAAAGTATTCCGACCAACTGCTTGAAGATGCAAAAATCCAACGTTTCGTTAGAGAAATCAAAGTCAACCACAAACCGAGATGCGGAAAACAGAGTTTCCAGGACGCGTAGCTGCATGCAAGGAAGCGTGTTGATCCAGTATCATTCTGCCGCGCTAGGCGTCACCGCTTACCTGAAACAGTCCAAGAAAAAAGCAAGTCGCGATAGGGGCATGAACAAGGTACAGGGATCGGCGGACATCCTGAGGCATGAAAACTAAATGAATCGAGTGCTGATCTTCTCGTCCTTAATTTTTGAGGTTATGATAACTCCAGGGCTCTACAGTAACGTTGGCAGCCTAGGTGGATTCAGCACAGCATCGTGAGACCCATTCCTTCGTCCAGGTAATCACTGAGAGCAAGTCCTCAGTGGTTGCCAGCTGTAGATATCCCTCACTTATCGGACGAGGGCATCAGAGAGTCAAAAATCGACATCTTGACCGTGTCCAGTTCCTGAACAGCTTGAATCTCGTCATCGATGCTCCCTAGGAACTTCTCCTCGTCCCACTTTGGCTTCCATCCAAGTTTGTAGGCGTTGACGGGCACCATTTCACCACTAAAGCAATCATCAATTATCAGCAGGTTAACCACGCTGTGAAAAGTGTCACTTACGACGACATCGCCATTGCTCGGATGAACCGGCGAGGGAATCCAAGACCATCGGCTCCTGCATCATGGCTGGGCCAAACGTGCACTTCTGGAGTGTCCACGAGTCCACGCGAGTGCAGACCCTTTGCAAGCTCCGCCATCAATTTCCACGTAGGCGATCTGTGGGCCTCAGCGAAGTAGTACCCATTTTCACCGCTTGGGATGGGCTCATCTTGGAGTACCTTCTCAAGGAGTAGGGCGTACAACGCTGTCAAGTCTGAGATATGCACCGCATGGGGGCTCTAGGGCAATATTAGTTTGGCTGCACAACACGGCAATACTATTGCTGCGTAAATAGGGATTGATGACTTACGCAATCAATGTCAAACTTGTGGACAGTTCTGAGCTTGATGCTAGTCCTGACGTACGCCGGGATGCTCACAGACAGCTTCCTCCACTCGCCAGTGCCCCTGCCGTCTATTCAATTATCAGTTTCCTTCTGAAATATGGTCAAAGACGGAGTTTCCAGCTGAACTCACAAGTCATGGGAACGGCAACGTTGAAGGTCGTGACGCCTTGTGCTTTGCCCTGTTCAGCCACAAGAATATTGATCTGAATATTGTGTTAATTCTGTGAATGAGATCGCCGAGATAATAATAACTTGCGTGTCGAACTGGATGCGGCTGCTGAATTTTCTTTTCCTTTTCGAGAATGGCATCTGTGTCCTTGACCTCCCCAAACGGCCATCCACCCTCTGCCGAGAACGTAGCTGTCACCGATGTCTATGCATGTTAGCAACTTCTTGATAAAGAAGCGACCGGCTTACGTGAATATAGTATGTCTTGCTCCCATTCACTCGGCGCCGCTGGCTAAGCGCGTCGATGATGTTGGAAGCCATGCGCGAGTCGACCGCACCCGCTGTATGGAGGACAATATCGACTAGAATACGGTTAGAAAATTCATCTATGGTGAATCACATTGAACTCGCTCTTGTTGCCGATGACGGCATCTTCCACAGACTGCTTGTCGATGAGATCGACCTCCACCACGCCAACCCCAAGCTTCGACAGGGTTTGGACTTGGTCTTGCGACCGAACTGCGGCAAACAGGTTTGCTGCCTTGATTGGGCCGTCCTTGCGGGACAAGAAATCAGCAAGAAGAGAGCCACCGCTGGAGGTGTGTTAGCTGATAGTATGGACGGGACAGTAACGGACTTGCATGTAGCCGGCGGCGCCAGTGATGAGGATGTTCTGAGCCATGGTGAAAATGTAAAGTAAATTGAAAGTGTTGAGTAGTCAAGATATTCGGTTGTCTGTATCTAAGAATCTAGAGCAAGCCAGATGGAGGCTTTTTATAACCACGTCTGCGGCCTTCTTGAGAAGACTTACAGTCTGCTCACATGAGCTAGAGGTTCACTCACTACAACGATGTGGTTGGTCAGCCACATGGCGCAGACCCGCCGGAGTCCGGAATCCCGCGCGTTTCCGTCGAGTTTGTCATCCCGAACATCAACAATTAATTCTCGTCACAAGCAAGATCTTCACTGACATATCACTCGGCACGTAATCAAACATGGAATCCCGCGGGAATGCGGATACGGGGCCAAACAGTCGCCCGGCAATTGCCCGTCGCTCGGTGCGTACGAGTCATGATGTCAAGTTCGTCAGCTAACACCAAAGTGACAGTGTGATCAGTGTCGTGCCCGAAAGGTTGGTCTTTGGTCCACGCTGGAAGAATCCAATATCTGATCGGCTTGCTAGGTTGGATGCGATAGAGCTTCTCCCTGCTCCAATTGCCTATCTGCCCGGGTCGATTGCACCCACAGCACCGTTGCGTCTAGACCCGCAGCCTCCAAACAGAGGGTATTGATATCGCCCCAATAGTAGGTCAAATTTAGAAACCCTCACCTACTAAACCCCTCAAACTTGCTGATTGGGGCAGTGAGCGGAAGATTGACGAGATCGCAAACGATATTCGGGGCATCAAATCCCTCTTGCAAACACGCCATGTGCCCGAAAGACCGTTGCGACGAGCAGCTGATCTTACACCACAGTCCGCTCAGTGTGAGCAAAGGGAACCTCAAGTTGAGCGGCACACAGCTCCTCAATCTAGAATTATACCTCAATGGGATCACTCGGCTCACATCCTTGATTTTGTCAAGGCTGTTGTCGAGGGCAAGCCTTCACCTCAAACCGGCCCGGAATCCACTCAAATCCTCTCATCTCTGAGGAATCTCGTCGATGCTCTAGGAGGCCCCAATAACACTTCCAGCTTGTTTAATTCCGGGGATATAGCTGCGACACATCAATCCAATCCTCCTATGGTGCCCATGGAGTCTGTTGTGGAAATTCTACGATGGGCCAAAGGTATCATATCGCATGCAATCCTATTATATGTCCACTGACATGGTCTAGTTCACGCAAATAATTTCAGGATTACCTGGATCTGCCGAATTCTTTCCCTGGAAAAGTTTGAGGAGATTTGTCGCAAAGTCTACTTTGCCGTCGACGACTACACTGAACTCGACTTTATCATCGCCAACGGCTTCCTGTCCTACGTTTTCGCTGAACATGTAGTTGTATACGGAACAGAGAGCTCTCGGACTTACCGTCAGCTCTGTAGAATAAATCTTGGCAAACATTTGACAAGGCTGCCGCTGCTATTGCCAGCATCGATGGAAGCCATTGCTGCACTAACCCTCGGAGTAAGTATAGAACAATGAGACTCTAAGAAGGTATTAATGCGTTCTGTGGCAGTGTTTGTACTCCATCGAAGACTCCAAAGCTATGGGTGCCTGGACCTTCATCTCGGCAGCTTTGAGCCACTGCCAAACGCTGGGATACCATCGTCTTGGTGCAGCAAAGGAACCCAGAGGAGCTTCATGCACTGATCAAGAAAGGCTGTTCTGGACCGTTTACGGCTTCGAAACCGGACTGTCCCTACGGCTTGGGAGGTCTTCGGGTATCCAGGACGCTGACATCATGCTTCCCATCAGTCCATCTCAGCCGCGTACCGTCAAGGTTGCAAGGATTCAGAAAAGGGTCTACAACCAGCTTTACAGTGCAACGGGCCAGTCCTCCTCGACCGAAGAGCGTAGCTGTTCAGTCCAGAGGCTGTCCCAGGAACTTAAAGAACTGATTGAGGAAGTCCGGGCCGAGATCTCGGTATGTTCCGTTTCTGTCTAATCTACCTCACTAACAGACAATTCACAGGAAGCTGTAGGCCAACTGGGCGATCCAGAAGCGGACACGATGAAGATTATCTATCTTCACTGCGATCTCGTGTGTGAATCTGCACTTCTGGCTCTGATTCTTCGAGCGACACCCGCTGTTCAAGGCTCGGAAGTCTCAGAAGAATGTGTTAGCGCTGCTCGCAATACACTGGACATGCACCAGCATTGCATGGAGTTGGTGCGTGGCTGCAGAGATCCTTTGCTGGTGACAAGATACATCACTTGGTATGTGGCCACTCCTTTCCCCTATAGTTGTTCTCAGAACGAAGAACTTGTGTGTTCGATTCCGACACATTTACTTGAATCGACTACTCGGGGCCTTGGTTAACGTTACCCATACAGGGCCATATTGCACACGCCTTTTGTTCCATTCAGCATTATCTTCACTCGCGCCGTCCAGCTATCCGACGCCGACGATCTCGCCCGTCTGGATACATTCGCATCCTCATTGAAACCGCAGGTGGTGGACACAGAGTCGCCGACTCACCCGTTTCGGTTGTACGAGCTGCTCTGTCAAGCTGCGCGACTGTACATCGATTCGAACTTGACATCAAGGTCAAATGCGGGCATGGACAGCTCATCGTTGCTAACGGGTTCCGAGCACGGAAACATCACCAGGGAAATGGAGAATAACATTGGAGGATTCGAGGGCTATGACTACCCACTGTCTGATCTCGGGGACTGGTATCACAGCAACCGACAGCTCATGAGTTTGCTCGATGAAGATATGATGTTCTAAACATCCACAATAGCAGCAGTTCTTTCGTTCCCTCTAGGTCCATTGGGGATTCGTGTAGTCGAGTGTGGCAAGCCAGGCGCAACATCCATAATAAGAAGGATCGTGCGCAAATCCAGTACTCAGAACGTAATCACTTTCCCACAGACGATAGACCAAGTTTAGACTCATGGTTGAAGAGGTTTCTTGTTCGACCTCGCTCTAAGAGGTCAAATTGCTATCGAGCTTTGCCTCATTACGTATTGTACATGGACTGTACATCGACAAAGGAAATGTATCGTAACGAAGGTACAACAAACGCCTGCTACTCCGACCTGCCTGCCTGTATGATAACAAAGCCCTCAAAACATCTCAACCTCATCCTCATCCAACATGTACATGCCACTATCATGGCCGCGGCGCATCTTTTGGCTGCCCCGTCTCGCGAGTCCCGGGTTCAAGTACGCACCCCGTCTCTCCACAGTCTGCGTGGGAGACACCGACCGCGCGGAATCGTCGCTTTCGCGCTTCTTGGGGCTGTTGAGGAAGTCCTGGCTCATCTGCACAACCCTCTGCAGCTCCTCCTTCATGGCGTCGATGACGGCCTTGGCCTTTGTCTTCTCGTCGTCCATCTTGCTGCGCAGCCCGCCGTTCTCCACGCGGAGTCCTAGGACGGTTTCGTGCGCCACGCGGAGGGCCTCGTTGACGCGGTCGACCTCGTCGCGGAGCTGCACGACTCTTGCGTCGCGGATCGCCAGGTCGGCGCCGTGCTGCTGGTTCAGCGAGGCCATGTCGCGCGACTTGGCGTCCTGGACCTCGGTCATCTGGGTCTGCAGGTCGGTGGTCCGCCGCATGGCGTCGGTCAGCTTGTTCTCCAGCTCGGCGATGACGTCCTCCTTGCTGCAGAGCACGCGGCGGTTCGACTCGAGCTGGGCGTGGTGCGTCGCCTTGGAGTCGCGGCCGTCGCTCTCCATCTCCTGCACCAGGTTCTCGAGCTCCGAGAGGTCGCGGATGTAGCCGTCGACGGCGCCCTTGAGCCGCTCGTTGGCGACCTCGAGCTCCCGTATCCGCGCAATCTTGTCGCTCATGAGCTTCTCCGCCTTGGACATCTCGCCCTTGAGGCCGTCCATGACGGAGACGCGCGCGTCGAGCTGTTTGCGCAGCGACAGTTCGATCTGGTGGTACTCGTCGATGGAGTCTTCGTCCTCCTTTGCCTTGGTGGCCATGGCGCGGAGGCGGGTGAGCAGCAGGTCGAGGACTTCGGCGCCACGCGAGGTCAGGGGGAGTGTGAGTTCTCCGGGTGTGAGGTATTCCAGCTCCAAGCGGGCGGCGCGGAAGCCGGATGAGAGGGAGGTGATCATTTCGGCGGCGTCGCGGCCGGAGAAGCCCAAGTCGCCAATGGCAGACTTAAGCTGGGTCAGGGCGCAGGTCCGGTCGGACATGGACTGGAGCAGCGACTCGATTCGGGCCTCGAGGTCATCGGCCGGGGGTTCTGAGGAGGCGCTGGTCGAGTCGGGCGCGAATTGGGAGATTTTATCGCCTAGGCGACCGCTGAGGGCTTTGTAGGAATTGAGGGTGTCGGTCAACTTGTTCAGCTCCAAGTGGAGAGACACGACTTCGTCTTCAAGCTGCTGCTGTCTAGGGTCGGGGAAGAAGGCCTGCACGCCAATGTCGGATCTGGGAATTGACTTGGGCGTCGACTTGACAGCGCGGAAGCAGGGCGTTCCAGGGATAGTCGGGCTGGTTGCAGGCGGCGTTGGGAAAGAGGATCTAGCTCTCGAAGGCGTACTGCAGGCAAGCTGTGCGACCGTCTCGTCGCCGAACTCTTCCTCGTCGGCACTGAGGTCCATGAAGTCGTCGGCAAAGGGGTCTCTGGCGGCGAGCGTCCAGTTGAAACCCCGGCTGTGGTCCGACTCGACGCCAGACCGCCTGGAGAGCTCGTCCTTGAGGTCCTCGACCTGCTTCTCTAGGTCCCACATTCGGTCGGTGTCCATGACGATGGTTGCGTTCTGCAGCTCGTAGATTTCGCGGTCGCGCGCCTTGAGCTCGGCCTTGAGCCGGTCGATCTCGGCCTTGGACTGCTGTGCCCGACGGCGCTTCTCGTGCTGGATCGTGTTCATCTCCTCGCTGAGCCCGTTGCGACGGATACGGCGCTGCACCCGGCCGTCGAGGACCTGGCGCAGCGGCAGGAAGTTGACCTCGCCGCTCTGGGGCAGGCCGGGGCTCGCATCGACGGCGCTCGTCTTCCCCGTGCTGCCCAAGTTGGCAGACGAGTGGCGGCGCTTCGGGGTTGCGACGGACACGCGGCGGATCATGGGCGTCAGGCCGGAGCTGCAGGCCGAGGGAGGCCCCGGGTCTGAGAAGCGGACCCGTCGCTTGGTCGACTTGCGCGGGGTTTTGGCGGCAGCCGGCTGAGGCCTCGCGGCATCGGGACAGGCTGCAGATCCAGCGTGGCTGCGCCGTGTGCGCCGGAGCGCAATGGGGAGGTCGAGGGTGTCCATGGTGGTTGATGGTGGGGGTAGCTGTCGATGTATATCGGCGTAGACAATAAGGGCCAACGTCAACACGACCGCAAAGATGGTTGGGCCAACACAAAAAGAACGAGAGCTGGGGCCGCAGAAAGGACCTGAGGACATGTAAAAACAAACAAAGAGAACTGCGAGCAAGATGTATTTATCAAGTCCCCCCGCCGGTCTCGTCGCAGGTAAACATGGATGGCACGAGACGTGAACCAACCCATCACGCAGGCCAACGGGCGGGTGGTATTTGTTTACTCGTTGCCTGAAGCGGCTAGCGGCCGCGGGGCCACACGGCCGGCCCCACCACCCCGCGATTGACGGCAGCCAACGGATCTGGCGCCTCCAGGGGTCTCGCCAGACAGCCGGCGCGGTGGCTTGGGCAGTGTGTCGCGCTGAAGATGGTGGCTACAGGGCCCGTGAATTGCAGGGGCTTGGCTGTGGTGGGCGGCGCACCAGCGGGAGCTGCCGTGATTCACGGCGTTGTAGAAGCGGTGCAAAAGAGCATGGAGCGTCGCGTTTTGGCCGGCTGGTTGGTCTCCACCGCAACCCTGGCGTGGGAAGGGGGAAATAAACAATGCGAGTGCGTGCTGTGCTTTTGCGGTTGCTGCTTGATGATGTAGTTTCTCTGTCGGTGAATAGACGGGGCCTGGTTGGTCTCTAGTACTGTCTTTGTTTACATACCACCCATTGTCCAATACCAGTCGCACCAGGATAACAAGAGACGATGTCAGCCCATGTCGTGTTAATAGTCTATCCTGGAAGTTTTCTGTTCATCATCCCTCTTGTTCATCATCCTGATCAAAGTTCAACCCCCGGATCGCCCATCGCGGCCGCCGCACCGTGACCCCATTGATGGTGTGCAGCCGGGGGTCTCCCCAGTCTCCGGTCACCCAAATGGGTTCCATCCGGGTTCGCTCCACCTGTTTTGCATCCAACTAAATTTGCATCTCACCTCAAAAGAGAGGGTTTATCGACTACGCATGCAGCAAGAGATCCAGCAAGTAGCCTGCGCGGGCCCGGTTGTGTGGGTTGAGTCTTGCAAGGCCCAACCCACATGAACTCTCCAATTCTCCAAATCCCGATTCTCAATTCCCCAACCATGTTCTGCAGCGAGATCCATCGAAGCCGCAGCAGCAGCAGCTAGTTCTAAATAAATATACCAGGTTCCTCCCAAAATTACAAGAGTCAGACTTGCAAATAACATCGACTCGACACACCCGTCTTCCCTATGACTCCCTCCCAGATTCCACCTGCACCGACTAGGACGGATGACTAATAGCCGCCAACTCGCATTCTCGCAGCCCACAACCAAACCTCGTTTCAACCCGCGATAGCAAACCCCCCCTTCTCAACCCAAAAAAAAAAAAAGCAACTCCCCAGCCAACCAGGACGAAAGCGCGCTCCTCCTGCAAGGGAGACAAAACCGGCTCGTCTCCACAGCCGCATGGAGGGATCCACCATGCCGGCTCCCGGCAAACAGGTCAAGTTTGTGGCCTCGGATCCCAACCGCGGCGGCCTGCCCGTGAAGCGCAAGCAGGTCCAGCACGCTTGCGCCGCGTGTCGTCGGAAGAAGGTATGCGTTGAAGTAGAATCTGCACGTGGTTTCGCCTGTTGATGATTTCTTAGAGGCGGTGTATTCATGCCGAAGACTCTGTTGATGAGCTGCCCGTCGCCGCTCCGGGCTCGATTGCGGAGGACACGGCCGGCCAGGACTCGCCCGGCCGAGCGTCGTGAGTTGCCGCCCGCTCTCTCACCAAGTCTACCTTTTTCTCACCTTGTAGCAGTCCCGTGTCCGCAGGCTTGGATTCATCTACGCAGCCGCGTCCCTCGGTACAGGAAGCCAAGGAAACCGCGCCGCCCAGCTATCGCTACGACGACCCCTCAGCCGCACCCGCGAGGGAGTCATCCAGCATCACCACCCCCAACCCGCAGTCTTCGCGCTTTGTCGGCGACCTGAACCCGGAAGGCATGTTCGTCGAAGCAACAGGCTCAGCCTCTATCCGCGAGACGTCGCAGAAAGGCGATGTCGGCATCTGGCTCTCCTCTGCACCAGGGGTCGCCGGCCAAGGGTCCCAGTTCGTCACGTCGCGACCACCGCCTATCATGGACCAGTTCCTGCTTCCGTTTGTCAAAGAGCACTGCCTGTCATGTCTGCCCCCGACGAAGCATTATCGGGCGCTGAAGCGCGTTTTCTTGCAAAAGATTCATCCCATCTTCCCCATCATCCCGGAGACTGCGTTGGAAGGGTCTCCGGACAGCCCAAATGACATTGTTCTGCGACAGCTGGTTTGTCTTGCCGCCGCTCCCGATCCCACCATGGCCCAACATCTTCGTCTCAAGAACCGGGGCCCAGATGTGCTGCCCTGTCAGGAATTCATGCAACTGCTCTCCTCGGCAGTCCGGGCTGTCTTGGAGACGAGCATCATCCCCGACAGAGTCCTCCACGTCAGAGCGCTTGTGATGCTGTCGCTCTACACTCAACCCAGCAGCACCGAAGAAGCCGATCTCCCTGCTCAGCTTGGCGGCCGGGCCATCCATCACATCCAAACCCTCGGCCTACATCTGTTGCGCTACGAGTCGGACAATGGCGAGGACTTTGAGACCTTGTTTTGCGCAGTCTGGGCCCTCGATCGAATCAACGCCGCCTTTTACGGCAGGCCGTGTCTGATGCACGAGCGCGACATTGGTGCCAACTTGGACGGGTGCATCAAGAAGCGACCTCCTTGCTTCCGCCTCCTTCTGTCCGTCTGTCAGTGGCTCGACCAGGTCATTGAACTCTACCGCCCAGGACCAAGCGCTGAGGCATCTGGCTTTGAGAAGATTGCCTACA
Source organism: Neonectria ditissima (assembly GCA_001305505.1). Taxonomy (NCBI): domain Eukaryota; kingdom Fungi; phylum Ascomycota; class Sordariomycetes; order Hypocreales; family Nectriaceae; genus Neonectria; species Neonectria ditissima. Next base: position 400,887 of record LDPL01000017.1, on the reverse strand, counting down.
TCGACCTTCCTGTGCTGGAAGCCATGATCGTCAACGCTGACGCCTTGAAGGTTCCCACGCCGCTCATCGGTCAGTCAGATTTCTCAAGTACTTTAACCCTTCTAATGCTCTCATTAGCAACCATCGAGACATTCTACCATGCTGTCATCATCCTCTCATGCCGTCTTCCGCGGCCCGGAACCCGAACAGCAGCCACGACGCTTCCTCCTCCATCGGCCAACGCTCGACGCTCACTCGCAGCCGAGCGCATCGCCACCGCAGTTCCGCGCGATAACCTCAGCCCAGTGCCCTTTGTTCCCTACGCCGTGTCCCTCGCCCTGAGCGTCGAGTATCGCAAAATGCGACACAGCCGCCTACCCATGTTCCGCGCGCGAGCCATGCATTCTTTCAGGCGCAATTGCGAAATGCTGAGGAACTTTGGGGACTACTTCTGGAGCGCTAGCGTCGTGGCTGGGCTGGGCGAGCGAGTGTTGAGGGAGATGGAGAGGGCTGCGACGACGCTCACCAAAGAGGTCACGCCGCCTCTGCCGGAGACACCTGGTTCTGCTCCCTCGACTTCCCAGGCAACTGCATCCCGGCAAACTGAGGCCTGTATGCTGGATTCTTCAGCCCTGAATATGGCGACGGGCATCGAGAACCCGGTGGACTTTTCCCTGATCGACGCCATTTCCGGACAGGATGTCTTTGGACACATCGATCCCAACTTCAATCTGAACGCCGTAGAGGATGCTCTAGAAGCGAACCTCGACATTGGACTTCCCCTTAACTGGGGTGATTGGGGGCAGTTTGCGGCGTGAGGCTACCCAAGCACAGAATGACAGTCATATCGAGATCAGACAGTTTCTGTAAATCTCGCAGCTTCCACCGACATCGTTGGCTCGGCTTGGTTCAAGTCGATTCGAGCTCAGAGCGCAAGTGTTCTGCCGACTCGCAAATTTGGCGGAATTAATCAACGTCCAACAAGATGGAGTGCTCGGAGACGGTTGAGATACAAACGCTCCTTTGATGGTTGCTTTTGGCAGATTTAGAAGTGTGTTGTCAACCCGTCCACCTGTTCTGGTACAGCGAGAAGACTGCAGGTCCAAGACTGACACATCAACAGACAAAAAGGTTCTCCAGAGGTTACAGACAGTATCCTTGCAGTCAAAGCACGCCGCCGAAGATCAATGCTGCTGAAATTGTCCTCAGTAGCCAGTTCATGCCAATCGAGAGGGAGGGCGCCACCTCATGCTATCACATATAATAAATAATTCCGCAGCTTTCTTAACTTCCATTACTAAAATGGTTACAGGATGGCAATCTGCCCGGCTCAATACATAGATAGACAAGCTCCTCGTTAGGACCTCACCATTCTACACTCACTCACCTTGAAGCTCGGTCTAGTTTTTCAGGGTTTTACCAGCGTAAGAATGGCATGTCTCCCACTCAATTTACTTCCCAGTAGAAATGGTATTTCTTTGAGTGAGCTCCTTCTTCTTGTTGATCTCCATGATGCCGGTGTCGTCGTGCACTTGTGATGTGAGTCTCAACCCATGAACAGATTTTCGAATCATGCGATGCAAAGAGATGGAACAGAAGGGCAGGACAGGCAACAGCACGACCCCTATTAGATGCTACCAGCCTCGTGAGTCTCGTTCTCCGGGATTACAGCCACGACTCTAAGCAGCCACATCCGATATGATCGCCATTTCCATCGACTCAATCTTGACAACTTCCAGAAACGAAATGCATCCGACGCTCCTGTAGATTTCCTTCTTGCTTCAGACAGCTACTTGCAACGCATGGCCACTGCCGGCGTATTGTTGACCGTCTCGATAACATTACTTTCATCCATGTCTAAGTACAGTATCAGGATCCCATTTGCAAAGACGATGTTGGTGTCTCCATATCCTCCGCCATCTCTTCGTTGCACAATGGACCTCAAGGTTGGGGGACTCCATCTTTTGCTGGGTCACTGATATTACTTTGTTAGAGCTGTAAGATGGCAATACAAAGCTCAGCAGTTGAAGATGCAGCAACATGTCTACGGCTATTTCTTACAACTATCTGGTCGTAGTCCATAATTATATTGCATCAAGGTTGAAGAAGAATTCATCTTTCAAGCTGTACCTACTCTATCGGCGCTGCCTGACAGCCTCGACAGCTAATTAGATAATGAATCGCGTCCCCAAATGCAGTGGCTCGGCACTAAAATTTCGGGGGTCAAGCTCACTACATTTATTTTCCCAATAGAGTGGCGGTCGTCTTTTCACTGCAATTCTAGCCTCTACTGAGAAGGCTCCTAGGCTATTTTTAGCAGAGCTCCGTATTGTGAAAATCCAGCGGAGCAATCGATTGTGGCGCAAAGATTTGGAGAAACGGATATGTTTAGGGGTGAAGCTCTATGATGAGTAGATAGGCAATGACGATCTGTGGAGGAAGTCTGATAATACTCGATCGGCAATGTTTGAACCAGTAAATCAATGTCGATCCCTGTAGCAAATACCCAAGTTACCAGTCTTCCAAGCTATATAAATACAACGGCATGCCATACTGGCGTGTCAGTGACCTTGGACGGCCCGACTGCCTCTCGTTTCAATGCGAAGCCCTGTCTTGGCTTCCCGTCTGAGAATTCTGGACTCAGGGCCTTCCAGCAGCCTGGGGAATAGTGCTGACCAACAAACATTGGCGCGGCGTTCCCTCGAGGTCGTATCCCGTGTATTCCATCGCTGGCCTCTTTCCCCTTCATTCGTTCGTCTCGTACATTCCCTTCATGTCGTGCCGCTCGTTTCGTGAGACCAGGAGTTGGGTATAGTGCGTGGAGTATATTACAATCGACGGCATCATCCGCCTTTCAGCAGGCTCACTTCCTAGGCAAGTCGGTCGGTTTCCCGCGAACCTGGTTCCTCAGCTCGTCAAGAAAGTGTTTCGCGAAGCGCTGTTTGCGATCGATGGCGCCGGGGTCGGCTGTACCAACACAGGTCAGCGCTCTTGCCACAAGATCTGGAAGGGGAAACACAAACCCGTCGCCTCGCCGGGAGCCAGCGGTTGGTTCGGGTTCCGGCCGTGCTGGGCCTCGTGGACCTTTTTGTGGATTTGGCCGACGGCGCGGTGGAAGCCGGGCATTCGGAGGATCTGCGGTGGCGTCAGCAGGAGTTGGCGGGCGCGGTTTGGGGTCAGTGGGCGTGGTGTACCGAGGCGACGATCTTGTCCTGGGGATTGTCAGCGCATGCCGGGTTTGGAGAGGAAGGCGCAGAGGCGGCGTACCTCGAAGGACTGGATTAGGCGGAGCGCCCACCAGTGAGCCGACATGGCGGGTGTTGGCGATGCTGGGGGAGAAGATGTTGGTGTTGAGTCGAGGAATCACATATTTAGGTCTAAGTGGTGTAAAGTAAGCGGAGGATTGTGGCGGGGTGGCACCGGCAATTGGCGGGACAGTCATTATTAATTATCCCGACTACCCTAGACAAAGAGAACTGGACCACAGACTAACACACACTTGGTTTACTTGGAGGTTGATCTTGAACTTGTTTATTTTGTCATCGAAGCTATAGAAGTATGCCGTGACTTTTCTTTCTTCCTCGCACCTTGCAGTCCCCTTTTAGTTTTGCCTCCGAGTTTCCTTCCTTGGATCCTCTCACTTCCCTGTCAATTTCCCATCATCCCGTCTAAGACAAGTACTGCCCGATGAAGCTCTCCAGGTAATCCTGCTTTCCCAGCTGCACCCCCTCCTTGCGCAGGATAGCATAGGCGGTAGTAGTATGGAAGAAGACGTTGGGCAGCACGTAACCATTAACGTACTGCTTGACCTGCATCTTGACCTCCTTGCCAGGCCCCATGCCAACGGTACACTCCGCCTCGGCGCGGGCGTTGAGGGCCTCGCGATCAACTTTATCCAGCACGCCGCGCACCAGGGCGATGCGGGCCTGCATGGCGGCGAAGGAGTCGAGGGTGCGGTCCAGGTCCAGCGGGTCGGCGCCGGTGCCCCGCGCGGCCAGCTTCTGCGCAAGGTCGGTGACGAAGAAGACCTGGAAGCTAAAGGGCAGCATGTCCTCGGCCAGCCGGGCGTCGAGGAAGGAGGCGCTGTTGGGGTGCGCCTCGGCCTTGGTCAGGATGTTGGACAGGGCGTCGAGGGCGTCGCGGACCACGGCGATGGAGGCGTCGTAGAGGGTGTAGCTGCTCATGGTGGCGGGTGGAACGAAGTATAGTATGTTTAGGTTGTTTTGCGAAGGGTGGATGGATGGCTCAAGATGGAGGGAGGATTGCGTGATGGTCTGCATCGAGGCTTAGTCTCCGGAAGGGCCGAGATGGCTGGATATATATATATACGTCGCTCTCCTCTCACTCTGTCCTCTTGTCCAACCTCTCCCCGCTTTCACTCGCCTCACCGCTGAACGACAGAAACACCCCCCTCCTTTGTGTTTACTAATGCGAACCCGCATCGTCCTCGCCTTCTCCACCTTTGCTAGATGCTTCCCTCGGATGCTCAGCTGCCCGGATTAGTAATGCATCACTGAGAAAGACGGTTGTTTGAAACGAATGAGGCCGGTTGCACGGTCCCGTTGAGCGAGGTGGAGCCCGATGCGCGGGAGTCGGGACGTCGGGGCGCGACATCCGAGTGGGTTGTTGTTCCGGGCAAGTTGGGTTGCTGTTCAGAGTTCGAAACTCGGGTTATTGGCGTGTCTCTGAAGTCAGAGTTGTCAATTCGAATAGCCGGTCCTCCAGGTCGAGTCTCGGTCTTGAGCTGGAAGCTACACGCGGAACGCAACGCAACCGTCCGAGTCTCGTCGTCTCGCATCGCCGCTGCACATCATCATGCAGTCAGAAAGCTGAGACAATGCAGCCAAGCACAAGCAGCTGACAAATTCAGAGCTGGACACATGTTGCAAGCTGATTACCAACCTAGCAATACAAACGTGCGTGTCTTGCGTTACTCGGGCTTCAGTTGGTCCGGCTTGACTCGTTTGATTCCACAAGTGAGACAACTGAGAAAGCCAACTAATAAGCAACAATACCAACCCACACCATTTTACTAATAAACCCTTCCTCAAGCATACAATTTTACCAAACCCTTCCTTGAGCATACAAACCCACGAAACACCACAAGCTAAAACCCCAACACGGCATTCGCCCTCTCAACCGCCTCCCGCGGCCCAACCATCATCCCAGCATTCACATCCTGCGGCTCCAACCCCATGGCCCTCGCGCCCGCATCCCCGCCCCAGCGCCGCAGCATCTCCTCGCTCGGCCGGTCGGCGTGCCGCGCCTCGCCGTCGCCGCCGGGAAAATCGGGCCCCGGCGTGCCCGCGCGGAAAGCCGACCGCTGCCGCGCCGCGTACGCCGCGTTGAGCTCCGTCGTCGGGCACACGGGGATGTACAGCACGCTCGAGTCGCCCGTGCCGACGTGCACCCTGTCGACTGAGTGGATGGCTAAGAAAGCGTTGTGTTAGCTCGTCTGGTCGTCTAGAGGGATCAAGTAAGAGAGACTCACTATCGCAGTGCCACGCCACGTAGTCCCCCGGCCCGATCTCCGGCACATGCACCATACTCCGCTCCAGCTCCAAGTGCGGATGCAACTCATCATTCAGCTCCTGTCCCGTCCCCGGCGTCGCCCCCTGCAACTCGCTCGTCATCGCATCAACCCCCGTGAACCGCCAATTCGCCGCATCCAAGTACCCCGGACTTCCCACCGCCGCAGCCCCGGCCTCGAAGAACGGCCGCAGCAGCACATACGCCGTCGACAGCTGCACCAGCGGCTTGACCAGCAGCGTCCCCTCGCGCGGCCGCGTCGCGCTCATGCTCAGCCAGCCCTGCCACGCGCGGAACATGGTACACGGGCCCAGCCCCTCGTAGAGGTTGTTCACGGCGGAGACGCGCCCGCCCGCGTCCCACGCGTCGTAGTCCTCCCACCGGCCCGCGAACACGGCGTCGTACACGGCCCCGCGCCCGTAGCCCGCCGGCTCCCACCGCTCCACGCTGCCGCCGTCCATGTGCGGGCCCAGCGCGAAGGCCGCGTCGCCCGGCTGCCGGATGCGCAGCCGGTCCGCGTACGTCAGCGGGTGGTCCAGCGATATGCGGGCTGTCGCTGAGGATGTATGCCACAGCCGCGCCATGAGCTGCCGCTGCACGTCCAGCAGCGCCGGGTGCGACCGCGCCTTGAGCTGCGGCGCCGACCAGTACAGCTCGTAGACCTGCGGATCGTGCTGCGGAAACGCCCGAGTCGCCGGGTTCTTCGCAATGTACTCCTCCGCCTCCTCCTTGTAGGCCCGCGCCTCGCCCGCCGGCACCACGCCCCGGACCACCACGGCGCCCCGCTTCCGGATCTCCGCCTGCAACCCGTCGATGCCCGCCTCCAGGTCCTTGTACTCGACCTGCGGGATCACCGCCGGGCCCTTGGCCGCGATGACGTCGTTTTCCCGCCGCAGCTCGCCCAGCAGCCGCGTCCAGCTGTGCTTGATCTCGGCCTCGCGGCCCCGCACCAGGTCGCACTTTAGCTGCCGGAACCGGTCGGGCAGCGGCGGTCGGTCTACGCCTGAGAGCGAGACGAAGGCGTCGGAGATGTCGCCCTCCTTCTTGGTGGCTTGCTGCGCTGCCGCTGTTGTCATCCGCCGGCCGACGCCGTGGGGCGCTCTGGCTAACGAGGCTCGCAGCATGACACAGACCAGACGGGTACACTGGAATTAGAATAAAGAGATAGTATCGGAGCAATAGATAGGCTCAAGGTGGTAAAGTGGCATGGGGATCTGTTGGCATCTCATCGTCGCCCTTCTCCGCAGCAACCTTTATACAGTTGGTCGGCGGGTGCGGGACTGCCAAAAACGGAAGTCCGCCCTCGCAACTCCCACCCATCGGCCATTCGGAGGGAAGATCCGCGAGGGCTGACGTTGCAGACAAAGCAAACGTGTGCGGGTGTCCTCGGCGTCAACCAGCGTTTAAGCCGAGGGGCGGGTTGTCGTGACGATGTGGTGATGCTTCATTGATGCCACGTGAACTAAACCACGAGACTTCATACACATTGTAGTCTACAACTACAGGGACAAAACTTCCACGCGAGACAACACAGTAGACCAGTCAATAAATCTAGATGGTACCAGATATCTCTTCTTCATTCAGCAGAATGGCCGAGGGACACGCCGTGCTAGCAAAACAGAACAAAAATATGTCCAAAAAGCCTGGCAACCCTTGCCGACAACTCAACACGCCAAAAGTCAACGACACACCCGATCCTAACAATGGAGCCCATATTATACAAGATGCGAAAACACGAACAACACCTAGCTCCGTCTTGCTTGTACGCCCTCCTCATCCTCAACTCCGTGTGCCAAGCATCCCAAGCCTAGTCGATGTCGCTCACCTTCCGCACCTTTTCTCGCAGGTCGCGGTTCTCCGACTCCAACCCTCCGAGCCTCTGCCTTGCCGCGTGTCTATCCTGGTTGCGTCCCTCTCGCTCCATCTTGAGCTTGTACTCCATGTCCCGGAGTCTAAACAGCCACCTGTTGTCGTTGTTCTGCCCCCCTTCGTCCGCTGCCCCGCCCGCGTCCCTAAGGCCTAGTCCTGCCGAGGATCCAGGGATGCCCGTGGACGTGTTTGACCTCGTCATCGTCGATGTCCGGGTCTTGCTGTGACTTGACCGGACGCCCCGATCCTTAATCTGATCACCAGGACCCCTGGGGATCGATGGTGAGGGCGATCCGGCTGCGACTGGAATCATCGAGTCGGGGTTGCCCGTCGCCGAGTACGCGGCCCGAGCTCGAACATCGTTTGCCGTGCGCAGCGTCGCGTTCTCGACCTTGAGCTGGTGGTAGGCCTCCTCTATGCGGGCCATGCGGGTTTGAGCAGCGTGGGAACCCAATGATCCCGAAGCAATCGAATTTCGGACCATGGTCTCCAAGCGATCCAGTTTCTTGGTCCGGACGTCGAGGTTGTTCTCAAGCGTCTGGTATTCGCGCGACAGATCCCGCTCCACGGCCTTGATTCTCGTCTCAAAGGACGACACCATCGTCTCGATGGCCCGGACTGCAGCTAGCAGGTTCTTCGAGAACCCGGGCAGTCGGCTGGCAATGACCTCCAAGGATGGCAAGACCTGGCGGTCAATGATGGTGTTGCTGCTCGCCCACTCTCGCCCGCACAAGGCGCTGAGCTTCTGCCACAACATCAGCAGCAGCTCGTTCCGCTCTTGCAGCTGATCGCGGGCTGTCTGCTCCAGAATCGCAATCCTCCTACGATCCTGGCCCCTCGTCGACTCCAGCTCCGCAATTCGGACATCCTGACTGCTCGCCGTTCGAGTGAGGTGCTGGTGCGTCCTTTGGAAGGTATCGTACTGCGACTTGGTGTTGCGGTGTGCGACGCGTTCCTTCTCCAGCAGCTCCGCAAGCTTGCGACTTTCTAGAGCATGCGACTCAAGCAGCGAGTCGCGCTGTTTGATAATGCGATCCTTCTCGACCAGCGACGCCTTGCTGGTGTCGAGGTCCCGGACCGTATTCTCAAGCTCGCGCTGAAGCTTGGCGATGGACTAGGACTAGTTAGTAACAGCAATGCAAAAGAAACAAGACGACAAACCTTGAGAAGGGAAGAGCGGGTGCCGTTCAGGTCACCCAAAGCCTCCCGCAGGTTGTTCTCCAGCTCCATCAGCCTCTCCTTCCACTCCGTCGCCTCGACTTCTCTAGACGTCAGGTTCTTACGCAGGCGTCGGGCCTCATCCTTGGACGTCGAAACCTCCCTGTTGAGTTCGTTGACAAACTGCTGCACCTCCTCCTTCTCCCTGTCCGCCACAATCTCCCGCTGGTGTCTCTCCTGCGACAGCCGGTTTTCCAGCTCCCTGATGCGCTCCTTTTCGTCGCGGATGCTCTGCTCGGCGTTGGCCAGGGCGGCTTCCAGGTCCCCGATCCGGATCTTGTCCCCTTCTTGCTCCTCACGCAGGAAGGCAATTTCTCCTTGCGAAGACTCTTGTTGAACGGACAGCCGCTGGTTCTTGTCGTTGGCCTCCATGAGCTTCTGCTCCAGCTCCTCCAGTTCCTTATTGGACGAGTCGAGCTCCTGCTCTAGCTGCTGGATTCGGCGGAGGTTGTTTTCTTGGTCGTCCTCGAGGTGGATCAGGGACTCACTCATCTTTCGCATCTCTTCCTGCAAGGCGTCGAAATTCTCTGAGCGATCCTGAAGATCTGCCTGAAGCCGCTGCATATCGTCGTTCCGCTGGTCCGCCTCTTGCTCGAGCGCATCAATCTCTTCCTGCGCTTCCTTTCGCAAAGACTCAAACTCGTTTTCCATGTCGCCTTGGTCACGCAGGGCCTCGTCGCGCTCAGATTGTAGGGCGACAAGGTCGTTCATGGCATTGTCCAGATCCTCCTGCAACGACAGTACCGTCTCTTCGGCCTGTCGCTTGCCGTCAATGGCGGCCTCGAAATCTTCCATGCACGTCTCGAGCTCGCGCGACAGTTCTTGATTCTGCAGCTTGACCCCGCTGATCTTGTCCCGCAGCTCGGCAAGTTTGTTCTCCAGCTCCTCCCGCTCGGCTTCGTCTTCGACTTGGGTCTGGCGGGTCATGATACTGCCACGAGACTGGGGGCGCTCGTGGCCAGCGCCGACTTGAGAGGCAGAGCGGTCGAGGAGACTGTCGATTGTCGACGGAGCAGGTCGGCCGCGCCGCTGTGCCATCTTCAGGTCCTCGATTTCTTGGTAGAGGCGTTCCTTCTCCCGGTTCCTCGAAGTCAGCATGGATGTCTGCGCACCAACTTCACGTCGTAGCTCCGCATTCTCATGTCGCAGCTGCTCGCTCTCCCGGCGCAGCTCGTCGACAAGGGTAGTAGCGGTGGTGGCGCTAAAGGCAGTGTTGGATCCCTCCAAGTCGCCAGAAAGACCAGAGACCGGGCGACTTGGCAGGGCATTCATCTCGCGCTGCTTCTTGGTGATGTTGTAAATGTTCGTGGTATGGTGTAAGCCGCCTTGGGCGTCCTGCTTCAGCCGGAAGACTTCGTCTCGTAACCTCCTGTTTTCGTCGTCGGCCTGCTCTCTGCGTGCAGTCTCCTGTTCCAAAAGGTCCTTCCAGACATCGGCCTCGTCTTGTCGACCAAGTGTATCACTCGTCCTCTCTCCAAATGACCTGACAATTTCCGCCAGCTTTCGCCTGTCCGACTCCTTGTTCAGGCTTTCGGATCGCAGCCTCTCGATCTCAGTGGCGTACTCCTCGACTCGCTCACGCAGGTACAGGAGCTCCTCCTCTCGCTCCTGAGCCTCTTCATCGTAGAGACGGGCGGTCTGATCTGTGGATGAGGCGCCACTCCGTGCGGTGCTGGGTCGCTCATCGTCGTCCTTCATCTTCTTCTCCAGCTCTTTGACCCTCCTGCGCAGCATCTTGTTGTCACGCTGAAGCACCGCTACACCAGTCTTGAGCTCAACATTCTCCGAGATCATCTCTTTGATGCCTTCCTCAGACAGCTTGTCCAATCGATCACTCAGGAACATGACCTTGAGTTTGAGGTCAAAGTTCTCCTTGGACAACCTCTCAATAGTGCTGCTCTGCTCCTTTAGGGTCAGGTTCTTGCCTGATCGTCCAGTCGTGGCGGAGCCCAGGGTAATGGAGGACGGTTTCCGAGGAGTCTCGAGACCGCCTTTGAACTTGTACTCCTTGGCGAGTGATTCGGGGACCTGTACATTTCTAACATGCCGGGCAATGACCGTGTCCGTCGGCGCCGGGTTGAAGTTTTCCTTGCTAGGCCGAGGAGTTCTGAGCAGATCCACGTGCCGGGGGCGTTCGGGGCTTTCGACTTCTGGGAGAGGCTCAAGCTGGGGGAGCGACGCATCTGTGTAGTCCTCGAGCGCGAAGTTGGAGCCCATGCTGCCGAGACTTACGGACCTCAGCATGGGGTTACTAGTGTTCCGCAGCATGCCCAGGGCGGGCACGGCGCCACCAGACTGGAGACCATAGTCGGCACCCATGCCAACGGTAACATCACTGCCTTCGTATTCGGCATTGGTGACAAAAGAAGAAGTCGAAGACCGTTGGCTGCCCATGCGACTCCGCAGGTATTTAGGTCTTCGGCCACGCAGAGAATTCCCAGGGGTGCTGCCGACATCCATCTTCTCGGAGAGCGAGTGAGATCGCGAGAGACCTACGTCCTGGTCCGTGGTGCTGGACAGCAGCGAGGTGTCGTGGGCGACGTCCTGATCGTCGTCGGCCTCTTCTTCGTCGCGGGAGCGCCGATCTGCGGGCTGGCTAGCCATACTAACGGCGCGGGAGATGGTGCGGGCGGCGGCGGCGGCAGTCGGCGAGGAGTCGAGCCTCTCGAGGCCGGAGGTATTGGTGGTGGTGGTCACATCTTCCTCATCGTGGCGGCCCAACGGTGCAGGCATGGGTGCCTTAGTGGGCGAGTCGAAGAGATACGTGTCGTCGACCCCGCCGTTGCCATTCGTGGATCCAGTGGGAATGGGGGAGAGGGCGGGCAGGAAGCTGGACTCGACGTCGCGGAGGTGGCGGCGGACGTCTTCGTCGGTCAGCGAGTCGTCGTAATGGGTCATGTCCATGGTGGCGGGCTCGAGATAGCTGCTCTCGCCGACGTTGAGGCCGGGAGGGCGGAGCATGGCATCGTTTTGGCGGTGTTGGTAGGTGTTGTAGTGGTGTTGGGGGAGGGATCTTGACGTCGTGGATGTGGGCGTGGTGGTTCTTCCCGACGCAGACGGCGTCCTCGACGTTGGCCTCTCGGCCTCAGGGGCAGGCGCAGGGACTGGCGCGGGGCTGTTTGTGGATTTGGGGACATCTGGATGTTGAGCATCGGCATCGGAGGTCATCGAGGCGTCGGTGGTCGTTATCGTCGCGGTCGTGGGATCGTGGAGCCGGAGCTGGTCCTGTAGCTGGTCCTGTAGCTGGTCCTGTAGCTGATCCTGGTCCTGGTCCTGCTGATCGCGGTCCTGCTCGTGGTGGTGGAGTTGCGGTGCCATCTCTGCGGCCGGCGTGGTCGACGTCTCAGCACCGGCGCCTCCGTCTTCGAACGAGACGCGCCGCACCGCTGGCGAACGCGACCCGGCGCTGGGGCTCGGGCTAGGGCGTGGGCTCGGCCTCAGGGCGTCGTCGGGGCCCAGGCTGTCGCTGCGGCCGTAGTGGCCGTAGGCGTGGTCTTGCTCACCGGCGGCCATGATGCATCATGCGAGTGCGCCTTGGGGCGGCCGCGAATGGGGTGCGAGGGCGAGGAGGGGGGTTATGTCTGGTGGAGAGAGAGAGCGAGGAAGGGAAAAATACAGAAAAAGGGACCATGATGCTTGTCGCTCTTTGAGGTTGCCGCCGCCTAACAGCAACCGATCCGGGGGTGCGTGCCCTGCGGTCCAGGTCCCTGGGTGGCCCTGGGATAGCGTGTCCAGTTGGCCCTTTCAGCGCTGATGGCGCCGTTTGAGGGGCTGCGAGCGCCCTGGGAACCCTGTAGCCCTGTGGTTTAGCGGCCGACCACGAGACGGCAGTGGGGACTGGCATTTTTGGCTTCCGATCATCCGTTGCCGTGGACAACCAAGATACAAGGCCATGATGGGAGACAATCACGACAATCACGCGGGATACCTACATGCTCGTTGATCGCCGGTTTGCTGGACGGCGGTGATTGGTAGGCTGCGGCCTGTTTCCATCTCTGCCTGGCGGTTATGCAGTTTGATCCGGGGCTTTAGGTCACCCAGAATCCATTTGCTCGTCATTCTAGAGTTTCACAGCGGGCCGCTTTTATCTTATCAGGACGCTCAAACACAGGCTTTACACCTCATGAAACGCAGATATTCGCAGTGACAAGGTGAGGGGTCTGTGAGTAGCTGAGATGGAGGGGCAAATGACTCTCTTGCAGAGTGCCGGGGAACCGGAAGCGTCATCGTCATCAGTCGAGCAGACCCGACGGCTGGAAACCTAAAGCAATGGCCAGGTATTCCACCATGACGAGCATCGAGATAAGGCCTCGTTCTCATTGTACAGAGACCACAAACAGTGGAGGCGGAACTGTTTGCCTTGATTTGGTCCTGCCCGTTTCCTGCTCGTACCCTGGTATGTCGGTGCTTGGCCCAGTTTGCGCATGACAAGTCAACCACAATGACAGGCATCTCACACATGGCAACCACACGTCGGTATCAAAGGCGCAAAAAGGTTCATAATATTGGTATCCATAGCTCCATCATCACCGTACAGGGTATTTGACCTAAAAGAAAACACCCGTCCATTCCAAGTCCTGCCTCGCCGTCTCTAGTTGGAGTACTTGGGGTCGACCTTCTTGCTGCAGGGCCATCACACGTCAGCAAGCTGTTCGCCATCGGATATCCGAGGGAATCAATCCAAACTTACCCAGTGAACTTCTCGTACATGCCTCGGCCGGCGTCGGTGATCTTCTCGGCAGTGCTGGGGTCGACGTTCTGGCCAGACTTCTTGGCAGCCATGCCGAAAGCTGCGGGAAACAAGGTGCGGTTAGCCAAGGTACGAAGGAAAGACGACGGACAAACACCACGGAGGCGAGTGTCGCACGACGATGACAGCGTTTGAAAAGAGGGAAAGCGGGGCGTGGATGGACGGGGAGAGATTGTTCGTACCCTTGTCGACGTAATCCTGCTGGTTCCCGGACTGCTGAGTGGTGTTGTGCTGCTGGCTGCTGGAGCTGCCGGACTGTCCAGCCATGGCCTTCTTGAGGAAATCCATTGTGGTAGTTGGTTGGTGTTGGTGGTGTTTGCTGGGTGGTGGGTTGTTGTAGATGCGTGAAGAAGAAGAAGAAGAGATGGCTTGCCAAGAAAAGAGAAGGAGGGGCGTCACCAACAAGTGGAATTCAGGGTCCTTCTTATACCCGTCCGCACCAGCGCTTTTCGTGACAGGATGGACAACCCCGTTCATGGCCATGTTTCCCATTCCCGCCCACCTATCCCGATCCCTCCTCCGACCTGCTTGCGAGCTCACGGTTAGACCCAAACTCTCACCTGCTCACCCACCCCTTCTAAAGAAAGCCCCGGAGAAAAGCGTCGCAGCCAACGACCGACGAGGAAAAGGCCCCGCTACGTCATTCTAGACCCTGTCTCAGATGCAAGTCTGGCCCCCTTCCACGCTGCAGGCTTATCGTCGTCCAGTGAAAGCCGGCTGCAAAGTCACCGGGTGGGCGTTGGCCGGCTGTGTTCAAGCTTTCGGGTGCCGTGGTGCGGGGGGTGAGGTGATTCAAGCAAGAACCGAATCTGGATATTTGGTATTTCTTTCTAGCTAGAGAGAGGCTCCGGGAACCAGGTGATTGGGAGTTGACTTGACTGATATCTGGCGTTCCTACAGCTGGTTGACGAAGAGGCATCTCCCACGGGCACATTCACCTGCCAGCAGCCCTTCAAACTGTCACATCATGCGTCGTACATAAGTTGAAGCTTGTATCAGCACCCTGCGCTCAACATCCTTGCTCCCCTACCCAGCTGAATCCACGTCGAGAGCGGGGGAGGGGCTATGTACGTGACGGTGAGAACTCGTCCAACAAAGCGGCACCGAGCTGAAAAAGGTCGATGATAGCTGCGCCCGTCCCACCACGCGTTTGCGGTGAGGTTCCTAGACGGCGCCAATGGACTTCGCGGCGCCAAGGCTAGTGTCCCAAGGCCTGCGATTCTAGGCCCTCCGGCATCCACCCGTCGCATCGCGGGAGGCCCGGGGAGGGAGCCAACGATGGAGCCAGCCGTGGAGGGAGGAGTAAGTGGGGTGGGTTCACGAGGGGCAGACGGCAGACGACGAGGTTGTGACCGGTTCGACAGACCGGCGGCCTCATCGCAACGTGATGCGATGGGGCTGCAGATTGCTATGTATCAATCTCCGTCGTCATTCCTATCTGCTCCGGCAGTGCCTGTGTTCCTTTTCTTTCTGTTTGATCATCCTTGTGTTGGCCAGGGCCCTTTCCTTCCCAGCCTCGAGGGCGGCAAAAATAACTCCGATTCAATGCTGATGCTAGTGTTTCCCCATTTATGTTCCTAAATCATCGACTCCGTTTCCTTGCTGCAATGCATCGATCGTATTTCTCATGGCCCAAATAATTCGTCAGCGGGCAAGAGTTTCTTGTGTTGCGTGTCTTTCATGTGCGTTCGTCCTAGTGTCTCGACACTCGGGTGCTTTGTCACGACTCGGCAAAGACCTGGTATGACATGATCATGACCCAGATCAGGAAGATGACGCCCGTGAAGCACATGGCAAAGACTAGCTGCCACGATTGACCTATCCCAGACACGTTAGCAATCAGCCACGACGAAGAGAGTTTTTGCCCACGTACAGATGTTCTTCTGCTGCAGCCACGCCATCGTCTCCTCGTTCTGGCCCGTGGGGTTCCGGCCAAAAACCTGGATGCTGCAGACGTTTTGTATCGAGTTGTCCGAGCCGAACAGCTGGATCGCCACGATGACCAAGCCGACCAACCACATGATGAAGAGCATAAACGCCCCGATCATGACAATGGCCGGCAACAGCCGCCGCTGGGCGATCAGCCAGAACACGACGCCGATGAAGACGATGCTGAGCGACGCGACCGTGATCAGGTAGGGGAAGTACCTGTGCCGAACAAACACGTTAGTGGCTTGGTCAATCGGGTAGGGGCCGCTAGGGGGCGGGTGGGAAAACCGTACCAAGGGATGGAGAGCAGGAGCTGGTTCTGGGTCTGGATGAAGATGGAAAAGACGCCGATGATGGAGCACGACGCGAGCAGCATGACCAAGATCCAGAAGTTGAGCTGCAGAGGCGGCCAGTTGTACGTCCGGACATGGGTGCTGCTGTCGCGGTACGTCACGGACGAACCGGCCGTCAAGGTCACGCCGGTGAGGTTTGACTTGCCGGGCATGGTGGAAGACGTGTCGGTGAGTGGGGAGGTGGAGGGTGCAGTGCAGGTGAAGCTGTCGTCGGATCCAAAGAACCAGACGGCTGGTCGACTGGAGACAGCGGACAGTGGACAGGAGGCGATGACTCAGAGTGTCGACGCTCCGTATGAAGGTGCCGGTGCTGTCGTGGTCGCTGGCCGAGCGGTCCCAGTCCCTCCTCTTTAACCGAAAGGCGGTCGGGCGAGATGACGTCGCTCAACACCTCGAAAATAGTCGGAATCCTCAAAACACAAAGAGGTCACAAGAGAACACCACGCTGGGCGTGTTTAATAAGCAAACACACGCGAGCACGGCAACCCAAGAAATTGCCCAGCGACGAACTGCTCCGATTCTCAATGCCCAATGCCGCAGGTCTGCCACGTCGTCGTCGCGAGGCGCGCGCCCAAAAGCCAAGCCGCCCAAGCCCAAAAAAACGTCTCCACCGATCTCGCCCGCCTCGTCCAGTGGTTCCGCCGTGCCTGGCAGACGGGAACGATTCGAAAAGGGGAAGGCGGGAGGGGAGAGACGACGACGAGGACGAGGAGGGGCCAAGCGGCTTTTTTTTTCTCTTATTTTCTCACTCGTGACCACTTGGGATTGGTGTCGGGATGGGAAGCTGGTCTCCGGTTGAGCGTCGTCGGTAGGTTCTTCTATCTGGGCTCGTGGGTGGAGAAGATGTTTGCTGTCGTGGCCGCGCGAGGGTGGTGGAGACGGGGGGTCGTTTTTACGCGGGTAGCCGGAGTCGGTGACGGGAGGGGGCGGTACGTCGAGAAGGATTATTAGGGGCGAACGGCGATGCTCTAGATGGCGAAGTGCGCATGACGAGGCAAAGAAATAAGGAAGAGTTTTTCCCCCTAATTTTATTTCGCGAGAGAAGGCTCGGACGTTGAAGCAATGTGGCTGTTGCGTGTCTTGAACCGCCATCCATTCCCAGGGATGCATCCTCCGGCCAGTGACAGCTCCCGCCACAGGTGGTTGGGGCCGTCGCGCATCCATTAGGCGGTGCGGCTCGGAGACCGGGTTTAGCGGGCCAGCCCACCCCCGTCCAAATGCAAAAAGGCTGGGCTGGGAACCCGACCAGGAGAAAGCAAGCTTCGATGGAAGGCTTCTATTTCTCCCCAACTGCCCAAGACGAAACAATTAAAACCCCAGTTCTCCCCCCTCGCAGCCTTCCAGCCACAGTTCATCTCGGTTTGGAGGGGGGGAGGAGGGGCCTTTCAATTTCCCTTGCAATGCTTTGACGCTGGGCGACCCAATATGTATCTAGATATCTGGGCTGGCCCGCCTCCCTCTTGGTTATGGCTGCGGCTCCACCGACGCGGTTTGTGCTGTCCGTTCGCCACTGGAGCCCACACCCGCGCGCGACACGCTGGCCAGGCAGGGACGAAAGTGAGGCTGCGGCTGGATTGACGAATCCAAGGGCGCCTTGGGCACTCACCGACGGGGACGCTCCGAGGTCGTGTTTGGTAGCCCGTCCAATCCGGATACCTCGGTAGACACGCTGGTAGATACGCTGGTAGACACGCTGGTTGATATGCTGGTAGTCTTTTTGGCTTGGGTAAGCACCAAACACCAAGCCGTCTTCGGGCAGTCCCCTTTCACGCGGGATTTCATGCACCAAGACTTCACGACGAGCTTCACTCGACCAGTCGACAACAACCCCATGTTTCCCGAGGAAAGAAGACGCGTCGTTCGTTTTATTCTGTTCGAGAGTGATCTCGCTACTCCTATATTGCGCCGGCCCAATCATTCATTCAACTCAAGGGGTAATATCATAAGTCCTCATCCATGCTGGGTAATCCATAAAACTCCGCCTCGTGTGCATGCATCGTCATCTCCATGGCCATCTCCATCACCGTCTCGCATCTACAAAAGCGTCTCGCCCAGGGCGCAGCGCACCAGGGAGCAGCCGGCGCGGATCGTCTCGTTGGCACCGGCATCCTCGGCCGTGACCAGCTTGGGGTTCACCTCGACCAGGTCGACGGCCACCAGGTTGCCCGTCTGGTGCACGCTCTCGCAGATGTAGTCACCCTCGCGCAGCGTAAGGCCGCCGCGGACGGGAGTGCCGGTGCTGGGCGCCCACATGGGGTCGAGGGCGTCGACGTCAAAGGACAGGTGGATGGGGGTATCGCTTCCGATGTGGGCGAGGGCCATCTCCATGACGCGGCCAATACCGTGGCTGACGGGTTTGTCAGCTTTTGATGCGCAAGAAATCACAGGACACAAAAACTTACCGGTCGACGTCAAACATGCTAAAGGCCTTGATGCCGTGCTCCCTCAAGTTCTTGCGCTCGGGGATGTCGACGGATCGCAGGCCGATGTAGACAAGCTTCTTGACGCTGATGCGCATGTCGTCCTTGACCCAGCCAAAGTACTCCTCGTTGTCGTCCTTGGCCAGGCCCGTCAGGAAGGCCACGGGCATGCCGTGGATGTTGCCGCTGTCGCTCTGCTCGGGGGTGTTGATGTCGGTGTGGGCATCGACCCAGATGACCGCCATCTCGCGGTTGTGGCGCTCGCGGGTGGCCTTTGCGGTGCCGGCAATGGTGCCAATGGCGATGCTGTGGTCGCCGCCGAGGGTGAGGACCATGCGGCCCTGGCGGGATTGCTCGTAGGTCTGGTTGGCAATCTCTTTGGTGACGGCCGAGGCGTGGAGGGCCTTCTTCATGCCGCGGTAGTCGGGGTCCTCAGTGGGAGCCAGCTCCTTGAAGAGCTGGACCTTCTGGTCGCCGTAGATCTTGTAGCCGAGCTCCTCGCTGATTTGGGTCAGGAGGCCGGACTCGATAAGGACCTGGGGGCCATCATCGACACCCTCCTTGGTCTAAATAAGGACAGGAGTCAGCAAGAGAGGCCTAGGATGAAAGGTGAAGCGGGATGGAAAGAATTGGCCGCTGGAAGCGAACAAACAAGAAATAAAGGTGCAAACTTGACGTACCTGACCACCGGAGAATCCGACGGCGACGAGACCAAGCTCACCGGGCTGGCTCAGAAAGCGGCTGTGGACGACGCCGGTGTTCATTTTGAGATATGGTGGGGGTGAAGGAAGATCTTCACGTGCCAAAGTCGGAGTAGAGGTGGGTTGTTGGTGGGGGATGAAATGACGTAGCAACTGTAGGGCAGATGCAAGTATGTAGGAGTTGTAATGCAGGAAGGGTATCTCAGGGGTATGAAGAAGAGAGAGAAAGAAGAGTCTGAAGAGAAAAGGTCTAGCAGAAGGGTTTTATCTGACCTTGGGCCTCCCTTTTATCTTGCGGCAGCCATGATGGCTGCAACCGGCCGCCGCCGGCTAAGGGAAGGAAGGGGATGGATCATTACTCCATACTCCATACTCCATAAGTCGATACGAAGCGAAGCACGAGTAAGGAACGGAGAGGGCCCTTGGAGCAGACGAAGCTGGCCCAAAACATCCTTGAATCCATGGAAATGGCGTCGATCCCCACAGCGCGAGGCCGCTGACGGGGTGTCTGGATAGGGCCCACGGCGAGGAAAGTGTCGCTGTTGCAGTCGACGGGCGGCCCTGATGCCTTCGGCGATGCCTGCGCGCGAACTCTGCTCCCCCTGGAACTAATCCATGATTGATGGGTCTATCCGGCCTATCCACGGGCGTGAGTTCTGGTGTGGTAAGAGAAACGTCAGGCGCATGCGGGGGAATGCCACCATTTGTCCATCTGGTCGCCTTTGTGCCTCGATTGCTGGCCCCCCTTTCCGGCTTTTGCTGTCCGTCATCGGTCATCCGGCGCGGCGTAGTCCGCTCCGGGCGTAGCGCGTGGCCGCCCCGCCGCACCCCGACGCAGGCTCTGCGATCTTGTTGGCCGAGCGCGCCTTCGCCGGGCCTGTCATGGGCATGGTTCGTGCCGCATCTTTCTAGAAGCCCGTTCCCGCGGATCTGGATCTGTCTCTGGGCCCCCTTCTCCATCTTCCCCAACATCCCCATGCCCGACAACAACCATCCTATGTTTTTCGCCGTGTCCGGTTGCCCCCCCGAACTTGGCGATGGCTTCCCCCTACGCCCACAGCTGCCTCTATCCCCAGATGTTTGCTCTGCCGACCTTCCACACACACCCCCCCTTACCCAGCATCGCCCGCCGGCCACCAGGAAACGTGGGATGTCAGCGTCAACGGCCGCTCGAAGCCGCGGCTAGCCACGCCGCGAGCGTCCGCTGTTTAGGTCAATGTTAGGTAATTGCATTGTTGTCGTTGTTGTCTCGACCGAGATACCGCGCGATGGCCAGCCGGGACGTGGTCACGGGGGGGTGGCCACCTTGGACGGCGAGAGACGCGGTGTGCGGTGACGCTCTTCTGCCGTGGCTCTGCCGTGGCTCTGTCGTGACCTCTGCAGTGAGATCGTCGGCGTCATGGCTGAGCCTCTGAGGTCACCTCGATCCGTCGTTGCTTTGCAATCCCTTTCCTATCCGAAATCGCGGCCGGGTGAGGCTCTCCATGGCCTCCTCGGAGCTCCGTCATCCCGCCGACGCCTCCTCCACCTCGCCTACACCACCCGCGATCACCCACCCAAAAACGCCCGCACCACCGTCCACCACCCGGCCCTTACTCGATTGTCCGACCCAGACCCCAGACCTACAAGCACAATCCCTTCTCCTTCTAGACACCGCTTCCGATCGGCTTGCTTCTGCACTTTGCAAGCAAGACTAACCACCCCCACGGCCCACGGGCGCTCCAGCGAACGCTCCAGCTGCCGCCGCCGGCCGGCCGTTCTCTGAGAATCCACGGAACCGCAACTCGGCCCACCCCCACAATTCTAGCATTCTCATTACATACAACTGAGCCATGGCTCCCGGAGCGACGGGCGTCGACAGACCGTCCCGGCTCGAGGTCCGCAGACCGCTCAATCCTCGGCGAATTGGCCTCGCAGTCTGTTGCCTATGGAAGAAGATATTCCCGGGTTATTGTCGGAGCCCAAGAAGAATGGCACAGACCCACTCCATGATGCCGATGCGGTGGTTGACAAGTTGAGTGGCAAGTTGTGAGGGTGGGCAGACGCATACCGAGCAGTCACCGGGTCGTCGGCTCCTGCAAGCGAGGAGACACGAAACATATCACAGGCCTGGGACACGAGTAGGACTAGGATTCAGAGTACGGACTCGATCGAGGTCATTTAGTTGCTTATCGGTGTTGCAGAGACGTGCTTCCACAAAGCAGTGAGCCACCAAAACTGGACTCGAGGGTAAGTTTGCGAGTGCTTCAGTCACCCGCCGTGGCACATCACAATTGCGTGTACGCTGATGTACCGTAATTCTTGGAAAGTCTTGACACGTACCTTTGACTTTCTGCTGCGATTAGATACTGTTGTTCCTTTTTCAACGGCCCTGTCCAACATTGTATCCCCATTCCCGACCTTTTAGACCTACGAAGTGGATGAACTCGGCAGAGCAGTCATGACGGCTACCCCGGATGACGGCTCATGAGCGCAGATCTGCCCGGTAAGTCACGCTGATCGGACGCCAAGCTGAAGGCCCACTGATCTCACCTGGTGTCTTGGGTGTCGTGGTGGAGTTGGGTTAGGTGACAAAGCCTTGATCCAGAGATGTGTGAATCTTTACTCCTCAGGCCACCAGCAGCAGCAAATCCTTCGTATTTCCACTTAGTGGTGCCCCTTGTGACTACGTGCCGTGCCAGACTGAACTGCCGCTGAAGCCAAGCCTCGTTTCAAGCTACTTGCCAAGGGCCCCTGAAACCCACGATAAATCCCCCTGGAGCATGTGGCGGGCATTGGGATTCACAGGGGGATGCGAAGATGGCGGTGGATTTGTTTGGGTTGGTAGCCGGTAGCAAGGTTGCGGTTTGCACGGATACACGGAGTTCGGATGCTCGGAACCGTTCACGCCAAGCCGCCGTTGCAAAGAGTTGAAGATTTGGCGTGTCCGACATGTCTTGCCTTGAGCTGTGAGTATGTACGTAGTACTTCGTAGGCTGTGCCTGAGTTTGGAGACTCTGGGGTCGCCAAGCATCGAACGTGCAGAGTGCGCTCCACTTGACTGCTCTCTGTCCAGTGCATCAAGCTTCCTAACCCAGTTCTAATCCTCAGCACTGCACTGTTTATACTGTACATGATGCTCAACTCAGGATTGCACACTGCACTTTGCCTATGATATCCCCTTTTGAGCCTCGCAAATGGCGGCTAGGAAAGACCCGCCCGTCAGGAGGCGGGAAAAAGTCTCTCGATCGTCCGCCCCCGATTTGACGCCATGTTGACGCCGGGCCGCCACACCACTCCTCTCAGGGGCTGGGACAAGCAACGAGGTCCAACAGCTGCGCCGGGTTTGAGCAAACAAATCTGGGAACACAAGGAGGTAGCCCATGCGCGGTCTGGTATATGGCATTCGCGTCCACACATCATCCTGCTCGAGTTGATCCCCCTTTCTGCGTGCGTACACGTGGATACGTCGTAACGGATTTGCATACAGAGAGATTGGAAATACAAGTTTTCCCCTGCCATGCCACCGTAATAGCAACCAAGCTTGCGGCCAGTCCCCACCGTGGCTCAGTGCTACTTTTGGAGGCGGAAGCTACCTTGTTTCTACGGCGCTTCCAGGTTCCGATTGGATACGGCAGAGGAAGTGCCTGGGAGAGCGGCCCCCCTGGACGAGAGAGCCGCCAGCCTTGAGTGTTGCTTGATGGATGGGGCATGTCATTGGATGGTCGGGCAGGTTGTCCAGCAGGAGGGTGACGAAACAGGCCGCGAGACAACCCAGTGATTATTACACAATTGTCTGAGGAATCGAAAGCTGGATGTTGGATGTTGAATGTTGGACATTGCGTTGCAAGCTAGGGGGGGTTGCATCTGACACGCGTCAACCACCAAGGATTGGGTCCAATAATTGGATGTGGGCGTTGAGTCGATGATGGAGGTCGGGTCGGGTTGCTGAGTCGTTCAAACAACCTCTACTCGTCCCCTAACCTCCACCGCGATCCACGGCCACACTGTGCAAGTCCCCCCTGTACGCCCAGCCATTGAAGGTACCTAGGTATGCGGAAAGCCGAAGAGAGTTGAGACACAAGAAGCACCGACACCGCTCGAGTGACATGTATCTTCAACCATATTGGCTCTGTACTGTCGCGCAGCAGCGTCACCGGTGACGACCAGAGCACGCCAGTTTCACATGCTCGCAACTTTGCCGTTATGATTTAAGACTGGGGCGGGGGGAAGACTGTTGGATGTTTATTGTCCCCCAGTTGATGCGTCATGCAGATAGATGTCTGTGTACCCGCGACGGGCACAGTGCGGCCCGACCAAGCAGATCCCAGAGTTGGATAGACTCTACCGTGTCCTCCCGTGTGCTGCAACGCACTGAGCCTCCCTCCCTCCCGTACGCAGGGACTTTCTTTACGCCCACGAGGAGTGCAGGTACAGTGCGTGCTCCACTAAACAGTGCCCCTCTACGCTCCTGAGAGTCCTGAAAGGAAGCCCGCTAGAGCCAGGTTTGGTGGACCTCTAGCTCGGGGGCGCCTGGGGTGTCCCCCTGTAGCGCTGTAGGTCCCAAAAATGGCGACGGGCGGGAAGCCTGATGCCACGCACCTGCCTACGAAGTACGCGCGACGGAACGGAACCTGCACCGGACAAGGAGGCTAAGTCGATCTTCGGATGCGTTTGTGCAACGGGGCCTCAAATCTCCTTCTCCTTGTCTTCCTTCATCCCGTTCCCGTTCCCCTTCTCGTTTCCACATTCTCTTGAACAGATCCCGTCCTGCCTTTTGTGACTGCGACATTTCCTGCGATACTTCATTCGCCTTTCTTTGACGTTGCCAAAACTGTCTGTCCACTCTTTAGTTCCGTTCTCCTCCTGGATTCTCGCCACCCGCTTCGCACTTCTCCTCGATCCTCGATCCTCGATCCTCGATCCTCGATCCTCGATCCTCGACCCTCGACGACCGACCCAACGAGAGTAGCCATGCAGTGAAGCCTCTGGCCGCTTACTCGAATCAACTCAATCATCCTCCGCCGCCCCGAACCGAGCCCCGTTGCATGTCCTCTGTCGCTGGCGCCAGATACTCACGGGACTCCCTCGACTTCGAAACTACGGCTCTGCAACGCCATCGTTGCGTCTCCGCGATCTGTGATCGAGAGAACTCCGATCCCACATACATCGTCGTCGGGCGTCCATCGCCCTCGTCGCTATGGCCAAGCTCCACTCTCCCAGCTTTCGGCCGCGCCGACCCTCGAGCTTCTTCCGCTACACCATAGTCGCCGCCCTTGTCCTGTTCGCCTTCTACAGTCTAAGGCGCAACTCGCATCACATCGTCCCGCCGCCTCCTTCTTCTGGCAACGCACCGATCGTCAACTCTCCGGGCTCCAACTCGCCGGACTCCAGCCCACCAGGCTCTAAGCCGCCGGGGCCCAACGAGCCTCCCGCGAGCGACTACACAAATCACCAAATACACCCCGAGTACCCACCACCCAAGTCTGATTGGGATACCACCCAGGGCTCACACCCTATTGATAAACTCATCCAAGATGCCGAGCAGACCTTCAACGATCTCCTCTCCAAAGAGTCCAAGACGATAGAAGAGGCTGCTCAAGCCTACCGCAAGCGCCGCGGCCGCCACCCTCCCCCTGGCTTCGATGCGTGGTACAAGTTTGCCGCCGACAATGACGCCGTCATCATTGAGGATTTCTTTGATCAAATCTACCATGACCTCGCGCCTTTCTGGGGCATTCATCCCGCCGTCACCCGTAAGGAGTCGTGGAGCTTTGAGATGAAGATCCACATTAGAAGCCACGAGACGAACACCACGAGCGATTGGTTCTGGACGCTGGCATGGAAGGACATGATTGACTCTATTGTTCACCTGCTTCCTGACATGGATATTCCCCTGAATGCCATGGACGAGCCCCGCCTTGTCGTTCCGTGGGAAGACATCAATTCTTACATGAACACGGCCTCCTCCACATTTGGCTTTCCCGCCCCCAAGGACGTCAAGTCCACCTTTCAGAAACTTGCCAGACCCGGCCTCGGAGACCGGGGGACCAAGATCCCAGCCAAGCATTGGGAGAAGAAAAGTATGCCTTCCTCAGTCTCAACCGAGTTCTAACTTGACGTTGCTAACCTTTTCATAGAGCCGTACTGGCCCATTGCCAGCCGAGGGTGTCCTCCTGACAGTCGTGCTCGTGCAGCCCCAGTCCAGTACGATTTCGACTTGCAACCTAACATCGAGACAACTAACGCCCAGGACCATTCGTACAAGGGTTTCGTCTCCAACTATTCCCTGTCGACCGACTTGTGCCACCAGCCCGACCTACAAGGCCTAGAGGGAGTCATCATCAACCCGATTTCCGTCTCGTCCACCAAGGTCCTATTCCCCCTGTTTGGAGGCTCGAAGCTGGGTGTCAACAACGAGATTCTCCTTCCCGCGCCTGTCTATTGGAGCGAAGAGGAACGGTTCACGGGTGGCTCGAACCGTGGCGGTCCGTGGAAGTGGAAGGGCAACAAGGCAGTCTGGAGAGGTGTCGCCACCGGAGGCCAGAATCTCCCCGACAACTGGCGCGGTTTCCAACGCCACCGCTTTATCGCGATGAACAATAGCACCAAGCTTGCACTTGTTGAATCTGGAAAAGGCAGAACGGAGAACTTTGCCATGCCGGAGGAGCAGTATCATATCAGCGCCCACACCGAGGGACGACTGAGTGAGTGGGTCAACGAGTGGTCAGACATGGGCTTCATCGACCTAATGTGTGAGATGGAGATGGCGGACAACACGTGCTGGTACACGGATTTATATTTCCATCCGGTCGAAGGTCTGAAGATGAAGGAGCAGTTCCACTACAAGTACGTCCCGGACATTGACGGAAACTCCTTTTCTGGTCGGTACCTCGGGTTCCTACGTTCAACGTCGCTGCCTATCAAGGCAACTCTGTTCCACGAGTGGCACGACAACCGCATCATCGCGTGGAAGCACTTTGTACCCATGGACAATCGATTCAGCGACTTTTTCGGCATCATGGAGTATTTCCTGGGTTACAAGGGCCGCAACGGCCACGACGCCGCCGCAGAGAAGATGGCCATGGACGGCAAGGAGTGGGCGGAAAAGGTGCTCCGCAAGAAGGACATGCAGATTTACGTGTTGAGGTTGCTTCTCGAGTACGCACGAGTGCTGGACGAGGACAGAGCGACGATGGGCTGGGTCGACGATGCGCTCAAGGATCCTTCGATAGCCGATACCTGGCAGAGCTTCATGAAGTGAGGGAAGAGAGGGAGATGGTATATGTGCAATTTGCCTATCTTGTTGGGATTGACGGCGACGGCGATGGCGTTTTGGCGAGATGGTTTATTAGTTGTGGATGTCTTTTGCGATTAGCATCGACGGGGTCAAAGGGGCACCCCTGGGAATAAATGGACCGAAATAGCAGCATGGAATCGTGTGCCAGGGGACGTCTCGGCACGTTTTCGAATAAAGTCTGAATACCATCATACATGCTACTTAGTAGACAAAAAGATGTTACAGATTTGGGCTTAAGGGGCTATCTATTGAGCCCATATTACGCCGTCTAATACCGGAACTTATTTTGTATCATCGTCGTACCTTTATGCTTTTTAGCTTGGTACATACAATTGATATTCATCTTAGATCCTGGCACCGAGCAGACTTGAGGAGTATACTTCGATCTCGCGTCCCGAACGAACTGTCGGCTGTAGTGAAGCAACGTGATGAATGTGCAAGTTGGAACTCGTTGCTGCGTGGGTACTGCAAGCCGACAGCGGAACCGGTTCGAAATAGACCTTCCGACAAGCTTGCACCGAGTCTCGTCTCTTAGTGGTGCTTGCAACCATCGGTCTAAATGATTATCGCCGTCTGGCTTGTCTCGGCAAGTGTTTTACGTATCACTGTGAGTTCGAAGGGAGCGAGGTCGTTGTTGATAGTGCAACGGGAGTGATGTGCTCACTTCCAGTAGTTCTATAGTTGTTCCTCTATTCTATTCATGATATGGAGATGTACATGTAAGTCTTACACCGGCCTTCAACCCAACAGCCCCCCCGTCTAAGTCGTCGCCATAGATCCAAGCGCAGACGCCTTGGCCTCATCATCATCGCCGCCATCCTTGTCGCTATCGTCGACCAGCCGTCCCACCAGCTGCGCATACGTCGGGCGGAACGGCCACTCGGAAAAGGCCTGCAGGATATCCCCCCACTGAGCACCGTTGATGGCGCGGGCGCAAATCTCGCCCTCGCCGGGCAAGGCGATGCCGCCGAGGGCCGGGTCGCGCAGGCTGGGCACGGCGTCGAACAGGTCGCCGAAGCCGGGCCAGACGCCGTCCATGGCCTTGCGCGCGGGCAGCAGGCTGTGGGCGAACCAGAAGCGCAGCATCATGTCCGACATGTCGCCCGCGCGCGACGTCAGCGGGCCCGTCTCGCGCAGCAGCGGGTGCATGGCCTTGGGCTGGAAGTCGAGCAGCGCGCACGGCACGTTGGGGAAGAAGTCGTCGGCCCGCACCGCCAGCGGCTCGTAGGGCCGCTGGTCCCAGAGCAGCTGCGGAGGGTCCTGCCGGAAGATGTGGTAGTTGTCGTGCACCATGATGAGCTCCTTACGCGTGTTCTTCTTCAGCGACTGGATGCGCTCGGTCCAGGCCGCGACGCCCGCGATGTACTCGGGAGAGTCTGGGGAGAGCTGCTGCAGGGCGTCGCGGTCGCGCAGGAGCTCCAGGTAGATGGTGCTGTCCTCCATGTCGTACTTTTCGCGGAACCGCAGCTTCTTGAGGCGCGCGAGCAGCTCGTCGGTGGGCGCGGACCTGTAGGCGGCCTCGACGTGCTCCAGCTCCTGGCGGAACGGGCGCTCGAGGCGCGGGCGCTCGACGCCGGCCAGGCGCTTGCCGGAGAGGCCCGGGTTGGCCGTCAGGTTGCGGTAGGTGGCCGTCTCGCGGCCGGGCGGCGGGGTGATGCCGGCGGCGTGCATGCGGCGCAGCGTCTCGTAGCCGGACTCCATGTTGATCCACTCGTCGCGCAGCTCGGTGCGGCTCTCGACCTCGGCGTCCTTGCCGGCGACCTCGTGGATCCACTCGCAGGCGAGGTCGGCCTCGAAGGCGCTGCGCTTGCGGCGGACGATGGAGCGCGGCAGCAGCTTGCGCTTGCCGTCGTCGTTGATCCAGATGAGCATGCGCACGAGCCCGTAGCGCTGGAAGAGCGACGCGGTGCGGATGCTGGACATGAACTGGTAGACGACCATGGTGCTGACGCACTCGAAGAACTGGAACGGCTTGGGCGGGTACATGGCCAGGTTGACGCTGACGAGCAGCGTGTCGTTGCGCTGCGGCTCCGGCGCCGGCGACCCGGGCACGGCGCGCGACGGCGACACCTGGTGGCCGAGGTGGGTGCGCACCATCTCGGTGAGGTGCTCCCACACGATGCCCGACTCGGGGATCAGCGTGACGTTGGGCCGCGCCGTGAGGTCCGCGAGCAGCGGCGCGTACAGCCCGGCGTCCTTTTCCATCATGATGTGCCTCCGCGGCTGCACCACCTCGTGCAGCTTGCGGCTCCAGACGCCCGCGCCCGGGTTGATGTCGACGAGGTCGCAGCCGTGGTGGCGCTGCAGCGACGGCGCGAGGTACTTCATGATGTCGTCTGCGGGCACAGCGCCGTCAGCTCCTGGGTGCGCAAACCGCGATCCCCTCCCCCAAAGAAGCAGCACATACCGACGAGTCCCTGGCTGGTGACGTTGACGCGGTTCTTGTCGCCGTTCTGCGCAGCGGGGAGAACAGTCTTGGTCACCACCCTACCCCTCCCCCTGGGCTTCCACAGGCCGGTCTTGGCGAGCGCTTCGCCTACCGGGTCGTGGGGTGTGTAGATGTCGGTCGACGGCTTCACGGCGGTGTTGGAGGTGCGACTGGTGCTGGCTGCGGGCTTAGAGCTGGCAGTGCGCTTGGGGGTGACGGCACGCTTGGGGCGAGGTGAGGCTTTGGAGGTGCTGGCGGCGCGGTTGCGAGGGGCCGCTGCGACGGCGGCCTGCAGCGGCCTCGAGAGGAGTCTTCTCGCATCGTGGGGGCGGACGAACATGAAGGACGGCGAGTTCGCTTTTCGCAAGTACGTGAGCTGCCTTTATGCGACGGGAAGGACTTCGAGCTCGGAAATTCGTCTGGTTCTGCCGCATCCCACCGCCTGGGATTGGGTCTCGGCTCCGACGTCATCATGAGTTTGTCTACCCTGGACGGTGTGTTGATGGCAGAAGTGGCGACTGGAACGAACTCTTGACATGAAGAGGATTGCTGACGGAGCTCTCAAGAAAATCCTTGCCTTTGATAATATTGCCAGATTGCCTTAGATCTTAGGTTTCGTTTCCTGTTGTGCTCCCTACTGAGACTGACGTAAAAAGATGAACATGCTAAGGCCTGTTCTTGTTGTTCAAGCTATGTACTTCCAATTCACAAATCTAAGACATACTCTCAACCAGACAAGCAAATGGTCAACGGTCACGATACTTCAGTAGCTATCAAGTAACGCTCAGACCTACGATCCCCCGACTCCCAAGAAACCGACGTGTATCATCAACGCATCCAGATGCCCAAGAAACTCCTCGAGACGCCGACATGCCAAACATATAATTTTCTGACAAACCCCTACTGCTTCATGCGCCCTCGCTACCAAATTCATTCGTCCAGTCAATCTGCTTCTTGATGTCGTCCTTGGATACCGTCGGGTGTGAGTCATCCAGAGCCATCTCAAAGTCCTTCAGGGCCACGTCTGGCGCCAGCAGCTCCTCCGACTTGACACTGTCGTACGTCATCTCAATCTTCTCCGGGTCGCCGGGCGAGCACGGCGTCAGCATCCTGTTGCCGTCTCTCATCACCTGTTGCAAGTGTCAGTATGATGATAATACCAAATCACTGGCGTACTAGGACTCACAGCTTTGAAGTGAGTTGCTTGCAAGATTTTGCGCACTGGTCGCATCAACGCCGACTGCACAACGTTGGCGATATCGCTACCAGAGAAGCCGTCTGATTTGGCCGACAGCGTATTGTAATCGGTCGCTACCAACGTGGTATCCGTGTCGCCGATGGCAAGCTTGAACATCCTTGCTCGGCCGTTGGGATCCGGCAGACCAATGTGCACACGCCGTTGGAAGCGGCGTCGAATGGCGGCGTCTAGTTGCCAAGGAATGTTGGTTGCGCCCAGAACCAGAATACCCTTGCTGTCGTTGCCCACACCGTCCATCTGGACCAGAATCTCCGTCTTGATACGTCGCGACGCCTCGGATTCGCCCTCGCCTCGGGGACCACACAAGGCGTCGATTTCGTCGATGAAAATAACGGACGGCTTGTTTTCTCGCGCCATGGAGAACAAGGCCTTGACCAACCTAGACGAAGACGCACGTTAGCAACTTGCGAGTTATCGAGACCAACGCATCACCCACCTTTCACTTTCACCCATCCACTTGCTGACCAGGTCGGAACTGCTAATGCTGAAGAAGGTGCTGTTTGCCTCTGTTGCCACGGCCTTGGCCAAGTAACTCTTTCCGGTTCCTGGGGGCCCGTACAACAGAATACCCTTCCAGGCCTGCCGCTTGCCCTGGAACAGGTTAGGGAACTTGATGGGGAGGACAACGGCCTCCTTCAACGTTTCCTTGGCTCCCTCCAGACCGGCGATGTCTTCCCATCTCACGTTCGGCCGTTCTTGCAGGATGGCGCCGGACAGCGCGTTCCTTAGCTTCTTGTTATCGTCGTCCTCCCCGCCAGACGCCTTGGCCTTTCCACCGGCGGTGTTACCATTTGCGGCCACAGCACCGCCCTTATTGCTGTTCCCGTTCTCGTCGTCGCCTCCTTCGTCCAGCCACTTCTTTAGCTTCTCGGTGCGGTCGAGGTAGATGACCATCTTCTCTCGCATCGTCTCCTTCATCGTCTTGTTCTTCTCCCACTTGATGGCCTTGACCCAGAGCTCCATGGCGATGATGTAGGCATCGAAGGCCTTCTTATACTCCTTCTTGTGATCAAACTCAATTGCTTTTTGCAACTCGGCGAGCGCGCGCTCGCGGAAGTTGATGGACATGGTGAGGAAGCGCTGAGATAAGGCGGGGGCGGTGGTGTTGGGAGTGACGTAGGCGGAGGCCGAGAGCACAGCACGCCAGAGGTTCGGCTTCGAGAGTCTCTCCAGAGGCGGAAAAGAAGGCCGAGGATGAGGCAACAGACGCGAGAATTCGAGACGGGCGGAGGCGGTCGACTTGTCGTGATGGATGAGGCAACAGTCGTAGCAGCGACATTCGCTGGGCCTAGGCAGACAGGATTGGCGGGGAAACATGCTTGTAGCGGGGTGCCCACGAGACCGGATAGCGGGGCATCGCAACTTTGGGCCGTGGCCTTCGTAGACTGGGCTTTGATGAGACTTGCGACTTCTCACCGCAGCGCTTATAACAACGGAACCTTGAAGAAACAGGGCACGGAGCCGAAGCGGATATTCGAATCAACTTCAAGTAGCTCGTTGCCAAGCTTTCGCAGAACACCATGGCCGAAGCACAGGCCCGCCTCCAGGCCCTCTCGGAGGACTTTCAGAAACTCCAGCAAGGCATGTCTCAACACCGTCGCGAAGATGCCGCTATTGACCCTGTTGTGCAGAGCTGCAAGGCGCCGTGGATTCACGCCAAAAACTCGAGAGTCAGAAGCAGGAGAACATTGGCGTTCAACAAGTGCGTGGACGCTTTGCTTCACCTGATGCCACCCTGCTAACTCAAGCCAGGAGTTTGATCGCCTAGGAGAAGGGGAGACTATTTACAAAATTTCAGGCCCTGTGTTGCTGAAGCAGGACAAATTTGAGGCTGAAGGCATCGTCAAGGGACGACTGGACTTTATCAGCAGCGAGATGTGAGTGACAACCGGCCTTCGCCACTCGTCCCACGACAAGCTAACGGCGTCTAGCACCAGACTTGAGGGCCAGATCAGGGAGACCCAAGAGAAGTTGGAAAAAAAGAAGGGAGAGATTATGCAAGCGCAGGCGGGTGCTCAAGCGGCAGCCAGCAAGGGCCAAGAAATTGCCAACTAAAAAGGGGGGACCAGACGACAGACAACAGAGTTGACATTATATCATGAGTTGAGTGTATTCTAACGACTGATGACCATGATTCGATCTAGATAGATGACTTGGCTACGATTAAGAGAAACCGCCAGTCGTGACAAAGAACGCTCCCAAAAACCCAAACGCCTGCTACGCCGCGGCCGTGTTTGCCAGGTTCAGATCCCCGATCCGATTCCGATTCCGATTTCCGGCTTAGTTGATGGACATGATGGTGAATCCAAAGGGCAGTCCCATGTTCTTGGGACGCTCGTGCCCGGCACTGGACGAGAAGGTAAAGTCTACCTTGTCGTCTGAGGCGAAGGGCTGCGGCGTGGAGGGAGCCTCCTCGGCCTGCATGGCCTCCTTGATGGCCTCGGAGAGGTCGCCCTTGACCTTGCACTGCTCAAAGATGGGGCTCTCCTCAATGGCATCCTGCATCAAGGCGCGCTGGTCACTCTCGGCGAAGAGCTGCGCCTCGCGGTTGAGGAGGCCGTAGGTGATGGTGCGGCCTGTCTCGGCGAGGCGCTGGAAGATGATGGTGGCGGCGGCAATGGCCTGGGCGAGGATGCGGGCCTTTTGCGGCGCGTCGAGGTGGGCGAAGACCTCGGATGTCGTCTCCTGCTCCAGGAAGCCCTGGGTATCAGAGTCGAAGACGGCCTGGAGGATGCGGTGCAGGGTCTTGCGGCAGTTGAGATCCAGCTCCGGGTCGACGTCGAGCTTGAAGGTGGCGGAGATCTTTTGTAGGGTGGAGAAGAGGACCTCCAGGGGGCACTGGTCGGCGGGGATGGAGGCGTGGCCCTCGTTGATGGCGAAGATTTCCACGGCCGCATTCACGGCGCCTGTCGATGTGAGTTTGTGCTGTGTGATGCTTGGGATGGATGCTTACGGGAGGAGATCTCTGCAGTATCAACGTTCTTGATCTCGGAGACGGAGACGACGGACTGATCCTTGATGGCAGACATGTTGATGCGAGTATTTATATACTTGGCAGTTTATGTGAATCTTGAACGGTGTCTGGTGTATGAAAGTATTGATGAGAAGCAGAAGAGGAATGGAGGACTGGAGGACTGGAATAAGAGACCAGATATCCTCGAGGGAAAACTCGGGAGGTTTTATCAAGGCGGCCGGTGTACCCCCTGGCAATTGGCATCTTCACAGCAACGGGTTTTCTGGGCGCATTGTGGTCTTTGCTTGGTTTCCCGGGCGGCGTCAACATGGATGGATGGGTCGATGGGCCGATTCGGGCAGTGTTCCGCGGGGAGTCGTGGGGAGCACAGACACGACATGGTGGCGGTGATTTGATGCCCGAGGAGGTACTTTTTACATGACGTATCCTGCCGTTGCTTTTGCGAGTGTACACGGCGAGGGATGCCGACACCGAGTGGAGGTGAGCGGTAAAGGGGCAGGGCGGTAAAGGTCAGGGGGAGGGAATGCAAGGTGAGCGAGCAGGAGGCGGAGAAATGGCAGATGGTCAGATGGATGAAGATACGAAGGACACGGTTTTTGGTTTAGGTCTAGGTCTAGGAGACTGATTATCGATCGGGTCCATCCCTATTGTCGACCATTACCTGTCATAAAGCGCTTTCTTGGCGAGGCTCCCAGTACCATGGATTCCGGCCAAGGCGAAGCTGAACGGGGGACGGGAATGTGAAGCCGGAGCACGACACCGGGCTACTCCCTCGCACCCCACGACGGGAAGACTCAAGACTGGAGACTGAAGATTGGAGACTGGAGAAAGAGAGGGGGAGAAAACACGGCAATTGGTGGTAAATGCCAGGGCGGTGCAGCCCGCCAATTCCTCACATCGCCGTCGTCAGACAAGACATCAGACACGCATCTGCACCGAGTTGTGGCCTGTCCTGTCGCCTCGATCCAGGCCCGGAATTGCACGATGCGCGCTGCAGAAACACGCCATTTCCAGGGAGTTGCGCCCAGAATATAGGGCGTCGCTCACTGCATTGCCGCCTGGCAAAGTGAGCCAAGCCGCGCATGGACGTCAATGCATCCGCGACCAATCGAAGACGCCAGGGCTGCCGTCACCTGTAATTGCATATATACGACTTGGCCACAAATTCCCCATTTGCAGCATATGCTGTCTATACCGATCCTCGTTCGCTGCCCCGCCATCGCTGCTCTAGCCCCATGACGTTGGAGGGGCAGGTAGTAAGGAAGCTGCCTGACGGACGCTTTGTCCCAGGAACGAGACGAGCACGCGTCGCATCTCTCTTAACCGGCTCCATCACCACCTCGCACCAGCGCTCTCTGCTTGCGCCGACCATGCCAGTGATACGCTGCAACTCGTAATCACCGTTGACGACGCTCTCGCTGCTTCTCACCTCCGCTTCTCGTCCATCGACCGGCTATCTATCATGGACACCCGCTCAACCATGCGCCCGGCTCGGCCGCAGAGCGTCAAGGAGCTCGTCGCCCAGGCCGAGAACTTTGTCTTTAATACGAACATCCCCGTCAAGCATTGGACTCGCGCTGCCGAGACTCTGTACCAGGAGGTATGTGTCTAGCTTGTCTGCTCGAGTCAACTGCGCCATGTTAATCACAACCTGCCTCTAGGCCTCCTTCGCCATCGCCGACGGCGACTACGGCCGCGCATACATGATGCTGTACCGTCACTCCGTCCTTGTTCTCCAGTCCATCCCGTCGCACCCCCAGATCAAGGACCCCGAAAACCGGAAAGCCCATAGGCTGCTGATGAAGCGAATCGACCGTGTCATTCAAGACCTCGAAGACTTGAAGCCCGAGATCGAGGTCGCAAATAAAGAATGGGAGCGCATGGCACCGGCCAAAGAACTCTACGATCCATCCGGTCCTCCCTCCAAATACGCCGAGTTCGCAGCCCGAGATCCGAGCTTGACCGGGAATGCGAAAATCCTCGACGCCTATGATAACCAAGACTTGGCGGTCGACCTGGCGCAGAAGGAATTGACCCGGAGAGATACGGCCAGGCGAGCAACGAGGCAGGCCGGTATTCCCGACGAAGACTTGCTGTCGCGGAGAATGGGGGGCAGATGGGATCAGTGGGACAGACATGCACGACCCGCCGACGACAACGACTTGCAGAGACAGATGGAGGCCACCAGACAGGCGCTCGACTCAGCTCAGGAGCGACGACGTCCCGATCATGAATTTCGTCCTTCGACGACATCCCAGAATTACAACTACCCCTCCATTTCTCGATCCAAACCGGTCGAGTTTGAGCAACCATCAGGGTACCCTTCAACCTCTTCAACTCAGCCGACTAGACCCCCTAAGGAGCCTGTGCGACCACCACTGGATCTCGAACATCGCCCATTCATTGCGCCAAACGTGCCTCAAAAGATCCCGCTTGCCCAGTACCAGCCTCTTACCCCGACACCTCTCATCCAGAACGACCAACCTCCACTTCCCCCCGCACTACCACCCAAGCAAGACGTTGGACCGCCTTCACTCCCGAAGAAAGAGCGGCTTACTTTCAAACCCGGCGCGTATCTTGAGAATGGTGACCCTGTTCGATCGCTGTTTTTGCCCAAGAATTTACGGCAAAAGTTTCTTGACATTGCAGGACCCAACACTCGCCGGGGTCTCGAAATGTGTGGGATCCTCTGTGGAACGCCCATCAACAATGCTCTATTTGTTCGCTGCCTCTTGATCCCAGATCAGATATGCACGTCAGACACGTGCGAAACGGAGAACGAAACAACAATGTTTGACTATTGCATCAGTGAGGATCTCCTGGTACTGGGATGGATCCACACGCACCCAACGCAGACGTGTTTCATGAGCTCTAGGGACCTGCATACGCAGTCTGGCTACCAGGTGATGATGCCCGAGAGCGTGGCCATTGTCTGCGCCCCAAAATTCAACCCTTCGTGAGTATCAACCCGCTCCATGCTGTGCCTCTACTGACATATGACCAGGCATGGGATATTCCGATTAACCCACCCGCCAGGGCTCGATCACGTATTGAACTGCAATCGTACTGAGACCTTCCACCAGCACTCGATTGATAATCTTTACTGCGAAGCTGAGCAGCCCCAGGGGCACGTGTATGAGAGCGACAAGTTGGAATTTTATGTGCACGATCTCCGAACGAAATGAATCATGAGAAGGCAGATTGATTGGTTAGAGCTGAGATGGGGAAGCACGGGATCCGAGTTGCATAGCACTGGAGTTTCCGTTGTCGCAGCGGCAATGTGCCGTCGGCTGTTGCAGCGGACTAATAGACGAGGAGGTGAAGGGAATGGCTTTAGAGATCAGCGCTTTGATGGGCGGTCGCTGAACACGACATTTGATGTACTTGTGCCCCGGTGCTACCCGCTATGCCGGTCCTTTAACCGGCTGCGACGTCGAGACGCTGGCTGTCTCGTTCATGATGTCGCACCGGGTTCTGTTGATGGATGTGACTTTTCTATGATGAGTAGAATTCGTTCTGAGGATGGCAAACTGGTGTTTAGAGAAAAGGTGTTATAAAAGGATGGCGATGAGAGCTCAAGTCGGTTTCGACGTCTAGTTGGAGCAGTACTACAGCTTTAGTCCCAATTATCGCAGCACATCTTAAAGGGAGGGGAGACGGACCGCGCCAGCTTCTTTCCATATCTGGTGATGTCGTGGTGTTGATAACTGCTAGCGGGCATCGGCACGCAGTACGTGCCTACGTAGACCGACCGGCGGCTTTGAGGCCTTCCTGCATGATTACGGTGCACGACGGGCTGTGCGTCAAAACGTCTCGGCAGTTGAGCTTCGGAGGGGGCTCTGAGTCTGAAGAGGAGGAACGTCGTACTGCCTTGGACCATTACTTCTGTTGTGCAGCTGGTATTCTACTTGTTGAGCCAACTGGTTCGTGCTGGTATCCGGGAAATTCGTTATCAGGTATGGTGGCTGAAGGGAAAGGCAGGGTCGAGCTTGGTGCTGATGATTGAGTAGATGCTGGGATGGCCGCGAAGAGTCAGGCGTCACGAGGCCGACCGGGATCGTCGCCAGCTGAACACGGATCTCTGAAAAGCTACCTACGAAATCCTACGTGTCTGTAGCTGCAGAATGCCGATCCGTGGTTCACAGAGGTGTGCAGCAGCCGAGTAGACTACATAGCTTGACATCTGTCGAGAGTCAAACACAGAGAGAATGATGTGTCTGCACGCCAAACCAAAAAAACACCAGCTGAAATGTCGTTCCAGGACTAGCTCGGCGTTCAGCTGGCGGCACGAACGCCTCGTTTTCCCTCCCCGGTCAGATCGGCATCCAATTAGGGCGGAGGCATTGGGGAGATATTGGGACGCGGTGCAGGTCAGCAATCTATCGGCTGGTCAATGGGCCATGTCTCAGTTGAAGTGGCGGGCGGGATCGTCGGTGCTAAGATGCGCCGGGGTGGATCGGGAGAGTGACGATCAGCTCAAGTTCGGCTTGTCGACGATGGTATCCCGGAAGGTTGCAATTGCCGGGGATGGAGTGCCGGATTATTGGTGATGGATGGATGGTCAGGCAGTCTGTCACTTCTTAGTGTGCTGGAGGAGTTCCCGCTTTGGGTCCCGCCTTGATCCTGGCATTGGCGGCTCGGTCCGCAGTGGTGTTTCCTGTTCCAATGACGGAGGTTTGGATGTTGCAGTGGAGTGTTGTGGAAGAGGACTTGAACGAAGCAAGGGATGGAGGTCACATCTCGACTCGGGGCATTGGGCCATCTTCTGGCCTCGGGAGAAATGGTGTTGAAGGGAGGGATGGCTCATTGGGCCGTGTTGGAGAGACAATCCATGCCTTTGATAGCTGGATGGACTGCAGATACACATACATGTACATACACCCGCGCTACCACTGGCCGAACTAACCTGACCGCCAGTTCTCGGAATCTGTTTCTGACAGCTCGACGAGCCGTGGCGTCCAAGCCCACGCTCACATAGGCTGGAGACAGCTTCCCCTCGGTCCAGCGACCCGTGTCTTGGCGCCACGGCCAGAGCGAGATGAGCCATTGCACCGCTATCTGATTGGGGCTTGCCGCCGTCTCGACAGTTTTGAGACACGACGAAGGGGGGTGGGCGACACAAAAGCCCCGGGCCTGCAGTGTAATGTCCTCTCTGGTCGTCATGCATCCGACGATAGCGCGGTGCGGGCCGGCGACATTCTGGGTTACCCTACTTGACACCATGGCGACGATCTGCCTCGCACCGTCCAACCACCGCTCCCTTGCGCGCGGGGACGGGATGCCAGTTGCGCGAGAGGCTACAGGGCTGTGGTTCTTTCTGCGTTAGTGGCATGCCGTGTCTCACCCTGGGGAAGAGGAGGGGGATGGTGGCTCTGCGGACGGGGTATCATAAAGACGCCTGCGGTGCCCGTGGCTGGACGAGGGAGGGAAGCGTGTCTTTCTGCTCTGGCTTGATCCTTATTTGAACGCTGGTTCTCTTCTACCCAGGCCTCGAGACCTGTACCCAAGAAGGGCAAGAGTTGTATTGTACACCAAGGCTGAGCTCGACTTACAGACATGATGCCGTCGAACGGGTCGCAGGCCAAGAATGGCAACGCCAACGGGCACGGGAGCAGCCCAAAGCCTACCAAGAAGCAGCAGCAGACGTCGTCCAAGGCGTCGCTGAAGCCCAAGGCCAAGAACGACTCGGCCCTGGCCAGCTTCAAGAAGCTTCGTCTGGCGTCTAAGCGGCCGCTCCCGACGCAGAGCGGCGACGGCACGTACCTCACCCCGGTGAAGCGGCCGGGCCTGCGGGAGGATATCCGCCGGCTCAGGATGCAAGGTATTTCTCCCCCGTTCGTTGTCATGGAGTATGGGTGGCTAACGAGGACTAGATGTTAGGACGCTGCTGGAGATTATCTCGCACAAGATCAAGGGCGAGACCATCATCTACGACAAGACGATGTTGATGGAGAGGACCATCCAGATCGTCGCTGGGCTCTCGGACCATTCCAAGGTCCAGGAGGTGCTCACTAATAACTTCATCGACCAGTTGTGGACGTCGTTGGACCATCCGCCTATGCTGTACATGGGTGATGCGTACCGCTTCCGCCAGCCTGACGGCTCCAACAACGTAAGGCCACTTTTGTAACTTAGATATCTACACCGTGAGCCAGTCTGACATCTCCAGAACCCCTACCTCCCTCGGCTGGGAGCTGCCCGAACTCCGTATTCTCGGTCCGTCAAGCCCAAGAATCTGCAGCTGGGCGCTCAGCCTGACCCCGAGGCCGTCTACGAGGCCGTCATGGCCAGAGGCGAGTTCCGCAAGAACCCCAACAACGTGTCGAGCATCCTGTGGTACTGGGCCACCATTATCATCCACGGTGAGAGGGGAAGCCTTGTCGTGATGCTGCATCGACTAACATGATCCAGATCTGTTCTGGACCAACACGCAGGATCCCAACCAGAACGACTCGTCGTCGTATCTCGATCTGGCTCCGCTGTACGGCTGCAACAAGGAGGCCTGCGACTCGGTGCGGACGTTCAAAGACGGCATGCTCAAGGCCGACTCGTTCGCCGACAAGCGTCTGATCGGCAACCCGCCGGGCGTGTGCATCCTGCTGATCATGTTCAACCGCTTCCACAACCACGTCGCCGCCAACCTGGCCGAGATCAACGAGGGCGGCCGGTTCACCAAGCCGTCCGAGGACCTCGCCGAGGACGCGGCGGCGGCGGCCTGGAAGAAGCACGACGAGGAGCTTTTCCAGACGGCGCGGCTGGTGACGTCGGGCCTGTACATCAACATCACGCTGGTCGACTACGTCCGCAACATCGTCAACCTCAACCGCGTCGACACCACCTGGACGCTGGACCCGCGGCAGGAAATGGGCGTGTCGGTGGGCACCAAGCAGACGGCCGAGGCCGGCACGGGCAACGTCGTCTCGGCCGAGTTCAACCTGTGCTACCGCTGGCACTCGTGCATCTCGGACATGGACGACCGGTGGATCCAGGACTTTTACACGCAGCTGCTCGGACCGAACCACGGCCCGCTGACGCTGCCCAAGATGATGCAGGCCGTCAAGAACTTTGACGCCTCGGTGGCCAAGGACCCCGGCGACCGCGTCTTCGGCGGTCTGCGGCGCGGCGCCGACGGCCGCTTCGACGACGACGAGCTCGTCGACGCCCTCGCCACGGCCATCGAGCAGCCCGGCGGCGCCTTCGGGGCCCGCAACGTGCCCCGCGTCATGAAGCCCGTCGAGATGCTGGGCATTATTCGTGGTAGGCGGTGGAACCTGGCCGGGCTGAACGAGTTCCGCAAGCACTTTGGACTAAAAGCCTACGAGACGTTCGAGGACATCAACTCGGATCCGGAGGTGGCCGCGTCGCTGCGCAACCTGTACCAGCACCCGGACAACGTCGAGCTGTACCCGGGCATCGTCGCCGAGGAGGCCAAGACGCCCATGGCCCCCGGCGTCGGCATCGCGCCCACCTACACCGTCTCGCGCGTCGTCCTCTCCGACGCCGTCAGCCTCGTCCGCGGCGACCGCCACTACACGACCGACTACAACCCGCGGTACCTGACCAACTGGGGCTTCGGCGAGGCCGGCTACGACCTCGACGTCAACCACGGCTGCGTCTTCTACAAGCTGTTCCTGCGCGCCTTCCCGGCCCACTTCCGCCCGGACTCCGTCTACGCCCACTACCCGATGGTGACGCCGGACGAGAACCGCGTCATCCTGACGGGCCTGCGCCGCGCCGACCGCTTCGACTTCGGCCGGCCGGGCTTCTGCGCCCCGCGCGTCGCCGTGACGTCCCTCGGCGGCGCCGCGCACGTCCTGGCCCGGCCGGACCGGTACCGCGCGTCGTGGGCGTCGGGCCTCGCGCACTTGATGGGCGAGACTCGGTCCGCGGAGGACAACGACCCCAAGGCCGACGCCGAGCAGCGCAAGGCCATGGACGCGCTGCTGTACCGCGACGACTGGAAGGCCCGCGTCAAGGCCTTTTACTCGATGGTGGCCGAGCGCCTGCTGGCCGAGAAATCCTACGCGCTCGGCGGCCGGCCGCACGTCGACGTGGTACGCGACGTGGGCAACCTGGCGCACACGCACTTTGTCGCGCGCGTCTTCAACCTGCCGCTCAAGACGGGCGAGAACCCGCGGGGCGTCTACTCGGAGCAGGAGCTGTACGCGGCGCTGGTTGATATCTTTGCCGCCGTCTTCCTCGACGTCGACCCGGCCGCGTCGTTTCCGCTGCGCCAGAAGGCCAAGGCGGCGGCGGCGCAGCTGGGGAGGGTTGTCGAGACGAATGTCAAGCTGGCGACTACGCTGGGCGTTGGCGGGTTGTTCACCAAGCAGGATAAGAACGATCCGCTGGCGGTGTATGGTGTTAACGTGGCCAAGGGGTTGAAGAAGGCGGGTATGAGTGCGTCGGAGACTACCTGGGGTCAGATCTTGCCCACTGCGGGTGCCATGGTGCCTAACCAGGCGCAGGTTGTAAGTACGCTGTGCCCTGATACGAGGTTTGTTACTGACAAGATGTAATAGTTTGCGCAGGCCGTTGACTGGTACCTATCCCCCGCCGGCGAGCCCTACCGCCCGGAGCTGCACCGCGTCGCCCTGCAAGAGTCAACCGAAGAGACAGACGCGCTCCTCCTCGGCTACGCGATGGAAGGCCTCCGCATGGCAGGCAGCTTCAGCCTATGCCGCCAAGC
Source organism: Neonectria ditissima (assembly GCA_001305505.1). NCBI lineage: Eukaryota > Fungi > Ascomycota > Sordariomycetes > Hypocreales > Nectriaceae > Neonectria > Neonectria ditissima. The sequence goes on along the minus strand of LDPL01000017.1, from coordinate 359,511 downwards.
CGCAACAGCGGACGTGATTCCGGAAGACGACGGGCGCAAGGTAAGCGTGCAAGCGGGCGACAAGGTGTTCGTGTCGTTCGCGTCGGCGGCGCACGACGGCGCGCACTTCCCTCACCCGGACGCCGTGGACCCGCGCCGGCCGGCCGACGCCTACGCGCACTACGGGCTCGGGCGCGGGGTCGGCCAGGTGGCGCTGACGGAGCTGTTCCGCGCGCTGTTCCGCCGGAGCGGGCTGCGGCGCGCGGCCGGGCTGCAGGGCGAACTGAAGAAGGTGGTGCGGCCGGGCGGGTTCTGCGGGTATATGGATGAGGAGTGGGGGAGGTTGACGCCGTTTCCGACGTCGATGAAGGTGATGTGGGATGGGGAGTAGGGGATGCGGAAGGGGTTGGTGGAGGATGGGTTTGAGATTGAAGATTAATACCACTTTATTTCTTTCCTTGACTACTGTAGGATTTGTTAAATTGCTGTGTGATCTAGTCTTTGTATATGAGCTGATTATTATGTCCATTAGCTACTTTAATACTCGTTTCATAGTGAGATGCGATGGATGAGTTCTCGTTCAACTGGCCAAGACTGGTAACACGAGACTCAAACAAGGATATATCGACACATTAAATAACGTCAACTGACACTAGAAGGGTAAATATTCCCATCAACAAGTAAAGAAAGCCTGACCGTTCCTGCGATTAATTCCAACCATTAATCCTTTTCATCCAGAATAAACACCCAAAACCAAGCCCTAGATCCTACAAAACCCGTATTAAAGCACAATCACAACACCTCAACACGCCATCCACCCAACCTCAACTAATAAACCAACCACCACTGACTCGCAGCGTGGATTACGTCCAACCCAGCCTTTGGCGGCTCAAGACTCGGCCTCTTCCACACCACACAGTCCCTGACATGGCCCTCGAGCTTCCACTCCAGAAGCGCAACGTACTTGCCATCGCCCGCCGTCTTATCCACAGACTTTGCCCACTGCTCAAACGCCGGGCCGTCGAGCTTCAGCCCCGTCTTCAGGCGGCCGTACAGGTCGCCAAACTCCTCGGGCGACTTGGCCCAGCCCTGCATCTGGTGGTGCGCCGCCCTGAGGAGCTCCAGGTGCTTGCGTGCCTCGGCGGCGAGCTGCGCGCGGTCTAGGTACGCGTTGCTGCCGTCGTGGCGGTGGCTGGCCGAGACGATCTCGCGGAGCACGGCTTCGTGGACCGACATGGCGTTCGGAGCTCGTCCGGCCGAGGCGTATAGACTGGCCAGCAGGCGGGACACGGCGAGCGTCTCGAGGTCGAGGCGGCCCCGGCTGCGGCGCAAGTTGTACGACAGCAGCTCGGCCGTCTCGATGGCTGCCCTGACGTGTCCGTGTGCGTACTGCGCGTGCACCAGCATCTTGCCAATGTTGAGCACCACGTCGGGCGACCAGCCGCGAGACTTTTGCACCACCTCGCGCGACCGCCAGAGCCGCGAGAGCAGAAGCTCCAGCTCGCCAAAGTTGCCCTGCGCGCCGAGCAGGCGGATCAAGCCGGACACGTCCTCGAAGCGCAGGCTAACGATGTCGACGTTGGCAGCGCGGAAGGCGTCCAGCACGTCGGCCATGACGTCCCGCGACGCGTCCAGCATGGCCTTCCGGATATCGCCCTGTTTGGGGGCGCGCGGGTGCGGCGCGTCGATGCCCGCCAGCAGCTCGGCGAGCTTGTACCCGAGCGGGATGCGGGCGCGGGCATGGTAGAGTCTCTGGCGCGCGGCGAAGGCGAAGACGCAGAGGGCGACGTGCAGCGCGCAGTGGAAGTCGCCGGCGTCGAGCAGCGCGCGCACGGCGTCGTTGCCGGCCTTGCAGGCGAGCGCGGCGAAGTCGACACCGGAGGCGCCGCGGTCCTTGTTCAGCTCGCGCAGCAGCGCCAGGTAGAAGACGCGGACGTGGTCGTCGGCGCTGGCCTTGAGGTAGACGCCGTACCGCAGCTTGAACATGGCGAACAGCTTGGCGTCGAGCGTGGCCACGAGGTCGCCGCGCTGGTGCTCCTCCCAGAAGCCGCGGAGCCGGGCGCCGCACTCGAGGACCATCTCGAGGGCCTCGTCGTGCTCGACGACGCGCGTGTACTCGTCGTACAGCAGCGACTCGAAGATGATGGTCGACACAATCTCCGAGTACGACGTCCTGCACTCCTTGCCGCGGAGGACCTGCTCGAAGGCGACGAGGAAGAGGAAGACGACCTTGCTGACGTGCCGGTCGAGCTTGAGCGAGATGTCGCTGCACGGCATGGCGCCGCGGAAGACGACCAGGTGGCGGAGCTGGCGGAGGAGCTCGTGGCCCTCCTTGACGCAGCCGACGTTGACATAGAAGGAAGCCAGCGTGACGGCCGCGGTGAAGAGGTGCACGCTCACCGTCAGCGTGGTGATGATCTCTGTCACCGAGACCTGCAGCAGTTTGATGATGCGCAGGTGGGATTCCGTCGTGGCGGCCTTTTGGTACAGGATGATGATGTCCCGCAGCCCCAGGAGCGTCGTCTCGTGCCAGCAGCCGAACTCGAGCTTGAGGTGCTCGTATGTCTCGATGCAGACCTCGATGGCGCGGCCGAGGGGGATCGACTTGCCCGAGTGCGAGCCCTTGGTGATGATGGTGCCGTACATCTTGGACAGGCGCTTCTTGACAGTGTGTACAGTCCTCTCCGTAATCGTTGTCGTGGTGGTCTTGGTCGTGGTGGTCTTCTTGATAACCTCCTCGTAGATGGTCACCGACTCGTGATAGTGTTCCTCGTGCTTCTCACACATCCCGGCGAGGGCAATCAGCGCTAGAAAAAAAGCCGAGGAGTCGACGCCGCAAACTACAGCCACGACTTCCCTGTACTCGACGGATATCTTGTACAAGACGGAGAACTCAACCTTGGCATGGACCTCTAGGACATACGTGTACTTTTCATACAGCTCGACAATGACGTCCTCGGTCAAGTCACACTCTCCGCGGTGATGCACGACAGTCTCCCACAGCACCACGCAGATCTTCCGCAGCTCAACCCACATCTGGCGAGCGTGGTAGTGGCGGCAGAGGAACATGGCGGCCTTGAAGGCGTCGTGGTGGCAGTGCTTGATGCCCTTGTTGAGAACCGTGACGATGTCCAGATAGTACCCGTGCGCGTCCTTGTGTCCCAGCATCTCGCAGTGTCCGGCCAGAAGATACAAGGTCCGGATGGTCAGACGGTGCGTGTGGCCGAGGTGCTTGCGGTACCGCGCCAGGATCTCAGTGTAAATCTCGAGCACCTTTTCATGCCGGTGGTGCTCCTCGTAGAAGCCGACGAGAACGACAATGGCTTCCTGCAAGACCTCGTCCTCGAGCGAGCAGGACGAGAGACATGCCCTGTAGATGTGCAGGTGGATTCTCTCAGCCTTCTCAAAGGAGCCTTGGTGGTGGTGGCAGTGGGCCAAGCGACGAGCGACGAGGATGCTCTCCTTGACCCAGTGCTCGCAGAGGGTGATTTCCACGTTCGCAGACAGTACTGCCTTCCAGGTCATCTCGAGGGTTCTCGTGATGATGGTTTCGGCTTGCGCCCAGTTGGATCGCTTGATGTACAGCGCGACGAGGGCCATGCAGGCAGAGAAGAAGGCGTGGTCGACCTTGGTCTTCTTGCAGCGGGTGAAGTGCATCTCGAAGATTTCCTTGACGACCGTCTCGGTCACTTCTGTTGTAGTAATGGTCGTCGTCTTTTCCGTCACTGTCGTCTCGGTGATTTCCTCGACGACCTCGGTGATGAGAATCGTAGTTTGCTGACACTCATCGTCGCCGCCTCTGCCGCTGTCCCTGAACCAGCCCCAGACCTTGGTCAGGATGGAGATGGTGATGCTCAAGAGGCCAAAGGACCGGCACACGGTCCCGACCTCCCTGATCCAGATGACGAGCGTCTCGACCTCGCAGACGTGGTGCTCGTACTCGGCCCAGAGACAGATGAGAACGGTGGTGGCCTCCTCGATGCGCTTCACCTCGCGCAGAAACTCCACGTAGGCGAGGGCGATCTTGATCTTGGCAACGTGCACGTCCACATGGACGTCGCCGCGGCAGGTAATGCAAATGCGGCGCCAGAGGCTGATGTAGAGCCTCTCGGCGAGGTAGAACTTGCCGCAGACGACGTAGGACCGAGCCAGCCGGATCAGCATCGAGATGCAGAGCTGGTCGGTGATTTCCAGGTCGCCGCTCGTCTCGAAGATGAGCTCCTCGAGCTCGCCAATGTTCTCCGCGGCCTCTTCGCCCTTGAGCACAATGTCCAGGGTTCCGAAGAAGGCGCCCATCTCCCGGGCGCGGGGAGAGCCCTTGCCGAACCGCACGATGATGATCTCGTACAGCTCCCGGTAGACGACGGTGGCGCGGTACTCTTCCTTGATGTCGATGTAGAATTTGGCCAGCTTCTCGTACCAGCAAATCACCTCGTCGCTGGAGTTGCCGTGCCTGTGCTTGCAGATGACAATCATCAGGCGCATCATCTCCTCGCGGCAGGTGACGATCTCGGTGCGCTCCGTGATGACAATCGTCTCCGTCCACGTCAGGAACAGCGTGGTGCAGGCGGCCACGACGGCGCTGGTGCGGGACAGGATGATCTCGCCCAGCTTGACGGCGCGGTAGAAGTAGCCCGCGCCGCACACGGGCGAGTCGGAGATGGAGACGTGGACGTGGCCGAGCGTGATGAGCGTCTGCAGCACCGTGACGTGCTGCTTTCCGAAGCAGGCCTCGCGGACGCGCAGGGCCAGCTCGTGAAGGTCCAGCATGTCCTGGCCGGCGTGGTGTCGGCGCCAGCACGGCCGCTCGAGCAGGCCGAACATGAGCGACTCGGGGAAGATCTCGCGGAAGCCCTTGGCGAGCTTGACCTCGCCCTTGGCGTCGACGAGCCCGGAGAGGCGGAAGTGGAAGATCCAGTTCCTCATGACGTAGCCCAGGAAGCGGTGCGAGTTGAGCACGGCGTCGACGGCCTGTTCGCCGAGTTCCTCCGTCACTAGCTCCTGGTCGACGTCGAGGTTCAAGCGGGCGTACAGGAGCATCCGCAGCGTCAGCTGGAGGTGGGCGTCGTTGGCCGACAGGAGCGACTTGCCGAGCAGCGAGTGCATGTGGGATCTCACGACGGAGCTGCGGAAGTGCAGACGGCCGCCGCGGATGACGACCAGGTCGCCGCAGTTTTGCGAGACGAACTTGGAGATGTTGAAGGCGGTTGCGGCGATGGCGCGCTTGTGCAGGTCCGTAGACAGAAGCTCGGCCACTTCGTCGACGGCAAAGGGCTCCGACGTGACGAGCATGAACGACAGAAGATGCTGCAGCATCTCGTTCTTCTTCAGATCCAGCCGGTCAACGACGGCGCGGAGAACGCTAGGAACCTCGGAAGTCATGGCCTGCGCAGAGGCCAAGAAGCCATCGTGGGATATCTCCTGGGTCAGAAGACGTCCGACGTAAAACGCCCAGAGGAAGCTGCCCTTTGACTTGACGGCCAGGTCGTCGATGAGCTGCTCGCAGGTGGCAAAGGAAAACTCGCCCCAGTGACGAGACTTGGAGAGCGTCTGGCGGAGGTGCACCTTGATGTCCTCGTGCACATGCTGCTTGGTGATGGAGAGGTGTCTGCACTTGTCGCTGAGGTGCGAGACGGGACGGGAGAAGGTGACGACGCGGGTGTGAGCGAGCTTGTCCACGCACTGTCTGAGCTTCTTGTGGAATGTCAGGGCCCTTTCAGCCGAGCCGGAGGTGTCGTCGCAGCCGTCAGTCATGAGAACGATGGACGAGTCGTCGCGTTCCGCTCCCTGAAGGCCGTTGTGGAGGGTGGTCCAGAGGGTTGACTCGAGCGCGTCGGCGTCGTGGTGCTTAGAGTCTGTCTTGAATGCCCCGATGAGTTGCTCGTAAAGCGCCACGTTGCCTACGCTGCGCTCGAGAAGCTGGAAGAGAAGGCTCTTGACACAAGCGAACGAAGTGGCTTCCTTTGCCGAGTCGTACGCTTCCAGTCATGTTAGTCTTTGGTATTGGTAGGCCAGGGACAGGTACTCACGGAAGTTGTAAGTCAGCACCGCATACGACCGGTAGTCAAGTGGACGAGCCAACCGCTCCTGAACCCACTCGGTAAGCACAGTCTTGCCCACACCAGGAGGTCCGGTGACGCTGAGGACCTGGTCGCTGCTGTCAAAGAACTGCACGAGCGTGTCCTTGATCCAGCCGCAAGTGTCCTCGGAGCGATCAAGCTGCTCCAGCACTTCATCATACAGCGTGTTCCGGATGGAAGGGCCAAAGGAAGGTTGAAGCTTCTCGCGCAGCCACTTAAGGCTGCTCGGCGACCCCTTGCTTCCGAGCTTAAAGTCCCAGATGCTGTCGCACAAGACGTTCTTGGCCTGCCAGACGCGGTCGATCTGGGTGCCAAAGGCCGCGTCGAAGCTAATCTTTGTGCTCTCGCCGGCTTCGAGGCCGCTGATCCTCTGTCGGTAGTGCGAGGCAATGTGGCCCACTAGCTGGACCAGATCGCAGAAGATGTGCGCGGCGCTCTCCTTGATGTGGCGCGGCATGTATTCAAGGTCCTGGATCTGGCTGATGTTGGAGAGCAGCATGGCCAGTTCGTACAGGGCTGTGAAGGTCGGGACGAGGGCCTTGGCCTGGCCATGGCCGATCTGGTGAGGAAGCATGTCAGTGCTGTAACACTAATTGAGGAAACAGGGTAGACTTTGAAGGGATGGAAACAAACCTCGAGCAAGACTTGACAGCTTGCCAGGGCTGCAGCGGCAGACCCCGTGCAGCCCGGCACAAAGGCGTTGATCTTCGTTCCAAAGAACCAGATCTGAAGCCCAAAGAACTGGGCAGTGCTCAGGACGCGATCCCAATCACTCCCTCGACGGGGCATGTGAATCAAGCATTCATCAGAGATGTACTGCAGGTACGACCGCAGGTCCATCTCTGAGACGAACGACTCATTGTAGGTAGGGAGATGGCAGATGACAGTGGTGACGTCCCGGGTAACGTCTCTCACGCGGCCAAAGTCCTCCAGAGGAACGACCTTGCGGGTGACCATGGTGACAGCGTGGTCTTGGCTTCATAGGAGGCTTCAGACGCCACCGTCGTCTTGGTCTCGCTCTCGCCGTCCGAAATCTCTTTGATGTTGACATTCACAGTCTCCGAAGGCTTGGTATTGTTGTGTTTCAAGCCCGGCAGCGGCTCCGTGTGGCCCTGCTGGATGGTATCCACGGCTGTACGAGCGGCCGAAGCGTCGTCGGGCCCGTCCGATGTGAGGGATGAGGAATTGGAGTCTTTGCGTTTCCTTCTGACTGGGAGTTGCAACACGATGTTAGTATTAGTAGCGAGCGAAAAAGCTGGCGGGCGGGGAAGAAGAGGGGATGTACAGTGAAGACTCTTGCGCAGCCCAAGCATAATCGCCTTGGATCCTCTGAGGGCGAGAGGTATGCAGAACGGACGGTCAAAGGCTTAAATGGTGGAGAGATATCCGGGGTCGTGTGATTGCCGAGGAGGTAGGGGGACAGGCAAGCGATGAAATAGAACTCCACATCGGGGCAAGTACACGGCAGACCAGGCTGTGTCCTGCGGCCTGGAATCGTATGCATCTGCCGGTGATGAGCAGTACAGTCCTGCTGTCTCGAAACTATCACCATCTAGAACGGGGTCTGGGAGATGATGTCGGCATCCAGACTCGGAGCTGAGCACTGGGGATGGCCTCACCGGCCGCCACAACGTCTCGATCGGGAACCAACCCAGGCAGCCACGGCAGCGCTGGGCATCGAGCGATTGGACTCAGCAGCCGGGAGGAGCATTCCCGACTGCAGGGCGAGGAGTGCGGCATCGCGAGACAGACTAGCAGCAGCTGAGGGGAACGTCAGCGCTATCGACTTATCACATCTGATTAAAACGGGTAGATAGGTATGCGGTAGCCCCCCGTCTGGGGAACGCGCAGGGCTGGACCGGTCGCTGGGACTTGGCAGGGGACGGGCCAAGACAGCTTTTTTTCTTTTTTTGGTGTCTCAGTCTGTGCCAATAGTGCAAGCCTTGGATGGAATATTGATCCAGGTCGTTTTCAGCTGCGGCAAAGTGAAACTATATTCCGGAACGTACCTGGCAGCTATTTGATTCTCACCAATGGCAGAAGCAATTCCGACACAGTGGTTATTCTCTATCTATGGGTAATTTGCTTTCCCAAGTACTCAGCTGGCATCAGGAACAGGGGAGTGAAAAGGCTTGAAACAGTGTGCAAGATGTTGAATCTCCTTGATGTACACTGTCTAGTCTGATAAGAGCATTAATTCATGACATAGCCCGGTAGTGCATCTGTAATGTCGAGGTGATTGCGGCATATACCGTTACACAACGAGCGGGGAGCTATTACGAAGTCGCCGTTATCGCCTCCTCCCTTCCTCACAACTATGCCCGACACAGCCATATCTGCCACCCAAAGTACTTAATTTCATCAGTTACTTTCCCACACCATTCAGAGTTCTCACCGAAGCTGAAAACAGGGTGCAACGCCTTGGACTGTGTTTAGATCCTTCATGCTCAAGCTGAAACTGTTCCTGCTTGGTCGCAAAGTTTTCCAGTATCGGAGGCAGAAACAATTGGCGATGAACCCAACGCTGCGCCACGCGTGCTGGCTCACAATAACCTCTCTGGGAACAAGGTTTACGTTAATGGGAATTGTATTGTTACATAGCAACCCGACCGATGATTCACAGTTAATAGCCTTGTAAAACGTAATTATTATTCTTGTACGTTTCAACATCGTTGACCTTGGCTGGGCCGTACTTCAGCCAGTCTAGGGTAAGTGATACGGCTGGGCGCAGCAGCGAGCAGACGGGATGCAGCGAGATTGCACTTTCAACCCGAAGCTCATTAATTCAAGAAAGAACAATGCAAGCCAGTTCGTATGTTCGATGATGGGAATATTGAATAGAAATGCAGAGGCCAGTCTGTACGGATACGGGCGGCTTCTTCTTAATTGATTAACAGGGAAATGCATAGCTTCCAGGCACTTGGTCAGACAGTAGGTACCTCTCCAGCGCCCCGCCAGTCACATGCTCCACCCAACCGCCTCTCAACCGCGGGCGCTTTTCATCCCGTCATCTCCTCGCCCAGCCGGATGAACTATGAAGAAGTCGATCGCTTGCGGCGCATGTCGTTCCTCGAAGCGAAAAGTGAATAAATCTCGCTTGGATCCAACGCCGACCCGCCGCTAATTGACGCGCTGTAGTGTATTCACTCGGGTGGTCCGCCGTGCACCCGTTGCCGGGACCGTGGCGATGACTGCATCTTCCCGCCAAAGGGCACCTCGTTCATCTTCCGCCGGCCCAGGACAGACCGCCATGGCCGCGACCGCGACGCCGACGTGTCGTCGCTCTCCAGCGCCATGTCTCAGCTGCATCGCCCGCGCCACGATGAATGGCTCGAGTCGCGCGCCAAGAGCCTGGCCGGCGTGGATCCGTTCCAGTACCTGACTGACGAGGTCAAGAATAGCTATCTGCGCTGCTCCTACAAGTGGTCGTTCCACCATATCCCAAACCTCCTCATCGGCATTCGAAAGAAGAATCTGGATCCTCTGCTTATCTGGGCCATGCTGGCCATCACCGTCAGGTCGGCCTCTCCTTTCTCGACTTCACCTTGAAGATGAAATATCCCGCTGACGCCATCCAGATTTTCCCAATCCGCCCCACCAGGCTACTTGAGCCAAGTCCAGGCGAGCAACACTTTTGCCGACCATGCCAGGACTCTGGTCCTTTCCCTCGGGGACCAGCCAACCGTCCATCGAGCCCAGGTTCTGCTCATGCTTACGGGGCATTCCTGGGGGGCTGGAGAGGGGAGACGAGCATGGGTCTATCTTGGAATGGCTGTGAGAATGGCCCAAGTCTTGGCTCTCTTCGAAGAGCCCACGTTTTCCACGTCCCGCGAGGACTTTATCGAAGCCGAGGAGAGGAGACGCACAGCCTGGACCTGTTTTCTCATGGATAGCCTCCTCAGTGGGGGCAAAGGCCGCGATAGGATGTTGTCGGCCGAGAAGATGCGCATACAACTCCCTTGCGATTCCGAAAGCTTCAATTTTGGAGAGCCAGTGAGCTGCAAATGGCTGGACGGTTCTCAACCCGATAGCTCAAGGTTAGCTCCTCAAGGGAATTTGGGCATCGTTGCTTACAGTATGAGAGTTGCGGATGTTTGGGGAGCCGTTGCCAAGTGGGCCTGCACATCACACGATACCAACGAACCCCCATGGCAGTCGCAGTCAGAATTTCAGTATCTACTTTCACGGCTCAACCTGTGGAAGGAATCTTTACCAAAGAGGCTACAGTACGACCTCTTCCTCCTACGCGCTCACAGCGTATCGAACCAGGGCCAGGCCTATTGCTACATGCACTCCATCTATTTCATGAGTGTCATTTTCCTCTACCGCTCATATCTACCGGAAGTTGAGATGCAGAAGGCCAGGGTCGGAGACCGCGAATGGGATCAATGGTCAGCGTGGTCGAGCAAGGAGCTGGTGCAGGTGGCAGAACAGGTTTGCGACATGCTCCAGGAAATGCGAGCATTTGGGCTCTATTTTCTACGCGGCTTGGTTCCTTGGATCGGTTTTACCATATACACAGCTGTTGGAACTCTGCTCTATTTCTACCATTTCCCAAACCCTGGGGACACCCCGGCCCAAGTGGAAAGGCGACGCGAATGTGTCGTGGAGGGATGCCTTTTTCTGAAAGACATGAGGCAAGCGTGGCCAATGGCTGATACTTGGGTGCGTTTTCCGTTATTTTTCTCCTTGATCCAAGACTAATTTATCTGCAGCGCGAGAAGATCCAGGCGATGCAGATTTTCTACAGTAGCATCAAGGCCGAGGGTGATCAGGCAGTCACCCCCAGTGAAAGAAGGGAGATGCGCAACGCCATCATTGATTATGGTGCACTGCAACCCGACCCAGTCCTCCAGCCAGATGTTGAAAGTAGTCAAGACTCTGTAAGCATTGATTGAATATCCAGCTATGGGCTCTTACTGACAAATGAATAGATGGTAGAGGTGGAGAGTGTCCCTACAACGGACGAGGTAGAATTCAACGCACAGTCTATGAATTTTGTCGCCCCTGCAGATATCGACCTTTTTGACACGAACCTCGAGTTCGGCAGCAACATGCATGCTGCCTTTGCCGATACGACACAGGGGTTTTGGGAGAGCTTCCCTGGCAGCATGGATATGCAACCGGATCTATCAAGCGAATGACGGGAACGGCAATGCTCACGGCTGTAACACTGAGATACCAATTGGTTCAGGCTATCACGATTTGCGAGTCATCAAAACACACTCATCTCTTGGACGTACCGAATTTGGTGGGATGACTGCATGCAAACCTGTCATGATATTGCGCCCCGCATGTTACAATGACTGGCCAAAAGTCTCCGTACACCCCGCATGTCACGGCTGTTGATTTTAGCCTAAATTGTGCAGGTTGACAACTTACCCTCGCAACAGACGACATAAAGGACTCAGAAGGATTCTTCAGTCATCTTCTAACCCAATCGTTCAAGCCTGTCTCGCATCCGTAAGATACCATGGCTCTCACGCGGAACCCCATTCTCCCCGGCTTCAACCCGGATCCTTCGATTCTTAGGGTTGGCGATGACTACTACATCGCCACCTCTACCTTCGAGTGGTACCCGGGCGTGCAGATTCACCACTCCAAGGACTTGGCGAACTGGGACTTGGTTATCCGCCCACTGAGTCGGAAGAGCCAGCTTGATATGCGTGGCGATCCTGACAGCTGCGGGGTCTGGGCTCCGTGCCTCACGCACGACGGCGATAGATTTTGGCTCGTCTATACAGATGTCAAACGAAAGGACGGCTCGTTCAAGGACGCACATAACTATATTGTTCACGCACCCGCGATTCAAGGCCCTTGGTCTGATCCCATCTATGCCAATTCCTCTGGCTTCGATCCCTCCTTGTTTCATGACGACGATGGACGTAAGTGGTTTGTCAACATGCTCTGGGACCATCGCCGCCGTCCACTTCTCTTTGCTGGAATCATGATACAAGAATTCGATCCGGCTGCCGAAAAGCTTGTTGGCCCTAGGAAGAACATATACCAAGGAACAGACCTAAAGCTTGTCGAAGGGCCACATCTCTACAAACGAAAAGGGTGGTATTATCTTTTGAACGCCGAAGGAGGCACGGCGTACGAGCATGCTTGCACTCTAGCCCGGTCCCGCGATATTTGGGGGCCTTTTGAAACCCATCCTCAGAAACACGTCTTGACGTCCAAAGATGCCCCATTTGCAGCCTTGCAAAGGTCGGGCCACGGAGATCTTGTCGAAAGCCAAGACGGCAAGACCTATCTTGTTCACCTCACTGGAAGACCTACAGGTCAGGACCGTCGATGTGTCCTCGGGCGAGAAACCGCAATCCAGGAGGCATATTGGGGTGACGATGACTGGCTGAATGTCAAAAACGGCCCGGTTCCCAGCCTCTTCGTCAGTCTTCCAGGGACTAGGGATGACACCTCGTACTGGGCGGAGCAGAGGTACTCTTTCGCAGAGGGGTTGCACAAGGACTTTCAGTGGCTTCGGACGCCCGAGACTGACCGGATATTTTCCTGTCAAGGTGGAAAACTGTCTTTGATCGGGCGAGAAGCTATTGGTTCGTGGTTTGAGCAAGCGCTGGTGGCACGTCGCCAGGTTCACTTTTCGTACGACGCTGAGACGGTCGTCGACTTTTCGCCATCCGACGAACGCGAGTTTGCCGGGCTTACCGCCTACTACTGCCGCTTCAACTTCTACTACCTGACGGTGACTGCGCATTCGGATGGTCAACGAGAGCTACTGATCATGAGCTCGGAGGTATCCTGGCCAGACGGCAATCTGGTCTTTCCGGTTGAGGCGGTGCAGATCCCGAACGAGGGCAAGGTCAAATTGGCTCTCGCGGTTCGGGGCGCGCGGCTTCAATTTTCGTACGGCCTAGAAGGCAGCGAAATGACGGAGATTGGGCCCGTGTTTGACGCGTCGATACTCTCGGACGAGTGTGGTGGCCATCAGGCGCACGGAAGCTTCACGGGTGCGTTTGTGGGCATGGCGTGTTCGGACTTGAATGGCACTGCGAGAAGGGCTACGTTTGATTACTTTACTTACCGGCCTGCCCACGATGTATCAGATCGGTATGAACCGTGAGGCGTGGGTAGTGTATCACTGGCAATGGCTACTTTAATTGGTTTAATATTCATCATTTCTTTTTACTCAAAACCTGCTACTCTAGAGCCCGAAAGCCTCCTTTGCTCGGTCCAGGTAGGCTGTTCGGTCATCAGTAAGTGATGTCCCGATGCACTCCATGTAGGCGGCAAAGCCAGTGTCAATGTCCTTGGTCAGCGCCTCGCGAACACTAGCATCGCACTGCGTCATCAAGAACCACGGGCCAGAGCCAAAGTTGTACTCATCGGGAGTAACAAGAGCGAGCAAGTCATTGAGCTCATCATCGGACATGCCATCAGTCGACTCGATATCCACAACAGCATCCTTGACGCCGTCCAGCTGCTTGGCGTACATGAGGTTGTAGGCGGCCATCTGCATGTTCGCGGTGCCCTGTCCAGGCCGGCCGGGCGAGACGTTGTGCTTGTAGGCAAAGTCGCCCGACTCAAAGGCCATGAGGGCGATGACGGCGGCCATCTGCTGGACGCTGTAGACCTTGTACTTGGCCATGGCGGCGGCGATGAAGGGCGCGGCCTGGGCGGCGGTGCGGCAGTCCTTGTTGGCGGCGGCGCAGGCGTCGGAGCCGGGGGCGATGTCGGCGACGATGGTGGTGGCGTTGAGGTAGCAGGTTGCGAGGTTGGCCGAGGCGAGGAGGAGGAGGGGGGTGAGGAACTTCATGGTGGTGGTGTTGGTTTGGTGGTGCAAGAAATGTAGAGCGGGAGAGAGATGATTATCGTAGAGACTGAACCCAAAAAATAGACGAGAATAAAGAGGGTTGTTATATATCAGGCTGGAGGAATGCGCTTTCGGTTTGTCCGGGGTGGTTGGTTTGCTTGTTCGCTGCAGGTTCTTTGGACCGTGGGTGCTGTGGCTGAACGAGTGTGCGGAGTTGCGCGCGTACAGGTGGGTGACACGGGTTGACAAAGAGCGCGTAGAAATAAAAATGCAGACCAGCCGCAGAGAGGTAGGTATGTATGTATGTGTGAAGCGAGAGAATGAGCGAACAGGCGGACAAGCAGGCCAGCCAAGTGTAAAAGGAGTGAATAGCAGGTTGGGGAGTGGAGAAGAGCGACAGGAGGGGACCGAGGACTTCTTTATAACGAACCCTGCCCGTTTCCTCTGCTAGAAGTATACGAACGGCCGATCCTCGCCCCTGAACTAGACTGTCCTCTCCTGACCATCTCCCGGTCTAGAATCCCTTCTGCGCACTTGAGCCTCATGAACCAGACCTAGACAAAACCACCGTTCTCCAATGGAAACGCAACCCCCAACGACGTCCTGGGAAACACGGCATCTGGAAAAGAGACCGGCAGCCAATCACAGCCCGCGCAGTGCCAAGAGGCAACCCATGGTGAAACTAGTTTTCCCTCCCCCGGTCCATGCCGCTAGTCCTTTTGTCTCACTGAAGCTATACGCGCGGCGAAGCTGAGTGGTCGGCGCAGGGTTTGTTTCAGCGTTGGGGGACGGGCGGTTTTTGGTTTGCCACTTGGTTGTGGATGCGCTGGAGGTTTGTGGTAGAGTGGCTTGTGTTTGGTGCTGTTTGGGCGGTAAAGCGGGTGTTCGGCTTGGGAGCTTGGGGGTCATGTGATTGGGGTCATGTGATGTCAGCGGGGGATGTTGTGTCTAGGGTAGGCTCTGGGCATTAAAGGCTGGATGCGAGATTCAGAATGAGCTGCTGAGCTAGTGATTGCGTCGTGGTGTTTTTGTTAGTGATGAGGTGACTGCGCATCGTGTCTGAATTGTTCAAGAGTTCTAGACATTACAGTCGGGCTGTTCTCAATGAGGTCCATCGTAGTTTCCAGACCATTGGTCTTCGCTGCATCGACGTATGTTGTGGCTCTCATCATAAGCCTCCTCACCATATTCAGAGTATCTGAGACATCGCAAGTCCTGAGTAAAAGAGGATTCCCCTCTCTTCGGTAGAAAATACTACAAACTCTAGCCATGATAATTGTCTCGCTGTAGTATTTCAGTTGATGCAGGGATGCGAGACCTAATGATACTGTCTAATCTCCTATAAAGCCCTCTGATTCTCGGGAGCTCGATGTGTTGTTATTAAATACACTTGGCTTCCCAGTCTCAGACCACTCATTCTGACAAGGTCTACGCCGTAACGAGTTCACAGATCATTGCTACTACGTGCGCTTTATTGACGACCATCTCATCTGTTCTTCTTAACCCGCAGGTCGTCTCAGAATTCACCCAGACTCATTTTTAGGAGTAAAGTTGGTTCGAGCCCGGACCGACATCTGAAAGAAGGGCCATAATTTCCATATCAGAGGCAAAATCGGTGGCTCCTACCGACGCAAAAAACCTCCAACTTCGCATACCCGCGACATACGTACGCCGACTTGGTTCTCCCAACCCTTGGAAGCAACGATACGACGCGGGATTCCAATAAGATAATTCACGTCAGAACACCCGCCGGTGAACGCCTCGACTGCATTCTTCTGTTGCTCTGATCGACAAAATCTGAGAGCGCCTTTTCAATGACCGGTAATAATGGAATTCGCCTAGATCTTGGCCGATTAAGTCAATTGTTCCCTCCACCAACTCTGCCCGCATCACTGATAAAGCTATCGACGATCACTGAAAAAACTCAGGAGCAACCCAGATGCAGTTGGATTTAAAATCTCACAGAGGCCCACTCGAGTTCATCATGTGCTTGGATCTGTCCGAGCGTGCGGGTGGAGCGAACCCCTGTTCCGTTCGCTCAAGTATCGAACGAATCTGATTTGTACTCGGTGCAAATTGGACTTTTTGGTGACCTTCACTGGGAACGACTATCACAGAAGCTGTGCGATATTGATCGTGAAGTGTTGTGTATGATGTTCGTCAGTGAAGCGAATACTGTTCATTAGCCCGGCACATTCTTCCCTTCTACCGTCTCGTCAATTCTTCTCATAGCCTTCACAATCAGACCCTTGCTTACGCTGCCATGTGGGATACATCCAAAATAGGAAGCTGCCTGAATTCTGGAATGGACCCTGGGGTATTTTGCTATCGCTCCTCTCAGCTATGGGCACGATGTCACCGGATGGCTTGGGGCCGCCGTGTACGCAGTTATTATAGATCCTGCGGCAACGGACCTGGGTCTGCTATTGGCCATACTTGCACTGCCCCATCGCGGCAACAGCTTGCATGATGTGACAAGCTTAAGGCGGAACTGAAGGATAAGTATGCACCAACTGACTGGAACTCCGCAAAGAACTAATTACTATTCGTTGAATACTACCTAAACTTCCGCATGCGCCCGCCCCGCTGACAAGCCTTATGGCGGGCCGAATGCCCTCACAAGAGCGACCCTTGACCGCTGCGGCATCAAAGCTTTGAGGGAACCATCCCTAGAACACGATAGTCCAATTGCAAATACGCGTATACACACCCGAGGAGAGTGTCTTTACCAGCAAACCGCGTCCAGTTAGCAGCATATTTCCCGGTATCAACAAATATGCCATCTGTCAAAAGAAACCCCGACACGCAGAGTGTTTCTCGCCGCCCAAAATTATGGCACAGCTAGCAGCCAAGATATCGTCCAGGGCCTTGATGCAATTCTAGTAGAAGGCTTCTGGAAGCTATCTGCCGGCATTCCCGGCATTCCCGACAACTGGGGTCCGTCTCATGCCTGAGCGCAGCGACTGATTTGGAATTGCCCTTGTAGCGCCAGGTCGCTGGATCCTTGGGTCTAGGATTGGCTGCTGCTTCCCCTGTTAGCTCAAGTCAGGTATTGATAGCGTAGCTGATCATAGAACCCAGCGCAACGAAGGATTCCACCCCTAGTCCGCTGTGCCTGTGTGAACCAATTGTCAACTTGTTGGTGGGCTGGTGGTGGATTGGATCCTGATCCTGATCCTGATCCTTTCTGGCATGATTTCTGCTTCAGAGGTAGCGAATGATAAGGATCCCTCATTAACGTGCCTGCCAAGGGATATGCTCCTGCGTATGTTGACCATTGACCACGGCCGTCCTTCTATTTGCGTTCCACTCTTGATTACAGTAGATATGCTACTCTGTGAGAACCATATAAGTATCACATTCTGTCCCGCCAAGAAGTTTTCATCACCACCCGCAATTGTCCACAATTTCTCACTCAATTTAACAACTCCTGTAAGCTTTGAACAATGAAGGCAACGATTCTCTTGGCTGGTCTGCCTTTGGCCTTTTCTCTGCCCACTGTGGCGCCTTCGCAAGATGTCCCGGTCAGCAAGCGCGCCGACGTCTCATTCGGCCCGGCGCTGAGCCCTTTCCCCTTCCACGGAGATCAATGTGGTCAGAGCTCGTTTGAGAGAACCGAGGATGACGATGCCCAAATAATGAACATCGACGACTGCAACGACCTCGTTAATGGCCTCGCCGACCGTGACCGGCACTGGGAGCTCAGCAACCGCGGGGGTGGCAGCTTCATCAACAACTGGCTGGATCTGACGTGGGCCGGAAACTGCCATTTTTACGTGAATACCAAAGATTTCCTCGAGTTCACCACCGACGGGAGGAACTACCTCGGCACGACTGATATCGCCGACGTTGTACGCGATGCTGTGGCCCAGTTCCAGCAATGGGGCACCGTTACGTATCCTGGAGGCAGCTTGCAGGTGGGAACCGTCCTACCTGTATCTGGCACTATGTAAGTTTGATTCATCACCAATGCCAAGATCTTTGAGGGCCGTAACTGACATGAAACGACAGGGGATGCTGGCCGAACAGTTGGAAGACACCATGGAAGATCCAGGCCAACTCGCCTTAAATTATGGGAACAAGGCTTTACCACTGCCAGCTGAAATGATTGTTGAGCGACTCTAGACGACGTACTGATTTAGTATGCCAGAAAAATTAGACCCGCTATAGACCGTTTGCATTCTTCTACTTGAGACAGGCGCATGTCGTCTTGTTTATACTATTATTCTACTTTGACAGTTGTATCTCAAGTTTGATTGTATCCTACTAGTTCACATCGGAGCCTTAAATCGTTACTGTAATATCGCTGAGTGCATTTTGAAATTACACCCGAGGAGCGTTACTAGTAAGGGCTACGTCCTAGGCTCACGATGGTTCATCGCTGCTCAAGCTAAAGCAGCAGCGGTCTAGAACCTCGGACAATAACTAAATCAAAACTTCCAGCTTCGCTCAGACAACAAAATATTAAAGATATATTGTAGAGTAATGAAAAATAATCGTTACGGGGGTAAGGGAGGTAGAAGAGCTTAAAACACAAAGAAGTGTACTGTCTTGGTAGCCATCTATTCCCTTATCAGCGCGATGACTATAATACTGCATCCAGCGGCATTGCAGCTGAGATTAATCAGCCGTGACTGATTGCAACCTTTTCTAGGAGACTAAGGCGCAGAAATATGGGTGGGCATGCTGACTCTGCCTTTATCTGCAGGTGGGATTTTGAGGCTGCCGACTATTCGTATTGTAGCACCGACTGGCGGTCAGAGAAATGCCGATGACGAAAGTGGCTTATCAAGCCCCTCTGCAGTATGCCTTACGAGCTCTCATTGCTTGGAAGCTTAGGCAGAAGTGCATATGTGGCGCTTTCGATTGGGTACGGGAAACAAGGAAGGCTGCGAGTGCTTGGGTGGCCGCGTACGAAAAGTCCCAGCCGAACAAAAGACCCTTCAAAGCCTCACATGCCCGAAACATCAGGCTGTGCAAAAGACCCTCGGCTGCGAGGTTTAAAGAAGCTGCAGCAAACTTGCTTCCGATCTCTTACATCACTCACCATCAGCTTTCATTGCTCATTCACAGCCTATTATCCCCGACTCCGGGGACTGCGGTCGGCTCTGGGGCGCGGCTGCTACTATCACGAGTTCGAAAAAACACCCTTCTATTACCCCCGACAATTTCGATTCCTCAGCAACATGCCTGTGGATTGGTTCCAATACGAAAGTGAAGTTCTCAGACTATATGTGGAAGTGGGAAAGACTGCCGAGGAGACGGTCAAATGCCTCAACCAACAACATGGCAGCGGAATCACGTAAGTCTCATCGACATTCAATTGTGGAACACCGACTTATGAAATAGCAGTATTCGGCAATTCAAGGCAAAGTTCGGCGGTTTAAAAAAACTACGCGCTACCGAGTGGCAAGAGGTGGGACGAGAGATTAGCAAACGACAAGACCAAGGCAAAACTTCCGAGGTTTATGTCTGCGGTCAGCTTCAAGGACCGGCGCGGGTCAGGAGAGCTCTTCAACACAGCAAAACGAAAAGGGGCTTGTCTGAAACTGAAATAGGTATGTAGTTGTTTCCAGCATCCTTGTTCTCTGGGTCCCACTGATCGGTCGTTCGCAGACTGGGGCCTCGAACTACACAAACTTCGACGGGTTGAAATACGTACACCAGAACCAAGAGTCCACAATCAATTGGAAATCAAGACTCTTGCGGCTCCTTCAGCCGAACCCAGCCATCCATCTGGTGCTGAATATCAAGAGAATAATCAGTCTCTTACTCCAGGAGACGGGAATTTCTTAAATGAACTTGGGATCGACATCGACGACATGGAGCTTGACTTTAGCACACCGAAACTGGACCACTACTTCAACACAGAAAAGTTCTCCAGCGCAAATTCTCCTCAACCTGCCGCAATAACGAATCCCCGAATGGCACCATCTTTCTTCGCCGCGCATAATGAAGCATACGATTTGTCATTGAACGAGGAAAGAGCTTTGCGTACAGGAACCGCATTTTCTCCTTTCGCAGCTCATTCTACGTCACAAGTCTCTCCTCGAGAAGCGAGCATGACCCACCAGTCAACAGAGCTATTAGCCTTCCCTGAGTCTTTGCGATTTAACACCTCCAACTTTGAGACTGTGCTTCCATCATCAATTGATTGGGACCAACTTCATCGAAGAGTGCTTATGGGGCAAGCTGGATGGCTTGAGTCTCAACTGCGCAGTGTTGACTCAAATCCTTTGATCCAGACATCTACATTAGGCCTGCTCGAAAAAGTTCTTGAAACAACCTCTAATGGCAAGGAAATTCGGTTCGATGGCTTCAACCAGGAATCGCTCCATGAGATGTTTTTCGTTGTTACACGCCTCGTCTCGAACAGATTCTTAGATTGGAAACCGCTGATTAACTTCATGCGATGGATAATCCAGAACGGGTCCGTTGGCGAACTCTTCAAGTTCTTAGAGGCGAGGCTGTATAACAAGAGCGACTTGATTCGAGAGGTACTCAACGCAATTTGGACTGAAGCAGCTCATTTTGACCATCCCAGATGGTCTTCATCATACCGCCATGAATCCCCCTTCTACTTGGAGTATCAGCGTGAGACAATTCGCCTTATTCGCGAAGCAGACAACCAAATCCTCTCGGGCGCTTTAGGTAGAAAACTTCTCGTTCACGCTGCAAGATCCATGAGCCTAGACACAGTCAAACTTCTGGTTGAGTCCGGTGCTCCCATTGACTATTCTACATCATCGAAGCCTCCCCTTGACATAGTGGGACGTCTGAGTCCGCTATGCGAATCTGTTCGCAGCGGCTCTGTTAACGTACTCAAGTATCTTATCGACAAGGGTGCAAATGTCAACGCGAGATTTCCTAAAGCCGGACGCAGCGATGTTCAATTATCTGCCCTGACTGAAGCTGTGAGCGCAAAGAATTTGGAAATGGTTAAAGTGCTTCTGGAAGCGGGTTCCGAGGTATTTGATGACCAAATTGTTGGAAGAGAGGCCATCTACCAGTTTGCAAAAAGGACGTCAATGGCCGTTTACCAGTTGTTACAAGAGTCTCTTGAGCTTGGCTTGGCTTCGGGCGCTGCATCCAACTCCACGCTACTGGTTGAGGCCACAGAAATGGGCAACACATCTCTATCTCGATTTCTCATGAAACATGGCATCGTTCGACAGGAGATTTTGGAGGCGGGACTGTGCCATGCTGCCGAAATGGGCGACGTGGGTGCAGTGAGAACGTTATTGCATCGAGGGATAGACCCCAACGCACTTCGATATCGTCAAACTTTGCTTTATAAGGAGCGCACTGGAGATCCGATTCATGGGCTATACGAAAATGCAAACGGAGATACAGATCAGGAGTCAGACAAGGATCTGGACAACAAAGTGGAATATGACCACCCTCTGTGGCTAGCATTCGACCGTTAAACCGACGACTTCAACTCACAAACAACCACCTCCACAGATATCATTTATCTCATTGTCAAGGCCGGAGCAACACTATCTGAAGCGTCCGTACTTAGATTATGTCACCGGCAACTCTGCAAAGATAACCAGATTGAACTGAACGTTTTGGTTCAAGCAGGATTCCATGCCAGTCTGGTGGGTCCTTCTGCCCTAGTGCAACAGGCTGCCAAAGGAAGCATCGCGAAAGTTGGCGCGCTACTTGATGGAGGAATTGACATCAATTCATACGGAACTGGTGGAAGAAGTGCTTTGCAAACTGCTGCGTGTAATTTCTGCTCCATAGACATGGACGATCGCAATCCCGTGATGGTGCAGTACCTACTTGAGCGAGGTGCGGATGTCAACCTACCAGCGGGTGAAAACCACGGGCTCACAGCACTTCAGGCCGCAGCCTTGGCTGGAAACCATAAGATAATGGATTGTCTACTCGAGGCTGGCGCGGATGTGAGAGCACCTCCGGCCAAAGAACGGGGCTTCACTGTCCTGGAAGCTGCAGCAAGTGCGCTGATGAGAGCGAGGTCGCATCGCGGTGAAGTTGAAAAACGCGTTGCGACATTCAGAAAGCTGCTTGCCAGCGGTGCTCCAGTCAACCGTAGCGACGGCAGCGACAACAGTCTTCTACATTACCTCGTCAGGGCATCCCAGATGCAATGTCTCAACGAGGCACTCGGAGCTGGAGTGAACACGGAGGATTATGTCTCAACAGTGGTGCACCATCCTTCTGCAAAACTGACACCACTACAGGTAGCGGGAGCTACTCACGACGTGAAGGCGATACGAGCTCTTCTCGATCACGGCGCCAATATCAACGCACCTGCCTCCAATAACTGCCGAACCGATTGTCGTGGAGGTCGCACAGCTCTGCAAGCCGCTGTAGATGACATACCTTACTATGATCGTAACGATGAAGCAAAGGAAACCGAGGAGACTGTTCAGTTGCTTCTCCAGAACAATGCAAATATCAATGCCCCTCCCAGCAGCAATTTTGGACGCACCGCTTTACAAGCTGCCACCTCGACTGAGCGGCCTGATGCTAAGCTTGTTGCGCTTCTCCTGCAGTATGGCGCTGATGTCAACGCCGATCCATCAGAAAGAGGCGGAGTCACAGCTTTGCAGGGAGCTGCAATTTCTGGAGATATTGAAATCGCCAGAATCTTGCTCGCTCACGGAGCAAATGTCAATGCCCCGAGGGCCCCGGAGGATGGTCGAACTGCGATTGAGGGAGCGGCTGAACATGGAAGGTTAGACATGGTTCGACTGTTACTCGACAACGGTGCGTTACCAGACGTGAATGACGGATTCTCAAGAGCAATTGAGCTCGCTGAGAGGGAAAGTTGTTTCCAGATTGCAGACATCTTGCGAGAGCGTCAGTTGGTATCTGAGTCCTCCCTTATGGGCTTGCTTGACCAACCAGGGTGGAGCTCCGAAGTACATTCGTCGGATCTAGACATGATGCTCTTTGCTGAGGATGAGCACGCAATGCGGTTTTGATGGAAATGGATTTTTTGGAAAACACTAGATTGGATGTACTGGAACCTGGAAGATACGTATCTGGGTAAATTTGTGTTAGTAACATCATAACAACTAGCCCTCCGCATCCATGGCCCTAATAGCTCAGCTATCATTTGATTAGCTCTCAACTTGGAATGATCTCATATCTCAACCTCTCGAAGTGATCAGTTCATTGTCTGGCTGATTCAAACAGATCTCAAATCTGTGTTTAACAGTCACAAAAGTGAAATTTAGTTGCTTGTAAATGAGAATTGCTTAAATAGCTAAAGAAATATGTATCTCGAGTCAAATCTCGCCGAGATAAGACGCTAGAGTGACTTGGGTTTAAAAGATTGATAGCTGCCAGCCCCAGACCTAGACCTTGTTCGCCTGCTGCTTGGCCTTCAGATCCTTCTGCATCTGACTCGCCAACTTGACATCAAATCCATTCTCAAACACCTGTCGGATATCTTCAAGGGGAAGACCGTTGGCCTCGGGGAAGAGGAAGAGAACGAAGAGGAAACCCAAAAAGCAGACGGTGGCGTAAAATCCAAAGGCACCGGTCGGGGTCATACCCTTCATCATAGAAAGGAAGGTCGAGGCAATGATGATGTTGCAGCCCCAGCAGGTGACGGTGTTCATCATGGTTCCCAGAGCGCGGACCTCGAGGGGGAGGAACTCGGTTCCGACCCAGGCAATGGTGGCGACTCCGGCGGCGAAGCAGGCAACGTAGACGATGATGGTGACGAGAACCAGGATTCCGGCCCAGTTGACTGACGAAGATTCGAGAACGAGGTCTTTGGAGATGGGGATGTAGTGGAAAGCAACCGCGGCAACAACCATGCTCAGCGACTAAAAAGACTCGGATTAGCTTGGAATTTTGTGAGAGTTATGCGCCAGTAATTCTTACCATGCCCAGAACTGTAATGAGTAGGAGAATGCGTCGGCCCAGTTTGTCAACGAGCACGAGGTTGACAAAGCTGAAGACAAAGTTGGTTGCGCCGACGACGATGGCGACCGCGGTGGGCTTGTTGAATCCGACAAGAGCGAAAAGGGTGGCGCTGTAGTACATCAAGGTGTTGAAGCCACCGAGCTGAGAAACTGTTTCTGCGGTTAGAGAGCTGATTGCATTGATGGCTGGGGTGGGGGTTACGAACTGGCCATGACCGCACACGCGACAGTGAGAGCTCGGAGGTTGGAGGGCACACAGTGGAGCTGCTTGAACTGCCACCAGAGAGACTTGCTAGCGACGACTTGCGACTCGACCTCGATGGTGTAAACGAGGCGATCCATCTTGGACTTCAACTGTTCCTCGGTGGCGCTGGAGTAGACGCGGGCGATGACGACTCGGGCCTGGTCGATCTTGCCGTGGGCGATGAGCTGTCGGGGCAACTCGGGGCACTGAGGGAGCAGGCAGGGGGGGATAATGGGAGGGACGCCTCCGATGGCGACCATCCATCTCCAGCCGTGGGCGGCATCAGTCAGGGCGGCGCCGAGGGCGTAGGAGATGAGCTGGCCAAAGGTGACGCTGAGGTTGTCGAAGGCGATCATGCGGCCACGGTACTTGGCAGGAGCGAGTTCACCGATGTAAAGGGGCTAATAAGGATGGTAAGCGGATAGGTTTCTGGAGATTTTCAGAGAGAGGTGCTCACAATGATCATGGCAGCAGAGCCAACACCAAGACCGACGACGAATCGACCGACAGCCATCTAGGCGACAGTGAAGGAAGCAGCCTGGATGATGGAGCCGATAAGGAAGAGGAGGCAGCCGATGTAGATTCCCAGCTTTCGGCCGAACTTGTCGGCTGGCAGACCGGCGATGAGGGCACCGATAAGGGCGCCGCCAGATGTGAGAGATGTGACAAGTTCCTGCTCATGAGAAGAAAGCTCGTGGCCTAGGTCGTCGCCAATAGTGACGAGGACGGCTGAAATGACACCGGTATCGTAGCCTACTAGTGGTTAGTATTCTCCCTGATGAAAGAAGGCGAAGGGGTACTCGCCAAAGAGGAAGCCGCCCATTGCGACGGTAATGGTGATGAGCCACACAGCCTTGGAGGGCTTTGTCTCCTCGATGGAGTCGTCAAACTCAGTGGTGGTGCCGTGATACTGCTCGACATGCTCGCAGCTCTCGGACGACTTTCCAAAGACAGCGTCCTCCTTGGAGGAAGCAGCCTTCTCGTGCTCAGCAGCGTAGTGAGCCATGTTGAAGGATTGAAGAAGTAATGAGTTCAGAAGAAATATGCCTCGAAGAATGAGAAGTGGCCTGAGAATCAAAACCCGACTGCTTGCTTGCTGCAACTCTCCTGGACTCGGAGGCGGCAGGAGGCCAAATATATACTCGGCATCGGGCTGACGCGAACGGGCACGGAATCGCCAGGACTCTGACTGGGCAGTCGGTTTCACACCGAGCCCGGAGGGGGAAAGGCCAGAAAAGACTAGGCCACCCCGAGAAAGCGTGTTTCTCCCCCCTCATTCCCCAGCCGAACTGACTAGGTTTTCCCAGATTTTTGTTGCCTCCGTCTTTCCTGGGGGAGCGCTAGACCGGGGGGGCTTCATTTTACGGGGGTGGAGTCGCGGGCTTTTCTGGGGGTTGGCGCCGGTTTGGCAACATGCGGGGTAGAAGGCGAGAGGAGAGAGAGATAGGGAGAGAGGGACAGGGCGGGCGGTGAATATTACTCTGCCGGATTCAAAAGGAAGAGAGATCCGCGGTGTGCAAAGTCGGCACGAGCCCGAGCTTGGTCTGTGTTTTTTGTCTTGGGTGACGCTGTGGGATGACTTTTTGACTCGACCCTCTCTAGTCGGTACGAATAAGTCGTCGGATACAACGTCAGTCGGGACAAGGCCAACACGCTGCAACGGGGTGGGTATGGACGTGGATGGGCATTTTGTCACCTCAGCCATTTCCCCGACCCCATCTTGTCGAGAACCTCTTACGCCATAGCCACGCCCCGGCCACCATCCCATATCTCCATTTCTTATCCCGCAGAGCCCTCCTCCCCAAGCTCCAAAACCCTTCCGTCCCGAAATGGCCGGCTCGCTTCCCCCGGCGTGGTCCAGCCCGCTCCCCTCCCTGCTCCCCGTGGCGAATCCCATGCCCGCCGAAGATGACCGCGAAAGGTGACTTGACTACCCCCATCGTCTACTGTGCTTATCCGTCGCTGCAAGGATACTTACTGACTGCCTCCGTCGTTAGTTCAGATATCCCCGCGGCGAGCTGTCCGGCGCCTCCACCCGTTGTCCAGTACGGCTTCGGAGTCCCCTTGAACACCCACAAGGAGGCCAGGTACTTTATGCATTACATACGCAACCTGGCGTCTTGGGTAAGTCCCCCGCGTGCATCCATCGCGATTCGAGGCCCCGATAGGCTCCATGCAGCAACAGCAAGGAACCGTAATAACGTTGTTTCCAGTTCGACACATGCGATCCCGCACGCCACTTTGGCATCGAGGTGCCAAAGCGCGCCCACCACATGCCCCTGCTTGCCTACTGCATCCTGGCCTTTTCGGCGCGCCAGCTGAGTCTGATAACGGGCCTCGATGACGAGAGCCACAGTGCGTACTACAGCCACGCGCTGCGGATACTGATTCCTATTTTCGACGATCCCAACGAGGCCATGAACGAGAATGTCTTGGCTGGCATTGTGATACTGCGGTCCTATGAGGAAATGTTCGGTAGGTGCCTTGATTGGCTGGCTGAGACATCCGACATGAACTGACTTGTCGTGAGAGGGCGATGTCAACACCCATCTAACAGGCAGCTCACGGCTTCTCAACTCCGGATCCCGCTTTATCGATCGGGGTGGTCTCGGAGAAGCTGCGAGTTGGGTTGTGCTTCGGCAAGACCTCTACGTGTGCTTGACTCGGTCACTGCCTTTGCGGACAGGTTTGGAAGGGTATAGAAATTCGTCGTCGTTTGTTGACACGAGTGATCACTCGTTGGCAAACAGGGCAGTCTTTATTTGCGGGCGAGTGGTGGCATATGCGATGGGACCAGTTACTAATCTTGATCCCGACCTCTGGGAAGAGCTGGATCAGGATATGAAGAATTGGCATCAGTCGACTCCTTGGAGGTTTCTCGCCTTCACGGCCGAGTCCTCAGCGGCTAGAAGCGATACTGACACGGCGTTTCCTACTCTATGGATGCCGCGAAGAGTGCAGGGTAGGTTCACTCCCAACTCTTCCCTCATTTATCAAAGTAGAAATACTTACTTTAGATTGTCAGTTCTCGGCTACCAGCACTACTATCTCGCCCGGATGATCCTCGACATGTTCCACCCGAAACTCTGGAAACCAAGCTTCGAGGCCTTCCGCAGCCGGGCCCTAACGCAGGTGAGTTGATTGAGCAACTCCGGACTTCAGGCCGAAAGCGTGTATTTACGGCGACAACCACCAGGACCGAGTGCGCGAGTCTCTGCGCATCCTGCTCGGCCTCGCCATCAGCAACGCCGGCGACGCAACCGTCGACTTTACAGCGCACCACACGCTGCACGCCTGTAAGTCCAGACCTTGTCTTCCGCCCGCCCACCTCCCGCGGGATTCGTTGGGGGTTTTTATTAGTGCAGGGACTAAAAAACAGCGAGTCAGTTGGCGGGTTCCTGAGGGATAACCGCGAGCACCAAGAGGTCCTCCGGTTCCTCCAGCGCATGGCGGAGACGATGGGATGGCCGACGCAGGGCCTGGCCGACAAGCTTCGCGAGCAGTGGCACCAGGTGGTCAAGCGCAGTCCGGGGAACGAATCCATTTCTCCGCACGGGGGGAGGGAGCGCGAGCAGGAGGCGCT
This sequence comes from Neonectria ditissima, assembly GCA_001305505.1. Lineage (NCBI taxonomy): Eukaryota > Fungi > Ascomycota > Sordariomycetes > Hypocreales > Nectriaceae > Neonectria > Neonectria ditissima. The sequence goes on along the minus strand of LDPL01000017.1, from coordinate 331,943 downwards.
GCCGCAATCTGGGGTCTGGGGTCCGGGGCGCGCAGAGACGGACATGGACAGGGGCTGACTTGGACGTCACTATCTACTACGTAGTATGATACGTATCGACGAGACTCGATCGAGATTAGTTTGCCTCGTCTCCAACTTGCTAGTGTGGAGGTGTGGGGAAATGCATCGCGGAGATAGTTGCCCCATGGACCAACGCGGAGTCCTTCGCCGAACATACACGCCATGGGGAAAGCGACCTAACCGCCACGCCCAGCATCTACACTTGTCATTCTCCACACGCTCCTGCACACGCTCCACATCCCCAGCTTTCGTCTTCGCCGGGCACAAGTCCGCCTCCAACCCGCGTATATCATGACCATGAAAGCCCATGCACACCCAGTAGCACCATCTCCCTCATCATCCCACCAGAAACAAGGATCGAACCCGTCTCCTGTCTGCGTAATCACCTCTTTCCCACTTGTCCGTTTGCATTTGCTCCCAAGATGGCCATGAACTCGTTGCCAAGACAGGCGTACCTCGACGGCATCGGCCAGGTGCTGGGCCGCATTGGCCCGACGTCGTATCTTGACACAATTGCACTTACGACCGTTGGTTTGGTGTCCGGTGCCTATGTCCTGGTTGACCAGATCTGGGGGAAACCTGATCCTCACAATTATATCTTTTTCGAGAGGCCGCAAGAAATCGATGGAGCTGCGCGGGCGGCCAACGCGGTTACTCGCAACATTGCCGACAGAATGGAAGAGCTGGTGAGTTGTCTGATTCTAACTCAAGTCTACAAAACGAACATCGCAAAAAGGGAAAACAAGCTGTCGTCTTCTGGGGCTCCCAGTCAGGAACCGGCGAAGCCTTCGCCAGCCGTCTTGTCCGAGAACTAGCCCAGCGCTTCCGTCTAGACGCCATGGCCGCCGACCTCTCGGACTTTGACCCCGAGACGATCGCTCTGATCCCCACGAGCAAAGTCGCCATCTTCATCCTCTCCACCTACGGAGAAGGCGACCCGAGCGACAACGCCTCCCAGTTCTGGGAATGGGCGACCAAGCTCAAGGAGACGCCGCTCCAGCAGCTCCGCTACGCCGCCTTTGGCCTCGGCAACAGCAACTACCAGTACTACAACCGCGTCGTCGACCTGGTGCACCAGTCCCTGACCCGCGGCGGCGCCAAGGCGCTTCTGCCGGTGGGCATGGCCGACGACGCGCTCGGGTCGACCGAGGAGGATTTCCTCTCCTGGAAGAACGAGCTGTATGCCTTTTGTCGACAGGAGCTTCATCTCGAGGAGCAGGCGGCCAAGTACGAGCCGACCATCGAGGCCTTCCACGATGAGTCTCTGGAGCCCATCGATCTCTTCCACGGAGAGCCGGTTGCCCACAAGTCCGTCAGCGGCGAGAGCTCCATCGGCGCCGTAAAGATCCTGCGTTCGTACGAGCTCTTCAACTCGCCGACGCGCAACTGTCTGCACATGGACGTGGATCTTTCACAACACCCCGAGTGGACCTACAAGACCGGCGACCACATGGCCATCTGGCCCGTGAACCCGGATCAAGAAGTGGACCGCCTGCTCCGCGCTCTGGGGCTCTCCGAGCGCCGAGATGTGCCTCTGTGCTTCCGGTCGCTGGACTCGGCCGTCCACATCCCCGTCCCATCGCCGACCTCGCTCTCGGCGCTTTTCCGATACTACTTGGAGATTTGCGCCGCCGTGTCTCGGGAGACGGTCTCGAGCCTGATCGAGTTTGCGCCTTCAGAGAGTGCCAAGAAGTTTCTCACCGATCTCTACGAATCCAAGGAAGGCTATTCTGCGTTTTTGGCCCGCGAGCACATTACCATTGGAAAGCTGCTTGAAATGGCTGCCGGAACCGATGGAGTTTGGTCCACCATTCCGCTTTCATATCTCGTCGAGACTCTGCCACGCACTCGACCTCGTTACTACTCTGTATCGTCTTCCAGCGTTCTTTCCCCTCGAGTCGCTGCTGTAACCGCCCTCGTCGCCAACACGGATCTATCCAGCGAGAAATCTGCAGCGATTCCTGGTCTTACCACCAACTACCTCTTGTCTCTAAACGACTCAATCAACAAGGAGAATCCATCTCGACCCCACCCTCAAGGCTTCTCCTACGAACTTGAAGGCCCCTCAAAGGCCCTGGAAGGCGCCAAGATCTTTGCCCAGCTGCGAAGATCCACATTCAAGCTCCCAGCCCTGGCGTCGACTCCCCTAATCATGGCTGCTGCCGGTACCGGAATGGCGCCATTCCGCGCCTTCATCGCGGAGCGCTTGCGTCTGAAAGCCATGGGCCGGAAGATTGGAGAGATGGTCCTTTTCTTCGGCTGTCGCCACGCGGACGAAGACTACATCTACCGGTCCGAGCTGGAGCAGATGGAATCCGAGTCGGAGGGCAAGCTCCGTATCGTGACGACCTTTTCGCGAGTCCCCGGGCAGAAGAAGATGTATGTGCAGGACAAGATGCACGAGCTAGGCAGCGATGTGTCGCGTCTGCTTGCCGACGATGCTACCCTTTATATCTGTGGAAGGGCCAGCATGGCTAGGGAGATTGGAAAGACTGTTAGCGCCATGGTTGGAAAGGAAAAGCAATTGTCGCATTCGGAGGCGCAGGAATGGGCTGCTTCGATGAAGCGAGGCCGGAAGTGGCAGGAGGATGTTTGGGGTTAGCTGTTGAGCGTTAGACGAATAGATCAAGTTCTAGTGTTTAAATCAAAGTATCTACACCATCATATAGGCAGCACCATTATTTTCTTGATTTTCAGCTTATTGGCTGCTGGAAGAAGTAACGATTGAGAAATGAAGACTGAACACTTTGAATCTTGTCAGTAAACATTTCTTTTAATTTGGGTTGATTTGTTTCGACAGTGACTATAGATCAAGTTCTATGAACATTCGCCGACCAGTCCCATGCCTCCATTAAATGCCTCTGCCTAAAACCTTCTGTCAGAAATTACACAAGACGATGAGGTGATGGTAGAGAAATGCGATTTTACTACACTTACGCGGCTTCGGTCGAGAGCCCATACTTGCTGGTTGTCTTGACGAGCACATCCATCAAAGCATGCTGCTGGTCCGGGTCGGTAAACCGGTCTCCAACTACTGAAATCGCCATACATGCAGTTCTAGACCTTGTTAGTAGAATACTTGAGGCAGAATCTTGGTAAACGTACATGTGCATCGGGTTGATTTCGCTGATGGAGTCTGCGATTCCACATATGATTTCGAGGTCGTTCTTGGTTTGGGCCTGTGTTGATCAGTGTCAGCGTCAGATGGAGAATCGAAACTGCCAGGGCAACTCACGTCAATCCAACGAGAGGCCTCTTGCCCAGCCCTACGAAGCCGGGGAACTCTGGGATCATAAACAACCAACAGAATCCTAGCGAGGTGGAAGTACTGAAGGCCAGCGGCAACACAATCATTCAGCAACCAGATATCAGGAAACACTTCTCCTGCCTGCCGACGACGAATCATGACGGGAGTAAACGAAGAGGGATTGGTCATCATCCAGTGCGATGACGAGTCTAGCAATCGATCGTACGTAGCTGTGCTCTTGTCGTCTCCAAAGCAGTACTGGACGGTGGCTAATAGATCAACAAGCATCCTGTTTGCTCTGGCGCGATCGTCTCCATTTTGGGTCAAGAGATCGAACCTAGAATGGGTGACGTCGATGTTCAGTGGGATCTGGTTCAAGACGGCCAAGAACAGCTCCTGTCGTAGTCTCGCCCAGAGCACATCGTCGTGGAGGTTCTCGAGAGCTCTAGATGCGAGTGGGGAGGTTTGAAGGTGTTTCGAGATACCAAATTGGGTAACGGGGGAGCCCAAGGTGGGAGCTACCAAATAAAGGCAATTAGAAAGTGTTGTCTCAACGTTGGGAGCAGCTGTAAGTCAAGAGTAAGGGGGGCAAGTGCCATGTAAAGCAAAGCAAGTTACTTACCATCCATATTCAGGATAAAGTGATGCAGCAGAAGAGCGACATCTAGACAATCATCATCCACGCCCGTCAAGGCAAGTTGCTCCAAGTTCACATCGAGTGTAGCCGACCGCTGCGGCTCCCCCTTGGTAGCATTGGAGTGCCACGCAGAAACAGCCAGGATGAGTTCCAGCAGCGGAGGACTCAACGTAGCCTGCGACGGTATCCGCTCGGTAAAGTACTTATTAGGATCGTATGAATCAAAGGCCGGCCCAATGTTTTTCACATAGTAGCGGAACAGGTCGGCCTTTCCACGCTCGTTCAGCGGCGCGCTCGCAACATCAAGGCGGGGCGAGGCGCCATACTGAAGAATGGAGTAGGGGCTTAGGGTGCTGCGGCTTGCGAGGGAGTAGGACTGCGAGTCGTCGGGGTCGTGGCGGAAGGATGGGGGCGTGTTCATGGATAGCAGATGGGCTGAATGGTGCGGCGCGTCGAAGCCTAGTCGGGGGGTTTCCACCACCGAGCCTGCGAAGCCTGCGAAGCTGATTGATGGGGTAGACCGGCCGTCGGCATCGGCCTGTCTCACGGGGAGAACGTCGGTGCGCCAGTGAGAAGTCTTTTGTGCCTTTGATGGGCCCGGAGTAGCATCGACTGAGGGACTCGACGGCGCTCTGTTGGTCGAGGCCTGTCGAGACTCCCCATCGTCGTCATCATCTTCATCCTCGTAATACCTAGCAACTTCGAGACTCTGGTCTAGAAACTTGAGCTTCTTGCCCGAAGTCTTGCACCAGACCTGGGTGCCCGAGAACTCGGGCTGTGTGGCCCTAGGCACGAGAGAGTCAACACGACGGCAAGGACAACCGACCGGTGACGCACCCAGACCGGGGCCGGAGACATAAAAAAGTGGGAGGATGGAGTGGAGAGAGCCTCACCCGGTGTTGGAACCGCTGTTGTGGCGGAAGCGAACCCTCAGGCTTCGGTTGCACTGTATCCTCTTCTTGACGCACTGGGCGCAGGGCTTCTCGCCGTCGCCTGCGCAGACGAGATAACGGATGCGCAGCCAATGGAGACGAGGCGCAAAGGTGACGGCAGCATGCAAACTTACACTTGAGATGTCTAAAACGGAATGACGATTGTGTCAGCCAGGATTCGCGATCGGTGACAATTCCCTAGTCGAGAGGACCCATGTGGGCAACTTGCCTTGGGCGGCAGTTCTGGAGGAGACATTGGTTTGACGTGTCAGATCGGGTAGGAATGCAGGGTTACCTCGCAGCCAGGCCGTCGTGGTCCAGTAGGCGGCATAACGACGTCGACTCGATTCTGTATCACGCAGTTATTCCCTGTCTCCCCCCTTCGTAGAAAAATGGATGGGTTCCGCGACAGGTTGGAGCGGGGACTCTCGCGGTTTATATCCCTTTTCGACTCGGAGGGAAATATGTCCTGGACACGGCCGGGCGGTGGGGTCTGGTCTACAGGGGGGGGGGAGGCGAGAGGAAGCGGGGGAAGTATTGTGCGGAGAGAAGGCCTAGCAGGAAAAGGGCGCTTGGATCTAGTTCGCCGTTTGGGTCCAGGGATTGGTTTGTGAGGCTTTTGGGTGTGGTCATGCCGCATGTGGCGATGCGGGGAAACAGAAGGCTCGGGTGTCGATCTACGGAGAGGGCTGGCTTGTCCCAACTTAGCGTCGCTAAATCCTTGCCTCATCTGGCAGTTGGCTCGATGGGCCTGCGACGGACATGCCGGCTATCGTGGGGGGAGCATTCTGGAGGGCTGAACTGCTCCGTCGCCATCTGGGCCATATAAGACGCTGCGGCTGCGCGACTCTCTAGTTTCCCTCGCACCAAACCATTCTCTCTAGCTTCTTCGACTTTAAGACTCTTCTAGCCTCTGGCTTTCCTTCTCGCCTGGAGCAAGACACAGTTCCTTCTCGCAGCCTGCCTGCCATCTTCTTCTCTTCTTCTAGTTTCCCTCTTCCAACCAGCTAGCCTCCATCATGGAGTCTGTCGCAACCTTGGGCAATGCCCCCTACGCCGCCGCCCTCGGCCTCTTCCTCGTCGGCTACTTTGTCATCTACCCATTTGTCGTCTACATGCGAGATGTCAAAGGTAATTACCCAATTCCCATCCCGTCATCCTCCAGAACCTCCTACTAACTCCAACCCCCCAGGCATGCGTCGATTCCCCAACATGTCCACCTTCTCCGGCATGTCAAACCTGCCCTTCATGATCCTCGCCCAAGGCGGCGCTCGCTCTACCCACCTCTCCAAGCTCCACCAGAAAGACCCCGTTCTTCGAACCGGTCCCAACAGTCTCTCCTTTGGCAGCGTCAAGGCCATCAAAGACATCTACGGTCACGGCACCCCGTGCATCAAGGATGAGTCCTACGCCATCACTGCCGGCTCCCACTTCCACTTGGCCGATGTCATCGACAAGCCCGACCACGCCAAGAAGAGGAAGGTCCTCTCGTCTGCCTACGCCCTCAAGAACCTTGAGCGGTGGGAGTACAAGGTCGCCGATAAGGTCTCTAGAATGATTGCCCAGTTCGACAAGCGATGCACCGCTCCCCTGCCCAAGGGCGTCAAGTACGCCGATACCAAGGACCTGACTGTCGACTTCCGCGCCTGGACAAACTTCTTCTCTCTCGATGCCATCGCCGACATTGGCCTGTCTGAGCGCCTGGGACTCCTCGACCAGGGCCACGACCGCGTCATGGCTCAGGAAAAGGACGGCTCCCTGTTTGAAACCAACCTCCGACAATGTCTCTACCCGACTGCGCGAAAGCAAGCCCACCTACTATGGAGCTACGAGAACTACAAGTTGCTGGACAAGGTCTCCAATGTGCTCCCATATTACAGAAGCATGACCGAGTCCAGCCGAGGTTGGGATGCCATCGTCCTCCGCCGCGCCAACATCCGCCTAGAACGGTACCGAGCCGGAGAAAAGCTCGACGACTTCTTCCATGCCCTGATGGAGGACAAGAACGGAATCCCCCACAACCTCGAATGGGGCGAGATTGTCGCCGAAATCAACATCATGATGAACGCTGGCAGCGTCACCACTGGCATTGCCCTAGCCAACGTCATGTACCAACTGCTGCTTAACCCTGAGATTCTCGCCAACCTGCAAAAAGAAATCGATTCCGTTCTCGAGCCCGAAGAGGTCGTCGCCCCCTATGACAAGATCAAGCATCTGCCCTACCTCCGCGCCTGTCTCGACGAGTCTCTGCGCCTGTTTCCCCCTACACCCCAGGGTCTTGCCCGAAAAACGCCCGAGGAGGGCTTGAACATCATGGGTCAGTACGTGCCCGGAAACACGACTGTGAGTGTCTCGGCGCTGGTTGCGCACCGAGATGAATCCGTCTACCCCAATGCCGACAAGTACATCCCCGACCGATTCCTGGGTGACAAGGGCAAGGAGCTTCAATCATATTTCCTTGCCTTTTCTGCCGGGGCTAGAGGATGTATTGGTCGCAATATTTCGTACTTGGAGCAGACGGTGTGTCTTGCCTCGGTGGTTCGCAGGTACAATTTTGCGCTGGCTCCAGGATTTGAGTTGAAGAGAGAGGAGACCATGAACCATATCCTTGGAGAGATGCCTGTCAAGGTCTGGAGGAGAGAACTGGATGTTGAGCAATGAACAAGATTGCTCGGGATAAAATGGAAATAGTGAGATGTGATATTAGAAGCGATGAAAGAAGAAAGCTGGATATAAGCTCTATCTTAGCATGGACGTGTTTTACCAATGATAAAAAATTACCATTACTCCACGACTGTCCGCGATGTTTTATGTAGATTATCACTATACTTGACTGATAAGAACTAAGTGTTCTGGCTGATTCTTTCATCACGATGACTCTCGAACGAGAGGAGTAAGCACTGAGTGTCTCCTGACCCAGACCCGCTAACCTGGAATTGTCCCGCAAGGCAGCATGGATATACCCGGTAGAGTGAATATGCCAGATGATCGGGTCGTGGAGCCAGGTGTCGGATCACATGCGCATGTGCATGAAGCCGGTCGGGCTAGGATGTCCAGCTGTTCGGCATCTTCCGAAATAATGCGGGCTGGCTACTGGGGTACTGGAAGCTTATGGGATAATTTAAAGGTATATAGCCCAAGTCGATATCAATAGATAGATCAAGGCAACACAGCTAATCTTACGCTTATGGGATAATACATCTCAAGTTACACGTTCATTGCCTAGAGTGACTAGAGAGAGCTTCTACAACAAATAAATCAATTCTGTATCCACGACAATACTTCAAGCTTCAACCTCTACAGCTCCCTCCTAGATCTTGCCAACGCCTGCTCCAGCCTTGCAAATCTTAGACACCAGCTTCAGTGGCGTCAACTTGTATTTATAATCCGCCTTGTAAAAGTTGCCCTTCTGGGTAATATTAATCGACGCTGGTCCCCAGTCGTTTTCTGCACGCAAAGGTTAGCCACCGCCTCTCATTCCAGAGAGCCGTACTTACTAGCACCCAGGTTCGCATAACCATCCAGTTCCTCGTCACCGCACGTGCAAGTGTTTGGCGAGTCCATGGGAATGACCAGTCCGTAAGTACTGAGTGCCTCACTTGTGTTGCCGCGGAACACGTTACCCTCGACGAGCACCTGGTTGTCCGACCGGCTGTGGATTGCCTGGTAGAGGAAATCCTCGTACAAGTTGTTGTAGATGTGCTGGTGGCCGAACCGACCGGCAGGGCCGCGAGTGCCCTCGTTTCTCCAGTAGTTGTGGTGGTAGGAAACATGGAGGTGCCCAAAGTCTTCATCGCGGAGTGTGTCGTCGTTGCCAACGAGGGAGGATTTCCAGTGGTCGTGGAAGTAGTTCCATGACACAGTGACCCAGTCGGACGCACGAATGATATCTACTTGACCATCCTGTGTAGTTTGTTAGTCCTGTTGTTTTGATGAACCTTGGAGGTGGAAAAAAGGCTCACGTAGTAGTCAGGCCCTTGGGAAATATCCGAGGTGAATTCGTTGTGATCAACCCAGACCCGAGTGCTGTTGCGAACGGTGATGCAGTCGTTATCAAGAATATGACTGATCTTTAGGTTCTGCACAATAACGTTGTCTCCATTGAAAATGTTCAGCCCGGCACCGGTAATGTGAGCAGACGACCCAACGCCAATGACCGACTTGTTGGGGCCGATTGCAAGACGGGAGGGCAAGACAATCTTGCCCTTTACCTTTACGATCTTGGGCTCGGTGCCAGCAACGGCTGCAATCAGCTCGTCAGCGGTAGACACACGGATAGTTCTGCCGCCAGCGCCACCGGTGGTCTTGCCGATGGGGTTGTTTTTGGCGTAGCCCTCGATACCCCAGGTTGCGAACTTGCGGTAGTCGGAGGAAAAGGCGCTGCTGAGGCCGACGAGGCCGTATAAGACAAAGGCTGGGCTGAGCTTCATGGTGAGGGAGGATCACTCAGAGAAGACCAATTATCAACAACAATGCAAGGCGATGCTATGCTACCGGGAGACTGGGGATTATTGTTGAACTGGGAGCCATCTTGGTGGTATATATAGTTGAGAGACGTTCAATTAAACATGTTCGGTAGGTTTAGACAGCTCGGAGCTCATCCACGGATCCCACCCACACGCTGCCTTATTCCCAGTTCATGCGGAGAGCCCTACCGGAGATACTAAATAGCACCAATGCCATATCTTTGAGAGAATTAGGTGCGTTCAGCTTCCTGGGGAAGCTCGCAGGCCAAGAAACGGTCGGCTATTAACCGAGAGCTGTGAGTGGTGGAAATGAACCTCCCCGAAGTTCCGCGAGCAACATGCGAATATGCGTGCATGCGAAATAGATGACGATCTGTATGTGACCCGATGGGATCAACGTGGAAATTGCATGCTTTACGTGAGTGGTGGGACGATGGAATTGAGATCATGATATTCTGGGCAGCGGGTTTTGAAAGGTGGAAGAAAAGCCACGCGAGGTCGACCCCGGGGGTGACAGCCTGTGTTCTGCAGTAGCTGCCACGGATGTGGTTGATTCATCCAGGTATGATCAAATACACGCAACACGAGTCAGTTGGTTTGGGTGTTAATATTCGTCATAGGTTTGCACAATCTCCGAAACAGGTGACATTCAACCCTCGATGGAGCCCACCCTCGATGCTTGCGGGGTATGATCCCATTTGATGACGTGCCACCGACTACAACCCTGTGATTTAGATGGAACATTGAAGTTGCATTCGCGTATTACCCAGCACATTTGCAACAAGCCTATGAGTACGTCACCAAGAGCCGTATCGCCACTCCTAGGCCGTATCTTGCCTTTTCGCTCTACACAAACTCGGCATACTAAACTTCTATCCGACCACCACACCCGCCATCTCAGCATGCTGAATATCCACCGTCTACGAACAAAGTCTGCCCGGTCACCATGGCACTTGCATCACTCGCCAAGTATACGGCAACCCCCGCAAAGTCCTCCGGCACTCCATTCCGCCCAACCATTGTCTTGGCCGCATGCATCGCAGCCTTGGAATCATCAGCAAACACAGCCTCTGCCAGCGGAGTGTTGACAAGGCCTGGCGCAACGGCATTGCACAAAACACCCTGGTGAGACCAGGCCTCTGCTTGCGATCACGTCAACGACAGCAGACCGCCTTTTGATGCGCCGTAAGCACCGCTGTTGCCGAATGCTCGAAATGATTGCTGGCTGACGATGTTGATGATCCTCCCGCTTCCCCGCTCGGCCATGCGCGGCCCAAAGGCTTGTCCCAGAATGAATGGCGCTGTGAGATTCACCGCAATCGTGGTGTTCCAGATATCTTCCGAGAGTTGGTTCATGTGCGGACGGTGGTTTACCCCCGCAGCGTTGATGAGAATGTCTGGTGTCCCGTAAGTCGACTCGATCGTTTCAACGGCGCCCTTCAAGGATGGCAGATCGGCGAGGTCGGCTGTCAGGGCCGAGGCTTCGACGTCGAATTTGGCGAGGTGATGGAGCGTTTCATCGAGAGACTGCTTTCGTCGTGCGACGAGGATGAGGCGACATCCAGCGCGACCAAGGGCAACAGCCATTTCACGGCCAATCCCAGAGCTGCCTCCAGTGACAATAGCCGTCTTACCCTTAAGTCCAAATAGGGACTCCAGGTAGCTTGGCACTCTCGTCAAATTTCGGGCCATTCTTGATCCAAGAGACTGCCGTAGATGATAGTCCAAATTGTCGGTAATTGAGAGGGAGCTTGGGTTATATGCTGAGTCAAAAAGGATGTGTTATCCGGCTCCGGAAAGGAATCGGAACAGTTTCCCCGTACCGGCACACCGCACGGGGATGAGTCACCTTTGGCGGGTAGAGTGAGTTGTCAACTACATGACACAGTGCTTTCGCCAACCAAAAAGACTGAATGGGACAGGAACATGTAGAGATAGATGGGCGCATATCACTTCGTAATTCGTACTCCTTAATTCATTACTCGGTTGTTGTCGACCCGCCTGGTAAATGGAAGGCCATACATTGAAAGAAGAAAGCAGGTAGGATCCTGACTTCATCAAGCAGAAATGAGTGGACTGTGATCAAACTTGTATTCCAATCGCTGATCCCCAGGACCATTGCGATCATGTACTCGAATAAACTGGTTCCTACGGCCACTCTGGTAGAGTCAGCTGCATTTGCTCCATTTCCTGTACGTGCCGAGGAGAAGTATATGCCCCGCTAAAATGCACATTCGTCTCGATGCTTATCGTCACCTCCTCTGTCTTAAAGATCTGATTCCCCGTTGGGTTCAACCGCGCCTGACTTCCCGTCGGGTCGTGGTGGCTGTGACTTTGGAAAGATGCGACACCACTTCGCGAGTAGATCCACGAAGAGCCAGTAAGCACCGGGACTTCGCTATCTCGACGCGTGTCAATCGTTGAGGCAATGTCGTAGGCGGATTTTGAATCGTTGTCGGGGAGTATCTTGGCAGGGACCAGGTGCGAAAGCTTTCGGAGGAGAGGACGCAGCGCTGTCAGCGACACAATCATGATTGAGACGCACAATTCAGCTACAGGCCAAATGTCTAGAGGATCCATATGCTCATTAGTTTTCTATCACAACAGCTAGATAAGAGACGACTTACGGAGAGACAGGTCATGGTATGAGCTGTAGAGCATTAGTACAAATCTGGCAATGCTCACGGCTATGGTGATGAGTCCCAAGGCAAAAATCACAATCAAGCCCATCTTTTCCTTTCGAGAGGGAAGTTGCACGTTTTTTATCATCGGAAAAGGAAAAAGGAAAACTGGAAGTCAATTAACGTGGTTAGCCTTCCGTCTCCGATAAATGGTTGTGTTTTCGCTCAGGAAGACGAATGAATGGACCTACTCAACACTTCGGCGACAAAATTCAACGACCAGTTGATCTTCATGAGGTCCGGTCGTAAGAACGACGTGCAAGCTTCAGGATCCGGTGACCTGCCAATTGGGCCGCGTCAGTCCCAGGATCTTCTAAAATATCGTCGATGTAGCGGGTGCAGAAATGCTCTCACCAATTGATGGAAGGATCTGTTCCACACCAAAACATATGACCGAAAAGCGCAAAAATAGGGCCTATGGTCGTAACGATCGTGAGTCCGTAAAGCGATATTTGCATTCCACGGCTTGCAGAGGGAGCAAGGGTATAGTATAGCGCGACCATGCTGAACTTGGGAAAGTAGAGACCGACGTCGAAAAAGTAATTGCAGGCGAATCTGATCTGTGGCGGCCAAACATCAGTAAGAATCCAGGATTCTCTACCAGAAATTGATTGTCCCTGGTGTATGATCAAGGAGCTGATGTAGATGCTTAATGTCCGATCTTACCTTTTGGACCGATACGCTGGTCAATAGAAAATCACCGATGCCGTGCCGTTGGTAAGCTAATGTTTCGCAAATGACCAGTCCTTGAGCTGACCCAAGGGCAGTGAGCAGCCAAAAGTCGGACAGGTTCAACCTGTCTCGCCTTATCCGAAGTCGAACATATATACGAGCGACAGCAAGGACATATGCCACCGTCAGGAGAGACCATTCCGTCGCCTATAGACAGATTAATCCAGAGTCAACAACAACCACTTGGGGAATTCATTCATGTGAGTCGTATGGGGCCGGTACTTACAATCAGTCCTCGGGACGACACCATTGTGGATGCTTCCTCACCAGAACACCAGACTGGAATGGACAGAACAGGGCTACGCGTGGGAAGGGAAGAAGGTGCGGAGAACGCAGGGCAGCGGCTTTGCGAGTAAATATAAGTGATCTCGAACCTAACGGACGGAGTTGGTTAGGTTTAGCTGGTCGGTCAAAAATCGAGTCCACCGCCACATGCCAATGGCTTGAGCTATCATGAGCAGGGCTGTTCCCGACTCCGAGAAGGCCGGTTGTTCTTGGAAGTAGCGATTTAATGCATACTGGGAAGTGAATGAAAGATAAATGTACGTCGCGGCATGCTCTTTAGTGGAATTTATCTCATGCTCATCCACTTCACCAAAAGCTGGAGGAGCCATTTCGATGATCCCGGGAAGATGGTCTAGAACTCCGCAGATCCAAACTCTTTTCGACGTGGCGTGTGTCAGTACATGTTTGCGACACAATCATGCACGGCTCTGGAACCGATGTGCGCCAGACGGCCAAAATGGACGGAGGCTGCGCCACTGTCTTCAACAGAGGAATGTGGTGCGTGGCGACGCCGTGAAGGATACCGCTAGCGGACAAAGCCAACCAGTCGTCAGGGTTTGAATGCCAAGGATCTAGGGGAAGACGGCAAGTTATGAAGGGCTAAATCGCCCAGCTCAAAGCTTCTTTCTGCGACGGTTAGCAAACCAAGAATTTCACAGCGGCAACACGCCATCAAGACAAGCCGAGTCGAAGCTGAACTCGGCAGATGTGGGTCGAGGCGCCCCTGTAATGTAGACGAATCTAATAATCGGTGGGAAGTGTGTCTTTCTAGGCCTTGAGTAGAATTTGTGCCTTGACGCTCCGGAGGTGCCTGGCGTTGTGTGGTGAAGTTAGTGTGTCTCTTGAAGCTTGTTGTAGGCGATGCGACCACAGTAAATTCTCATCTCTAGGCAGTACATACATGCTCATGGCGAACCAATTCCAAGTCTGGACGTGGTCATGGTAAGGCCATGAGATATGATGCGCCGTTCTGCGAGGATGAACCACCACCTGTGGTAAAGTTCTTTATTCTTCGTTACCGACATATACAAATAATGTTTGTTTCTACGGAGGATAGCTCTTCCGGGGCAGAAAACTGAAGCTGAAGAACCGGTTATTCAACTCCACCCGTTCTTGCTAGCCTATGATCCTACGCACACAAATAGATATTGTAAACCAAGTCCGTGATGTAAGTTGGTAGATAAAAGACTATTTAATTACCTTATAGGCCTTTCAACCGATGTTAGGTTTCTCCCTTGTTTAAAAGTTAGCCTCGCTCATGTGATTTCGGCACTGATACTCAGACAGTACGCAAAGCTCAACTTGTATAACAAGCATGAGATGTAGCTATTGACCGCTACTTAATACATGAGAGTCGAGCAAACGTTGTAGTGTGTCTATCGGATAGTCCTTAGCTACTGAAGGTTTGTTGTCACAGTTCGCTCAGTTAGACAGTATACCAGCTGACAGTATTCTGATCCGTCGTTAGACTCGGCGCCACTGGGGATTGCTTGTTCTCGTTATCCTCAATGTTTTGCTGTTGTTATCAATTCAGGTTGTTCATAAGAACATGTATCTGGATGTCAGAAGCCACAATTGTCTATCCTCTAGTCTCATGGAGGAGCATCCTGAATGCAATGTCGACTCTGGGTAGAGTGCTAGGACGGCCCGGGACAATATTTACAGGGTTTCTGAGGTAGAGTGTTTCATCATGCTTGTCGGAAATGGGACAATTACTATGGTATTAACACTTCAACTGCCGTGAACGGATAACTGCAGAGTTTTCGCATCTCAATAGTCCAGAGACTAGGGCTTTACTGCGTTCTGTCGCCGTTGTGGTGTTCACCATTAGGCTCGGTGGAAAGTCTTCACCACGAAGTCACCCTTTTGTAATTTTCCATTGTACTGCCACTCCGGGTCTTATTTTCTCGTTTCGATCGAAACCCGGCCACAGAGCTCGCATTCTGCGTCTTACCTTATTGAAAACAATTGGGTGACGTTCCTTGAACAATTCGTCGTTTGAATTGAAGGTGCTCTCAAACTGCTTCTCCAAGCTGTTGTGTTTTAAACCTAATTTACAATTTTTGCATTAGGCAATCGTGAAAGCGTTGGGTTTACAAGATGCTTAAATCGTGGAAGAAACCCGTCTTCTTTTTTTTGAACCCGTGGTAATAGCAGCTGCGCTCTAGGGGCGACCGTGGTACAGTAGACTCTTTTTGCTTCACCGTAGGCTAGATTTGTATCTTCGTGTCTAGCAACATTTTAGAACGATGACGAACACCCAGCGCGTAGATCTAGATAGTCTGTGACATGTGCAAATCCTCCTCTGATAGGGTTCAATGTGAGCGTGCCCGATTATTCTTAGTCCCTTCCCATTTTCTCCCAGGATTTTTCCGCTGATTAATCTCGTATTTTCCGTTTAGAACACAAAGACTTGATCATGAAGCTTGCTTACAGGTCGAGCCTTTTCGTAACCAAGGCCAAGGGTTGCCTTCTTCATCGCAGCGACCATCGGGGGAGGGCCACAGAGGAGGATCTTGATATCGGCGGCCGGTTTTGGAAGCCACATCTGTCATAGTAAGTCATCCACCTGTAAAATAATAAACCGAATCGGCCTACCTTGATCATATCGGGAGTCACGAAGCCGATACCACCAGTCCAGCCTTCCGGTGCCTGGTTGACAACATAATGAACACGGACACCACTATCTTGTGCCGTCAGAGCATCCAAGTCGTCTTTGAGTAAGATATCCTCAGTGGTAACGTTGGCAAAAATCAGGTCGACCTCGGTTCTGTCTCCGTTGCGTCGCCCGCGGAGAATAGCTCGCATCACCTGTATCATCGGCGTGATGCCCGTACCCCCCGCGATCATGCCAAACCGTCGAACCATGTTGGGTGTGTAAACAAACGCGCCCTTGGGTCCACGTACGCGAATAGCCTGTCCCAGTTTGAGGGAAGCAAAGTGTTGGGAAATGTTGCCTTGTGGGTATGATTTGATGAGGAGATCGACGTATCCGCGTTCTTCATCGCCAGTCAAGGGGGTATAGGCGCGCACAATCTCCTTGGTCGTGCCGTCTGGTTGTTGGAGAAAGGCGCCGACGGATATATGCTGGCCGATTGGGAGGCCGAGGATGGCATTCGGAGTGGGCAAATTGAAGCGATACCTTGTCAAAATGTTAGGATTGTTGAGAGCTGAAACTTGGTTATGCTCAATACCTATCTACATTATGCGATATGACCGTTTTCTTCTGCAGCTTAAACTCTTGGAAGACGTCTGGCCTCAACACCGTCTTTTGGTAACTCGCTGCAAGTTCCCACTACTTAGTCCACGGTCGCAAACGGTATGTGTGATTAGCCCGGACTCACCAAGTCTGAAAATAATGTACCCTACCACTACCGCGGCAGCTGTAATAAAGAAGGGATTTAACGTCATTCTGTTAATGATGATCCCTGAATAGAGACGAAATGCCGGAACAGCGTCGATGGTGGAAGACGTTCTATGCCTTTTTCTCACTGTCTCTGGAAGTCAAGAGCAGGTACGCCGGAGTTCAATGCCCCTCGGAGCTGACGGCAACGAGACATTGCGCCGATATTAATATCATGACAACATGGCCATAATCCAGGGCATATTTGCTTCCAATTCGGTGTTAGCCTACCACATTCCTCCAAAAAACGCTATGTCGTCCGCTAGTCAGGTCACCCCAACACGTTGGCGAAGCTTCAAGCCACGCCAAGGCCCCGCATATCGGAGCTTATCAACGACGAACATTGGGCAATCAACTATCTTGATGTAGCTTAGCTTGCGAAGATCTGCAGAAAGGTGTAATCTTGCTCCACCAAGCCGGTGCGGACACTCCGTATCTGGTGCGGTTACGCTGTGTCCACAAAGTGCCGACGACGGCGCTGTCGTTCCCTCGCACTGGAATCTCCCTTCATCCAACCGTGATCAGCCGTGATCAGCCGAACTAAAAGCCCTCCTCTACCTTTTTCTGACCGTCTCTCACCCCGACTCCGAAACGCACTGCATTTCTATCACTCCGCCATCGCTCAGGCTCTCAGATGGATGACCGAACCACAGCCACCGTCAGCGCTCTCGGCCTTGCCTTGATGAGTGCTGTCGTCTACCTCGTCCTGTCGTCTACTAAGCCCCATCGAGGAGAGCAACTAGAAATCACACAGGTCAGCTAGAACTGAGCAGGGAAAGAACTTGGCTGATACGTTGCATCAGCTCTACGTGTATCCCATCAAGGGCATTCGTGGGTGTGCATTGAAGAAGGCGTACATCGGCCCGTACGGTCTCATCGGAGACAGAACCTTCTGTCTGCAAAAAGTCCTACGCGACGACGACGGATTGAAATATGACACCATGCTGATCGGCTACCACCTGCAATTGGCCCTCTTTGTTGCCTCGATCGATTACGAAAACGGCGAAGTTGCCGTGGAGTGGAAAGGACGGGGGACCGATTTCGACACAGCTACCGACGTCAAGACCTCGGACACGATTCGATTCCCCTTGAAGCCATCCACGGCTGGAAGATCTACGCTAGAGGTGAGCCTGCACACCAGCAAGACCTCGGCCTACGATATGGGCGATGAGTTGGCGACCTGGTTCGGAGATCGACTAGGGCACGAAGTGAGGTTTGTCTTCATCGGCGACGGCTCGAGGCCAGTTCTTGGATCCATGGCGCCAAACAGTCCCGGCGGACTTAGACGAGCCAGGCTGTTCCATCGCGCTCGCTCTCTTCTACCCTTCTTGGCGTATCCCGCCGAACGCCTCGCCTTCAACGACATCGCACACTACCTGGTCGTCACCGAAGAGTCCAACGACCAGGTATCATCTCGGCTCGCGGACGACTGCAAAATGGACGTGACAAAGTTCAGGCCAAACATTGTTGTCAAGGGCGCATCGGGGCCCTTTGTCGAGGACTTTTGGGGCGAGCTGACCTTTTCCGGCGGGCTGCAAATGGCCCTCACGGCCAACTGCTACCGCTGCCAGAGCATCACCGTCGACTACAAGACGGGTGCTACCGCCACCGACGACCGGGGCATGGCGTGGAAGAAGCTGAACAAGGACCGGCGAGTCGACAAGGGGGCCAAGTACAGTCCGGTTTTTGGGCGATATGGATATTGCTTCGGCGACGTTACAGGTAAAACGTTGGATATTGGGCAGGGAGTTGTGGTGACGCTTGCGAATGAGAACAGAACGACGTTTGGTGAGCTTGATGGACTCGAGACTAATTGTTTCTTTGCTGACGAGGACTGTAGATTGGCCACATCTCACTACTTTCGGGACAACGCAGAAGAAGTAGCCAGGGCGCGTAAGAGGCAGAAGTTTATATTTTTCAGGAACTTGCAACCTCGCCAGACTTTTACAATAGTACGGGAAAATTTAAATGAATACATGAAGTCAGGTAACGGCGGAAGCATTAGGTTTACAAGATGCTTAAGTTGTGAAGAAAAAGAACAGTTTTTGTTACAACTCGTGATAGTAGCAACACGCCCTTGATAGAGTCGCCGGCCTGATGGAAGAATGCATGAAGTGATGGGCTTCTAAGTTGTATCTGACAACTCATGCTGGGTTCAATTCGAGGCTCCTTTGTTGACATCTGATGCCCCTGCTGCCGTATTAAATCGAGCCTTGGCCCAAAATCGACGCACAGCGATCATGGGTAGTCTCACTCTCACCTTCAACGCTCGAGTCATTTAACTTCCATAGTGACATCCATCACCGCGAGTCGCGGATATGGCCATCGCGGGAGTCTAAAACCGAAATAGGTAATAACTCAGCCAAGGACACTGCATCAAAGGAGGATCCATTGCACCTCGCTAAATGACTCGAACTAGGCCTTTGGACCATGTGATATCTCCCCTAGCATTATGGCCCACGTTTTACCCGCATTTGGTCACTCCTGGTCCTGGTCGCATAGATCAGCAATGGAAACGGACCACCGTTGTGGTCAATCTGCAATCACTTGACACATTGCAACAGCTTGGAGGGGCGTGTTTGGTAGTTTTGATGTGTCAAGATACTACTTCATAGTTACTCTGTTGGTAGGCAACAGATCCCACATGCTTGGCACAAATGTGCTACGTCGTTCTAGGTAATTGGATTGACCACACCCACTTCTTGGCTGGAGGCCCTGGATAAAACCGTCAAGGCCAGTCAAGCAGCACAGGAACTTGGCATTGTCCAATAGATATAAATTTTGCTGCTTTTATCGACGTCGGAACCAGCAGGCAGTACATCCCCTCATTCTTTATCCTACGCTTAGATTGAAAGCAATACTATTTTCGGCAATATGTCAGTTCAATTCTTCAACTACCCTGGCACGGAAACCAACGCCACCGACTATCACTACTCCCAAGCCGTCAAAATCGGCAACGTCGTCAAGACGTCGGGCCAAGGAGGCTGGGACGAGCAGGGCACCATCACACCAGATCTCGACAAGCAAATCGAAAAAGCCTTCGACAATGTCCTCAAGGCTCTCAAGGCATCCGACGCTACCCTATCTTTCGATAGTATCTTTGCCATTCGCTCGTACCACTTAGACATGGACTCGAGCTTTGATGTCATGACTTCGATTTTCAAGCGGATATTCCCCAACCACCGACCGATCTGGACATGCATCCAAATTGGAAAGTTGGGACTGGAAGGGATGCAGGTGGAGATTGAGGTTGAAGCTATTATTGCATAAGAGAGTTGCGGGATGTGGTTGAAGATGGGGAATTTGGTTGCATGTTTAAACGGATGTGTCGAGTAGCGGCCTGCGAGATTACAAGCTGATCACACTCCACAAGTCGCTTCCCCAGCTTTAGAGTGACAGCCACGTTTCTACCAATCCACATATGGCGTGAGATCTCATGATACGACTAAGATGTACCTGCAGATATTGAATTGTGCATGCGGATCTTCCAGGGGATATCAGAGGTCGGCCTCGCGGGACCACTGTGGAGATGATGCAGTTGTCGCGACGATTGCGGGGAGATGACGACCGTGCAGTTCACGTCCAGATGGTCAGTTTACTTTCCAATCGAGGCGGACTGATACCGGTCAGCCAATGCCAACAGAAACGTATCAAATCCACATGGAACGGTGCTATAGTTGACACTATAAAGCTAGATAGACGGCCAAAATGTCCAAATCATTCACCACCCTCCACTCACAAACACGCCAATTCAGATTTCTCATCATGTCAAAGCTATTCACACTCGACGATGTCTCCAAGCAATCCACCGACAAGGGCGGCCTAATTGTCATCGACAAGATCGTCTACGACATCACCGACTACATGTCCAAACACCCGTAAGATCGCAGACCACGTGAACAAAGGAGAAACACTAATGTGCTCGGCGGTGCAGTGGTGGTGACGATATTCTTGTCGAGGTCCTCGGCCAAGATGCCAGCGAAGGATTCCACGAAGTCGGCCACAGCGCTGAGGCGATTGAATCGCTAAAGGAGTTGAAGGTTGGAGAGCTGGACACGACGTCTGCGGTAAGTCACACCAGAAAAGGAATGCCCGCGGAATCACAGGCTAACGCATTCGTACTAGGTTCCTACAAAGTCTCAGTCGCGAGCAGGACCTGTCTCAGTAGCCCACCTGCTTTCGGCCGCCGGTGTCGTGGCGCTATCATTGGGGGCCGTGTTCCTTCGACACCAAGTGCAGAACCCTTTAAGCCCCGGATCCAAAGAGTAGAATAGCACAGCCATAGATAGACAACAAGTAAACTCTTTATCTGCGGCCTCTTCTCTTACTGCTTCGAGTGAAAGATAGCAGCCGAGCCAAGTGCGTGAGACAAAAGTAGACAAACCCCGCACCGGCGAAAAGGCGTAGCGTCATGCTAACGACAACCCTTGCATCCGGCTCCGTCATCTGGCCCGTTTTCTTGCCTCATCTGGAAAGTTTATACGACGTGGCGGTGCGGAGAAGGAGGAGAGCTGCATGTGCGACGCGAGGGGCCGTCATCCGGAATGCGACAAGCAAAGCGCCTATCGTGATTCCCGAAGCAGCTTCCCCGCCTTGGTTGTCTCCGGCATATTAAGCAGCTTGCGCCCGCTGCTGATCTGCGAGAACCTGCATCATCAATCAGGCTTTTTTATCTCTTTTTTTTTACAGTGTCCACCATGTCTCTCCAAATCGACCTCGAGGCCCCCAACGGGCGGAAAATCACCCTGCCCACCGGCTTGTTCATCAACAACGAGTTTGTCAAGTCCAGCTCGGGATCCAAGATCACCAGCATCAACCCCAGGTAAGCGCGTCACCCGGTCGCATCATCAAACTGTCCTGACCTTCCATCGCAGCGACGAGTCCGAGATCGCCTCCGTCGAAGCTGCCTCCGCCGAGGATGTCGACACCGCGGTAAAGGCTGCCCGCGCCGCCTTCAACTCCCCCGAGTGGGCCGAGATTTCCAACACCGACCGAGGTGCGCTCATGTTCAAGTTCGCCGACCTCATCGAGCAGAACAAGGAAATCCTCGCGACTCTGGAGACCTGGGACAATGGAAAGCCGTACAGCGTCGCGCTGGACGAGGACATTGGCGAGGTCCTCATGGCTCTCAGATACTACGCCGGCTGGGCCGATAAGATCCACGGCCAGACCATCCCCACTACGCCCCAGAAGTTTGCCTACACCCTCAAGCAACCGCTCGGTGTTTGTGGTCAGATCATCCCCTGGAACTATCCCCTGGCCATGGCGGCGTGGAAGCTGGGTCCCGCGCTGGCTTGCGGCAACACCGTCGTGATGAAGCCAGCTGAGCAGACTCCTCTCTCGATCCTCTACCTCGCCACGCTCATCCCCAAGGCCGGCTTCCCTCCCGGTGTCATCAACATCGTCAACGGCTTTGGAAGAGAAGCGGGCGAGGCCCTAGTTTCCCACCCCGACGTCGACAAGATTGCGTTCACGGGCTCTACCGCCACCGGCCGAGCCGTCATGAAATCCGCGAGCGTCAACTTGAAGAACATCACCCTCGAGACGGGCGGCAAGTCTCCCCTTCTCGTGTTCAAGGACGCCGACCTCGACCAGGCCGCGAAATGGGGACACGTGGGAATCATGAGCAACTCGGGCCAAATCTGCACCGCCACCTCCCGCATCCTAGTCCAGCAAGACGTCTTTGACGAGTACGTCAAGCGGTTCCAAGAGGTTGTCGTCTCGCACAAGGTCGGAAACCCCTTCCACGAGGATACCTTCCAGGGACCCCAGATCACCAAGGCGCAGTACGAGAGAATCCTCGGCTACATCGACGCCGGCAAGAGCGAGGGCGCCGAGCTGATCACTGGCGGAGTCGCGCACAAGAACGTCGGAGCCGGAAAGGGCTTCTACGTCGAGCCCACCGTCTTCTCCAACGTCAAGGAGAGCATGAAGATCTTCAAGGAGGAGGTCTTTGGGCCGTTTGTCTCCATCACCCCCTTCACCACAGAGGCAGAGGCCATCCGCCTTGCCAACAGCACATCCTACGGCCTCGGCTCAGCCGTCTTCACGAGAGACATCGAGCGTGCGCATCGTGTAGCGGGAAGACTGGAGGCTGGCATGGTTTGGATTAACAGCTCTAACGACTCGGATGTCAGGGTACCGTTCGGCGGAGTGAAGCAGAGTGGTATCGGTCGGGAGTTGGGCGAGGCTGGTCTTGCAGCCTACACTCAGACCAAGGCTGTTCACGTCAATATGGGCCTGATGCTGTAAGCATATTCTCAGATAAAAATAACCATAGTTCAAGTATGAATTTATTAGCTTCCAAACATCGTCTGACCTGTCAAACCCCCCCAAATATTCATCTCATAGATCGTTTGATTTTCCACCATTGACTCTTACAAAATGACAGAAAGCGCTAGAATGCTTAAACCCTCCTGACTGGCCTTTCTAGACTTGTCCTTGAGGCCAATCATACATGTATCAACTTGGGATAGATAGGTCAAGGGACAACAAAACCCGGTTCCTGGATAAGCTCCAACGACTCATAGAATAACGGCTTGAGAATTCAATTCCGTAAACATTTCATTCCATGTCATGCTAGTCATCTCCGTCTTCCATATAGCTTCCAAGGCTGAACTTAAGGAGTGGATGGACGCAAACCGAATCTCGTCGTGAATAATGGCCACCATGTTGCGGACTTCCCTTTGCTGTTTAGGGGTTTGCGCGTGCGCACCAGCGATGCAGAGCGGCAAGAGGCTGCAGTTGATGACCTTTGACGGCCGTTTGATGCCAAATATGCAATCCAGAGAGGATTGCGTGTGTTGTTGGACAAGAGGATGGTTGACAGCGAGCCCACATACGGCCCTGTATAAATATATGAGAGCGGCGTGCTGGAAGGTTCGTATCAAGGCATATGCATGCGTCGCTTCCAAATCTTTTTCTGCGCCGTCATCATGCTCCGCGGCAGGGCTATCGAGGTCTTCCACGGCAAGGGGCGCATATATCGGCTGCAGAGCGGCCTCGAACTGGCGGATTCGGGAGATGGAAAACTCTTCGCGCATGTTATTTGTCGCCTCGAGGTAGAAGGCCATGTCGGATATTTCCCGGAACACGGCGGATAAAGAGTGCCGTCCCAGGGAGTCTCGTCCCCACCAGACCGGGCCTTTGTCGATGACATCCCAGACAGTTGAGGGGAACGAAGGTGGCCGTCCTTTCAGCATGGATGTCCCGAGGTCGGCAGATAGGAACTCGGAGAGGAGAAGGTGGAGGGGATCTTGGCCACTGTCCAACGCGGCTGTGATGCCTCCAAGACGGTCGACGATAGCTAGAACTCCGTCTCTGTGGCTAGTCGTTGAAGCTGACGGCTCGACGCACTCCAGGAAGCCATCGTGGAAATAGAGCAGGAGCACAGCGAACAGAAGCGTCTGCAGCCGGCCGTCGCCCTTTGCACAGAAGCCATCGACCTCAACCCGCAGCGCGGCAAGACACTCCAGCCGCTTCACATTCAAGATGCTGCGACTATTCCGGCCGTCCTGCAGCAGCCGATGAGCATCAGCCAGCACGCACGTCGCAAGCAGCACAACCCGATGCTCCAGGGCAACCAGGATAGGCGGCGTACACGGCTCAGCAGCCGTGGTCAGCAGCGGCCAGAAGCGGCCATGGAAGTAATCCAAGGCGCGCTTCTCGTAGACGGCCAGCGACGACGACAGCTGCTCGTCGCGGCTGACGACTCGGTACATGGGCGGCACGGCGACGGCGGGCCGCGTGCTCCAGCGGATCAGGCGCGTGTTGTAGTCGCAGGCGGCGCCGACGAGGCCGCACCGCATGCACACGGGCTTGGCGAGGTCGCACTTGATGCGCCGCTTCTTGCACGGCCAGCAGGAGCCCTCGACGACTCGGACTCTGGGCTTGCCCATTGTGCGTGAGCTGCTTGCGTCGGTGCTCGACAAAGCGACAGGGCTGTATCTATGCGTGCGTATGCGAGTGGTTGGTGTTGATGGAGGGAAGTGGAGCTGGAGGGATAGATAACGTGGACATGGGGTTGCGAGGCTGCTATCACGGGCAAGGATAAGGGTGCTGTAAGTACGTCTACGCAGCAGTTCTCAAGATAAGTAGGTAAGCCGGCCTGGATCCTCAGGGTCAAATACCTACAATCACCTGGCTGTGGCCATTGACTAGTGAATCCCGTCACGGCCGTGTGCCTGCGGGCGTACTTGACGAGGCGGGGTGCATTACTATCAACCAACGCCTGTGTCTA
The DNA here is from genome assembly GCA_001305505.1 of Neonectria ditissima. NCBI lineage: Eukaryota > Fungi > Ascomycota > Sordariomycetes > Hypocreales > Nectriaceae > Neonectria > Neonectria ditissima. The sequence continues at coordinate 307,261 of LDPL01000017.1, read as the reverse complement.
ATCTGTATAACAGAGCAACCCTTAACCAGACATGACGTACTCGGAGCCGTCCGTAGATTGGTCGCCCCAGAGGCCCGACGATGCGTTTACGGTGTGAATGCGGGGATAGGATAGTGACATCTCCGCAGCGCCCGCATTTTGCTTCTTATCGGGCGTCCCACTTAAGTTGGGCAATCAACTTTCCGTCTTGGGACTAACTCGCTTGTGTAGCGTCGGCGTCACGGCAGTTTCTACTCATGAGTCAAGTCAAGTATCTGTTTTACGTTGGTGTCACTGGACTCACAGTTACATGGGACATCAGGTGCCGGAAACTAGGTTACCTGGATCGTGGTACGGGTGTCACTGTACATATCTCATCAAGTCAGCCCGGCGCAAGGGATCATACCAGGGCCGTTGATAGTAGCCACAGACTTGGGTGACACATGCAATCAATCTTCTTAATTAGTTCATCGATCAGTTTAGCACAATTGAAGCCTCAAAGCGTGATGACTCGGTGGAATCTGGAATATCCAGATAATTACTAAACTACTGCCTCCTAGCAATCAACCAGGAAGACTACTCCAATAGCCAAAATCGCTTCCTAGCAGATTCGCCCTGGCAGATTCGCCCTGGCAGATTCGCCCGAGCAGATTCGCCAATATTCAGCGATTCGATGTGAATGAAAAACAACTCAGTGCGCAGCCGCGTCGTAAACCTCAACAAGCCTCCAGTACGAAGCTGCCGACGACCGTCGAAGAGACTTGCCAAAGATGATGACGAAGATGCAAATGCACCAGAAGACCAACCCCAGAATCGCAATCAGGATAAAGGCGTTTCGGAGGCCGAGGTTCGTAATCATGGGCACAACGGCGTAGCTAAAGGCAAATCCTGATAATTGTTAGTTGCGGTGCTTGCAGTCGACTCGCCCAAGAAAACTTACCCATAAGGTTGCGGATCAAGATGGCAGAAACCAAGCCCTCTCCGGCCACCTCCTTGTAGCTGTCGAGAATGTAGGTAAAAGCAAGACTGGACCCAATTGGCAGCGTGACAGAGATGAGTCCCAGACCAAAGACAATTCCAACCCAGTGGATGCTGTACGAAGCTCCGACGCCGTAGAGGAGACAGCCAGCAGGGTGAGCCACAATGGCAACGACACACATCCACAGACGCTGCTCGGGTTCGTACACTCCACCATTGCGTCGTGCAAGCTTGATGGTCATGATATCCGACAACCAGCCGGAGATGACACAGCCGATAGTCACGCCGATGACTGAAGCCAGGTAAGTGAGACCAATAGTGTTGGCGCTGAAGTTGTAGGGCTCGTTGCTGAGAATCAAAGCCAGCGAACCGCCGACAACGTTGTACCAGGACAAAACTCCGCCGACTAGAATACCTGCAAAGACCATTCCGGGATACCTCAGCAGCTGGAAGGGAAGGAAGAAGAACTTGAAAGTATTGGGCTGGCGCGAGTCTCTGAGACCCCACATCTTGAGCTTTTCGGCGTACGTCTTCGTTCGTTCCGATCCAACATCGATGGATCTCGTAACTGAAGCTTGGTCGGGCGAAGATGAGTGGTATTTGGTATCGTCCGGGTTCGACTCGGTGTGAATCTTCTTCTCCAATGCGCCAACATCACCAACCGCCGTCGCATCCTGGATTCCGATAATTGGCTGAGTGTTGGGTCGGTAAAACATAGTCTCCTCGAAGAAAAAGAAGGTCAAGACGGTAGTGAAGGCTCCGATGATGGTCATGATGTACTGAATCCAGCGCCAGCCCAGGGCGTCGGCGACGAATCCCGAGGCCACCGGAGCAAGGAAAGCAGAGCCCCAGAGCGTCCAGCAGTAGAGGCCCATGTAGAAGCCTCGGTCATGGGTGAAGAAGACGTCGCCGATGACCACCTCGATCAGCGTTTCCATGGGGGACGAAACAACACCCAAGATGATTCGGTTGGCGTAGAACTCGCCCTTGGTCTTGACGTAGGCTGACCAGAGACTGACGAGCGAAGTCAGGATCATCGATACGACCAATGTCGGACGCCGCCCGTAGTTCAATGCCAAGCACTGCGTGATCAGAGTGCCCCAGCCGAGGAAAAGGTACATCAGGCCGTTGCCGGTGCTCAAGTCAGCCACCGAGATGCCCGTCTCGGCCTCGATCAGGACATAGGCCGGAGACAGGCCCGAGATGATGGCCGCGGCAAAGAAGCACCAGGACATGACGCAGAAGACGTTTTGCATCTTCCGCGGCTGAGTCCATCGCAGGGGGTCGTCCGGGTTGTCACTCGGCTGTGGCACAAGCACAATATCGTGGTGGTTCTTTCCATGCTTGACGTTGAGAACGCCGTCAGCGTCGACTAGCTGGACCGTCCCGGGGATGGGAACGTTGAGCGCCATTCTGAGAGAGACAGTGTTGTGGAAGCGATTCCGGTCTTGTGTGTTTGAAGAGAATGAAAGCTTCGGAAAGGAGTATCTGAAGCAGTGCTGATCCTGAACAAGAAGTGCCGAACTTGTCGAGTATTAAATGATCGAGGCTGTAAGTAGCCGGTCCCGGTCTCCCGGTCCATGCTCCAGACCACTGCCATGGATGCGGCTCGAGCCAGGGAGCCCGTTACGCCACCTCGTGACAAAGTTTCGTGGTTAGCCTTGATGCGGTAAGCGGATAGGCAAGGTTGGATCTTGCGGCGTGGTCTAGCCGGGACGCAGCTCTGGGCTCGTCTCCAAGACTGTGGGGTAATTGTCCCTTTGCCTTGCAGCGGAGGATAAGCAGGAGAATGGAACGAGCCCCTTGCTCGAGGACGGTGGCCTGGGCATGCCACTACGGGCGTCGACAAGATGCCCGCGAGGAGGATTGTGGAGTAAAACAGGGATTCGCCCGCCTCTATCAAGCCGCTTGCTGGACCATCGGACATGACTCGGTACCGAAAGAGCTAATCTTGAACGCTATGTCCCTTTATTAGGCATGAAAATAGTCAACTTGACACCAGCACAATCGGGCCCACCTGCGATAGCACCCAAGCTATCATCTGGGTGACCAACCTATAAATGCCAATCAGTCCGTTGCCAAGCCCAGGACCAACAGATATATGTGGCATGATAGACCAAACGGAAGGAGTCTATTCAATCGAGACCGGATCTTGGCTTTATGGCCAGCTGGTCGACTTGATGGGAACTGGCACTGGGCAAACTATTTACCCTTTTTAACCACCCCAGGCGAGACGTGGTGGGGCGAGATTGAAGTGTTGTGTGGGTTGCATTGTCTCGCCAATCATGCGGCAACTCAGCTAACCTGGAAGTCTTGACTGTTGACTTGGTGAGCGTGACTGGGAATTTTCTTCAGGGCCGGAGCATTACGGACAGAAGTCGTGATGGTACAATCCGCCGTCATAGATACCGCCCATCTCTAGATGTAGTCTTCAGGCCCGAGGGAAAAGGGACGTCACGTTGTTAAGAATGCGATAATGCTGACGCCTCAGTCAAGCTGCCCAAGATGCCATCACAGATTAAATCAGAAGACACGACACGACGACTGGTCATCTGGTAAGCGCGTACGTGGATTGGCGAGTGGAGTTGGTCATGCAGGGTAGGTCCGTATCGCGGGGATTATCAGCAACCGAGGGACCGTAGATCTAGAGGGAGCGGGACTAAATGCCGAGGGCAAACCTGAGTTTCGGTTTCCAAACGTAATGCTTTGGTTTCAAATGCAGGGATGTGGGTTATGGGGAGGACAGGACGTCCTTCTTCTTCAGCGTCGCGTAATGGATACGGTTGGGCACCGGGGTGGCCCAGCACTAAAGAGTTTTGCTGAGTGATCTCGAGGTCAACATGACGAATTCCATCGTGTTTGTAGCCGGCCAGGCGGAGGATCTAGCTACGTAAAGGTATATGATGATGCGGATTTAGGCTTAGTACTCATCGAGATCAGTCTTTGGCCTGATTTAAAACAAACCTCATTGAACGAGAAGAGTAACAACTATCCCTGAAGTCATTGTGTTCCTTTTCTAGCACTATAGACATCTTCAATGCCGAGCATTGCCACTGAAGCAGCATCTGCTAATGCATGTACCCTATGACCTCGTGATTGTCAGAGCGGTGCTGCTAAAACGGCCCTTGATTCAAGAGCCGTGAACCATCACGATTACCTCTGATCATTACCACCAGTCTGAGCAAACCCCGAACTAAGACCTAGAGCCAGGCAACAGGGTGTTAAGTTCAGAACGGATGCACATGTTTGTTAGACTGCTGCAGTAAGCTCGACGCCGGCGAATACGACTGGGGAATGTACAACTCCCCGGGCGGTTCGTGATGTGTTGACAGACCTCTGATAGTGCGGAAACACCTCCAGTGCTACACCAGATAGCTGTTTCATTCAACCCTAACAGTGCAATAAACTGGATTCACAACTGTTCACGATTCTGATATTTTGATGTTTACGCCACGATATCATTGCAGTCACTGTTAGTACCCAGGGCTGCCGAGAAACAAGGACTCTGTGGCCCAGTTTTATCGTAGAAGGCCTGGGCCCTGTTCAGGCTTACATGCTTGTTAGTGTCTCACGAGCCGTTTTCAGGAGTCTGATTGTTGGGGATATCAGTCGTTGGGGGTTTGTATTCCAAGGCTCCCATCAGAACTAATTGGTAGTAATGCATTATTCTTCAGCCAGTCCCCAAAGACTGTCACTGCCCACACAGCTAACCACCTCATTGCTGCCACAAGCTTATAACAAGACAAAACCGACGTCGTGTCGCCAATCGTCCCCACCTGCAAAATCTCAATTCTGTCCAAATAGTCCACGGCAAGCAGCAGCTCCCACTGCCCCCCCTTGATATTGATGATAGGCAGCGTAATACCGAGACCTGCAGCTTTCTGCGACGTAGCCGTCAACTCTCGCAGCCGCGAGATGTACGCAGACGTCCAGACGGACAACTGCGCCTTGGCCTCCTCTGTCGACCCGTCGGGAGTCTTAGTCTCGATGCTGATGGCGATGGGACGGAAACGCAGCGGTTGGTAATCGGTATGGTTGATGGATTTGTGGTTTGTGGATCTGAGGTGCTCGACGACTTGGCGGCGCGTTGGTTCGCCGTCGAGGGTGATGCAGAAGTCGACCATCTTGGCTTGGAGGTCGATGCCGGAGCCGTGGCGGGGGAGGTATGATTTGGTGATGGGGGCTCGCGTGACGTCCCAGTGGGAGATGCAGCCTTGGAAAGGCGTCAAGGCAACGTCGAGTAGGAGGTCGTGGACTCGGGTGTTCCAGGAGGCTTCTGACACGTTCTCCGAGATGCACAATTCGGTGCGGCGGGCAACTTTCTGCAGCGTCTTGAATTCATCGTTTACATCCCAATCAATGATATCGGATCCATTCCCAACTGTCCAGAGGTTCTTTGAGTAAGAGTTGTCGTCTGTAACATCAGGATCCATCAGCCCCAGAGACGCCTGTACCATATCGACGACGGGTTCGGGCAAAATGTCGCGGCCACTTCCCACCATCTTGATGTGGTTCAAGAGGCTCTTCACATCCGCAGGGAGATCCCCACGCGACTTCAGATATGTAAATCGGACGGGCTTTTCGGCGAGCGCGAGGTCGGCCATGTTTTTGACGGGACTTCGCGATCGCGCAGACTTGCTGGCGCCCGTGGTGCTCGTCTTTGTGGATCGCGTCGGCGTACTTGGGTCATCGTTCAGGTGTTCGCTGGGGTGTTGTAGATGCAAATTCAGAGCGGCGTCGTTGGCGAGTCTGCGGCGCTTGGAAGGGATCGAGGCGCGAGGGGTGGCTTCTGGGTCGGCGTCTGAGGAAGTGGAGGAGTTCATGTTGCTGGGCGGTGGTGAGGAGAGCCCGGTGGGGTGGTCGTGGTGGTGTTGGGCATGCGGAAACTTGCGCTTGCGATTTCTGGACGATGAATTACGCGGCAGAGACGAGGGATCAATAACCTGTTGGATCCAGGCTTCAATTTGGGCGGAATACATCTTTGACTGGCTGTGGCAAGCTGATGGCTTCTTCGCAATCTGTGGTTGCTTGGTGTTGTTGTTGGATTGTGCTGCGGTTCGGCGCGGTTGGCTGGGCAACCAACATCGAGGTGGTCCGTGCAGCGCTGCGATATTGCGAGCAGCTACAAGGGGTCTAATTCACGGTTTTGCACACGACGGTCCCGGTCCAAAATACATGAATAAATAAACCTGGGATGATGAAAAATGTCTCATTGAGTCCTCCTGGCGATGTGGTTTTTTTTTTGATACGGTTCCTAACGGGAAATAGTTCGCATGTGTCTATATCGTGCATACTACCATCTAAGACACCTGCGGCAACATGAATGAGGAAAAGAAGCTATCAACTGACTTGCCATCGTCAATCCTACCCACGCACGAAATGTACTGATCTGGCCGAAGAACAACAACACACCCCCCCTCACGGCCGATTCCAAACGTTTCGTACAGTTGCCCGTGGCCTTCGTGGTACGACTGGTCGTCAACGAAGATTTTGTGGTAATCCCAGCCCTCGACCTCGTCGTATGGGCGCAAAACCTCTGGGAAATCGAACATGTCAACATCGGTTCTCTTGGCTGCATGGACGGTGAGCACTTCAATGATCGAGTCGTAACGAGACCCGCTGGGCGTGAAGCGCTTGAGGAAGGATGAGGGGTTCGCCAGCTCCTGACAGAGACTGAGCATCCTATCTTTCTGTTTCGTTTTGCTGATATCTCCCGGGAAGAGAATGACGCGCCAGGTTCCGTTGCTGCGGAGCAGCTCCTGGAGGTGCCACGGTCGCGCGTCTGACTGATTCAACACTTTGACGCTGGGAATTCTCTGGCCAATCTTGAGCTCGGGGGCGAGACTTTGGGCCGCTGAATCAGACTGCCCTTCTTCAGGCTTCGAGACGATCACGCTGTTGTCATAGTCCACCGCTAACCACAAAGTCAGTCTTCAGGCTCGTCAGAAGGAGAAGGCTAGGGAAGGGCCGTACCAATCCCGCTGGCAAAGAGATTTCCCTTCTGGAACGCATTCTTGAATTCCTCCATACTGATGCCCTCTTCATCCATGATGTCTCTAGCTGGGCGGCCGGAGAATAGTCGAGAAAATTTGCGGTCAAAGTTGATGAGGGCGTGTGCGATGCCCTTGCGCTCAGTCTCGTAGGTTTTGAGGATTGATCGATCCGCGACGCCTTTGACCACGTTGGCAATCTTCCAACCAAGATTGTAGGCTTTTGTCGGGCGATGTTAGCTACTTTGGGTTTGTGGAGGGCAGCATAGGCTCGAATGAAATACGAAGGGTGCTTACAGTCTTGCATGCTAACATTCATGCCTTGGCCCGCTTTGGGACTGGACAAAGAGTTAACAATACCGATCAAGTAAAGACATGTTCAGGTGATTACGGACCTGTGGGTGTGAACCGCATCGCCAGCCAAAAAGACCCTATCGTGCACTCCAAAGCTAGAGCCAACGCGTTGGCCAATCTGATACGCCGTCCACCAGTCCAACTTGCGGTAGGAGAGTTTATACGGGGCGATAATACGCTGCGCCGACTCTAGAATGACCTCGGGCGTGATACTGGATCGATCGGCGCGTGAATCTTGCTCGCCAGTCTTTTCCGTCGTGGTGAGTTGGATGTACAGCCGCACCAGTTTGTTCTCGCGCGGGATAACCATGATGCTTCCAGACGTGGCCGAGTGGATGGCGCAGCGCATGCGGATATCGGGAAAATCAGTGATGGGGATAATGTCAAGCACGCCCCAGATGTAGTCGGTCGAATCTCCCTCGAGCTTGAGGCCGATTTCCTTGCGCACCCAGGAATGCGCCCCGTCGGCGCCGACGACGTACTTGGCCTTGACTTCCTCGGTCGTGTTGGCCTTTGCGTTGAGCTCGGCGGCTTTGAGCAGGTCTGCGGTATCGTCGGCTGCCATGTTGCTGCGGAAAAGACCGTCTTGCACCGAGGAGCCATTCGACATGGTGGCCGTCTGTTTCGGCGTAGACTCCTCCTCGCCGAGATGGCGCAGCTGAACGGTGACGGGGTAGGCGTCTGGATCCTCGACACTGTCGGCATCAATCTTCAAGCTCGTGGGCATGACTCCGCGCTCAACCGCGACCTCTCCGTTGCTAAAGTCTTTTATGGCGTCGAGAAAGAAGCGCTCAATGCGGCCTTGGTGCAGCACTACCTGCTGGAAGCGACTGATTCCGGGAATGGTATCGGCGATGCGGGAGGACCGTTGGATAACGCCGTCCTTGTCGGGGTTCCAGAGACAAATCTCCAGCATGTGATTAGATTCGATCCAAGCTCGGTGGCCAAAGCCAAAGGAATCGAAGATTTCCAAGGTGCGGCACTGTAGGCCGTCTGCTTGGCCGTTGAAGACCTGGTTCAAGTTTAGTCGCTTGATCACTTACTTCAAGGACTGGCTCACCTTTGTTCCCCTCTTGTCCACGATTCGAGTCTTGATGCCGCATTTGGCCAACCACGTCGCCATCATCAGGCCAGCCGGCCCAGCTCCGACGACGAGCACGTCGACATGATCGGCGGTTGTTTTGCCTTGCATGTCGGTATGATGTTAGGTTGGCATATGTTAACTTGCTGATTGAGGCCGGTGATGATCGCCAGGACGAAGCCGTGTCGAGTCAAGATGGTCAAGCAACTAATATCGTGATCATTTATACTCACCCGGAGGCTTGAGAGCCTTTGTAGCTCGGCAAACGGTCGATGAAGTGCCAGAGCTACTGCCGACACACGATGGAGTCTGCGTCTCTAGTTGTCAATGCTGCACAGGCCATTGGATCGTGATACTTGCGGGGTACGGGGTAGCAGCATCGTGGTGGGGAAGACGCAGCATTCTCGCGAGTCACAGCTCAGAAGAGTGACGGAAGAGGGGTTTTCTTCGGCTTTGAAAGCTGCCCTTGGCTGACTCGTAAGCAATTGTCATCCTCGATCGCCGCGATCCATCGTGGCCATCTTGAAAGGTCTTAGCGCGAAGGAGGACCCCTCACGTTGCATCGCAGTGATGGCCGGCAGCTTAACAGCTTCACATTAGTGTCGTTAATGACACTCTGGAAATCTGATCAACGACATAGAATCATATGAAGAGACAGACTGAAGAAAACTTCGAATACATAAAATCATCCACAAGAGAAGCTGGAGCAGCGGACATGCGCATTTCTCCCTCCTCCCCACGGGGTACTGCGGGTCGAATCCTTCAGACCGAAGCCACAGCTCCCACGGCCCAGTAAGGTGTGAACAGAGTCAGATATCGGCTGTCGGATGCACCAAACATCGGCTGCAGCTGTCCAATGCGGGGAATTCAAGGCCAGCCTTTCGGATACGGGCTACCGTTTGTCGGGTAGAAATGTTTGCAAAGGATAGGAGGCATTCTTGGTGGACACTTGGTCAATGGCAAGACATCTTGATCCACTAAACGTAGCAAAAATGCCCTGAGGTTTTGGTGGTACAATTCTTCTAGCAACTATAATTCGAACCACCAATGCTGATTAACATGGATTGTGGACGAGTCCTTCTCAATGCATCAATAATTTATCCATCAGTCTTCTCTGTAGACAAGTCTGGCCACCGACTTACTAATTGGAAGCCTATGGCATCGGGATCCGCTGAGATTGTGGCGATGATGCCACTAAAAGTGCCAAGCTCGTTGTCGATTGCCCGATTGGGAAGCGCCTCGCTCAGTTGTATCTAAACCGTCGTTGGGAGGTTTTCGTCCTCCTACCATGCATGCAAATAATACTTCATTACTGGCGTTGTTTAAAGTCTAGATTGATCAGCATCCACTGATTTGTAATGATTGTCATTCGTGGTATGATGCTTTCACTGGCTTTGGTATCTCAACGCGATGGCAGCCACGGTCCTGATTTTGACGCTGGAGATTAGTGTGCATATAAAGAACCTGTCTTTTCCGACAGTAGAGCTCGCTACCCATCCAACAACTCATTTCTCAGACTCTTTTATCACTTCATCCAAACATCAAGATGCGCGTTGCTATTGCCGGCTCGGGAGGTGTTGCACGGTACCTCAGCGAGGAATTCGCCGCGATTGGTCTCGAGGTTATTTTACTGACCCGTTCCGTCAAATCGCAATTCGAGAATCTCTCCAACGTCACGCAAGTCGTCACGAACTTTTCGGTGTCATCTCTAGCCCGAGAGCTTGATGGCTGCACTGCACTCGTATCCGCCATCCTTGACTACACGCCCGCCTTCATCGACGTGCATCTACGTCTGATCGAGGCATGCAAGCAGAGCACCACCTGCAAGCGATTCATCCCGTCAGAGTACGGCGGCAATCTGGAAGATTATCCCGACCAGCCGGGCCTCGACTATCGAACTCACGGACCCGTGCGAGAGGCTCTCAAGGCGCAGGACGAGCTGGAATGGACGCTCATTTCCACCGGCTGGTTTGCAGACTTTGTCGTGCCCAGCCGCAACCGACACCTCAAGGACGCGGGTGCAGCCTTCCCCATCGATTTCGAAACCAAGAAAATCTTGATCCCAGGGACCGGCAAGGAGCCAGTCGACTTCACCTGTGCCCGAGACGTAGCCAAAGCGGTGGCCCGGCTCCTCCAAGCTCCCAAATGGGAGCAGCACACGTACATGTCGGGAGAGAAGTCATGCTGGAACGACCTGGTGGTATTGGTGCTTGAGAAGTACCCAGGCATGCCTGTTGAATACCGGAGCCTTTATCAGTTGATTGAGACGATTCGCACCAGCACCGATGAACACGTTCGCCTCATTGCTGAGTATCAGGTTTTCTCCCCCAGCCATGCTGGATCTTTGGACCCGGTCAAGGTTACAGCCCATCGCAAATTGTTCTTTGAGGGGATCAAGTTTCGAACGGTCAAGGATCTCCTGGAAGAGGCTGGACAGCACCCGGAGGCTATTGTCTGATGTTCCTGGAAGACGTATCCTGGTCGAGTTTAGATCAATGGCAAGAGGCAAGATACGATAGCACTTGATCAGTTCTCGTGTATGGTAAAAATGGGCGCTTTTAGTACAAGAGCACGTCAAACTGAGGAGATTCAGCAAGAATTCGCTGCCACGTCTCCGGTTGCTGCCCACAAAGTGCCCCATCCCGCACCGACCACACCTTTTCAGCAGCACGAAGAAGTGTATCCCATGTTGCAAATCCAAGTGACTTCCTACAAGCAAAAGATTTCCTCACTCGATTACGCAAGTCCGATGTACCAGCCTCGAACGCAACTGATGCGTAGATCCAAGAAAGAGGGTTTCCCTTCAGCTGCATCGCGTCGAGATACTCTATGCGTTCTAAGCACTTTTCCACCAAGTCTTGAATTTCCGATTCTCGCTGACTCCGACCAGAGTTGCGCCGGAAGTAGAGTAGACACGTGTAGTAGAACAAATTGTTGTGGTGGTGCGATGCTCTCAGGTCTTTGCTAGCCAGCGTGAGGTCGTCCGGCGCAGAGGGGACAGACAGCACAAATTCGATTTCGAGCCGGTCTAGCTCCTCAGCGCTCATAACGTCGCCCTGTAGTAGGGCTGTATTGAATGAACTTATCAGTTCAAGTGAGACGGTAGGAATAGCCGCGTACTTGTAATGCTCAGATCCCGTCAAGGACGGGTTCATAGGCGCTAGATATTCTTTGTGGCCAAGGTACTGTGACTGAATCATGGCCACAAGGGCGGAGTAGCACTGGTATGTAAGGGCAGCTGACGTTGAATGAGTCCACGTCTCCATGCTGGTTTGCTCAACCAAGTCGCGAGCTACCTTGATAATTTCGCGCCAGGCACCGGGTGCGCCGCTAATGAAATAAGAAAGAAGCCATATGCACAATGTTGCCAAACTTGCCAGACGCTCACTGGGATCGTTGGATTGTATGTTGCGCATGAGGTGCGTAAAGCTTGAGTTGCGATGTTGAAGAGCCAGGCCCTCATCCTGGTGGCCGCCTCGTAGGATTGACTTGTGGGTAGCCGAAGCAGCGCAGACGGCATGGAAGACAGCAACTGCGCTGCTGGACTTGTCGTGGGCCATGCGGCTTCCCTCGAGTGCCATTGGTGCGACAACAATTCGAAATGGGTTCATGATGTTTTTGATGGGCATGAGTCTATCGCAGAGGCTTGTTGCCCAGTGGTTGATCAGTTCTCGCTGTTGTGCTGGCGCTGGCAGTAGCTCGAGATGTCTCTCTGGTTGTCCGAATGCTCCTGCAGCTAGCTGAAAGTTCCACAACGCGAGATTAGGTAAGGAGATGGTATTGTTGTCCTGTGAGGTCCTAGCGTGCGAGTGTGATGATGATATTCCAGAGACTTCTGTATTTGACCGGGCGGTGCAATTCTGGTCCACGCCCGACAAGTCTAGGGATGGACCTGAGTTGTAGCGGAGGTCTAGAGTCCTAGGATGAGTTGGAAATCCTTCGTCAATCATAGCTCCGTTGGAACACAAGTTATTCGTTAGTTGGCCAAGGTCTTGGCTGAGATATTCGTCCACGGCACTGAGTATTTGGGGTGATGTAGAACTTGGGGCAAGAGCGCTGTTAGCTTCCAGGGGAGCGAAGTCCAAAGCGTATATCAAGCCCTCAGCTCTAGGACTTGGCTGATATTCATAGGGCATAGGCTCAGTATTAGAGAAGGCCGTGGCAGAAGTCCCTGTCGTATGACTTCCAGCGGGGTGATTCGGCTGTGAAGCTTGGAACACAGAGAATGGCCCCTCAGTCATTAGAGAAGCTTCGCAAGGGCCACCAAGCTGACGGAGTGTAGTCCGAACATCCAATAGGGAGCTGTGACTAGCTGCCGACTCAGTCTCTCGTCGGGATGCGACCCGGCGGTTTCCTTTCGGTAGTTCCGAAGCTGATGAAGAAACCCAAGTGAGACGAACATCGTAGCCGCGACAAGTAAATTTCCCGGCAACACATCGCTTGCACGCAGGGCGCTGCTCATCGCACTTGACATGTCGACTGCGACAGGTCCAGCAACCCGTAAATGTCTTTCTCCGCCTAGGACGTGACGTGCCACTTCTTGGCTTGTCAGAACCGGGAGGGCGGCTCTGTTCAGGTGGACTCATCGCGTTTAGAGCTGGATAGTAAATGGAGCAAGTTTGCATGAGGCATGAGAGAAAAGTGATAATGGAGAAAGACGTCAGCAGGAGGACGGACTGGCTAAGAAACGGCCCATTCCACTTGGGCGAATCGGAACACGTGACAAATATGCTTGGCATTGACGCGATGAACAGAGATCCGTTCGTAACCAAAGGGCAAAACATGTATGGACGCCTATATACGGCCATGAACCGGTTCTGTTTTCCCTATGATTTCCATCTTCCCGCTTTGTTGGCTCAGGTCTAGTACACCCTCAACTGAAATAATGCATTTCGCACATATTGACGGCAGCAATGCATTTCTGCCCCTGCACCTCAGTTCACGACATCTTCAGCCACAATGATCCTTTTCTCTTGTCTTAGTCGGAAATTGAAGCAGCCATTGGTACGCAAGGCTGCTTGGTGCTTTGACGTCAATTAACCTTTTCCCCGTTCTCTAGAAAGACCAACTAGACCAGACTTGCATAAAATGATACCTTGACGGACACTCCACGCTTCGTAAAACTTCCTCAGACTACCGCCCCTATCACATTGGCCGAGGACTCGTGATCTTCATAGAGGCACGTGGGATTTGGACAGAAGTGTTGCGTCCATGCGGGGTAAGAAGCCTGCGGCCGATCCAAACCTGGGTTGCGGGGTTACAACGAGGTCGTATCGACATCGCTCGACTGTGGATCTGCTTATGGCCTTGGAGGATAAGTTCATTGGAGCGGTTGGATGTCGCCGAGCGGCTAATTGGAAACATGCACATCCCGTAACCCTATCCCTGGCCATAGCAAACCTTCGTCTTCACCATCCCGATGAATTGATTCTCACTTTCGCAGGTGAGAGTTGTAGTGCGAGATCACTATGCGCATCCAATCGTAAAAGACTTGGTTTCAATCATTGTCGAATGTAAAAATGGATATGTCGACGACCTCAAAATACAGTATACTCGTCAACAATAGCTTCTCACAACGAGTCACGGCAACACTAAACAAACAAGATCAGTAGTGTTGATTTTCTACCAAGTCTAAAGAACGCTCATTGACGAATTCCTTGGGAGAGAAATATGCGGTAAACTTAATTTGACCTTAATTCAGTGTCCCCGTGACGTCGTTTCGGTGAATGACCTCTCTTGGGCCGCAGAGTCACACTACTCCACCCGAAATCCAGTTTCCCGCAGGCTGAATTGAGGGGAGACTGGGGTTATTTTCCACGAATTACCCCTCCTTTTGACTGAACGAAGTATGGGTGATTCTATAAATCGCCATCGTATGCACCCATGGTAGATCTCATGGTCTTGCTCTGTGTCTTACCCTCTCATCCTTCCTTGGCCTTTTCAGGCTGATCTGTCATAATCATGACCGTGCCATCATGGGTTGTTGTTGCTCTGAACACCTTAGCAGTTGGTGCAACAACTGTGAGGTCCCCAACACCACCTATGGGCTGGAACAGCTATAATAGCTACAGCTGTTCACCATCTGAGGAAATCATCAAGAAAAATGCCCAAGGTCTTGTTGACACTGGACTAGCCGATCTCGGTTACCTTTCTGTCACCGTTGATTGCGGGTGGCCTGCTAAGGACAGAAGCTCAGAAGGGGAACTTCAGTGGAATGAGGAATTGTTCCCCTCCGGAGGCAAGGCGTTGGGTGGATACATTCACGACCTAGGATTGAAGTTCGGCCTCTACTCTGGGGCCGGGTATCTTCAATGTGGCTCCACTGACTTGCCAGCATCTCTCGGTAAGTCAAACCATGACCTGATAATAATGTGTCTAACTCTCGTTAGGTTATGAAGACATTGATGCCGAGTCCTTCGCTGAATGGGGAGGAGATACACTCAAGTCAGTATAGAAGGAGCCCTGAAGACAATACCAGCTGACAAATGAAAGATACGACAACTGCTATGCCACATCGACTACCGAAATGGTCGATGCAGACTCTGAGGAAGCGCAGTCTCCGTCTCGTTTCCGCAAGATGGCAGCCTCGCTAGATTTGGTGAACCGAGACATAGCATATTATATCTGCCAATGGGGCATCGGATACGATGTCGGTGAATGGTTTGTAATGTCTATCCAGTGAAAGAAATTAAACTAACTTCTTAGGGCTTCGGCTCTTGGAAACTCTTGGAGAATCAGCAACGACATTTATGGCGCTTGGCGCAGCATCTGGCGCATCACCAACGAAGCAGTCCGCTATTACAAGCATACAACAGTCGGGGCGTTTGCAGACTTGGACATGCTCATGTGAGTCATCTTCGCGTTAGCAGGAAAGAGATACTGACTGGATTCAAGTGTTGGTCTTGGCGCACTGTCTTATGAAGAGGAACGGTTCCATTTTGGTATGTGGGCAATCCAGAAGTCCCCCTTGATTATCGGGGCGGTGATAGATACCGAGAGTATCCCCGAGGAGTCTTTCAAGACTTTATCCCACAAGGAGGTCATTGCGATAAACCAGGACTCGCTCGCCAAGCAGGCAGAGCTTGTTCTGCGCTATACAGAAGAGGAATGGGACCTCTGGGCTGGCGAACTCTCAGGATCACGGACTGTCGTCGGTATCGCCAACTGGAGGAACAATTCGCAGACTGTCGATGTCGACTTGAGCGTGCTTGGCATCGCAAAAGCTGACGCCAGGGACGTTTGGGCCACGAGCGACATAAATGTGTCCGGAGTGGAAACTGTCGACCTGGCAGGCCACGAGATGAAGCTATGGATTCTGTCCAACATCGAAAGCACCAACCCTCCGCAGTCGGCCGGCTACTATGCTGCAGAAGACGCAACGCTCAAGGGCTCCGCGGCCATCTCCGAGTGCGGCGACGAAGACTGCTTGCCCACGCATTCCAAAGTGGGAAACATCGGCGCAGGCGCGAGCGTGACCTTTGGCTCCGTCGCGGCCACGAGCAGCGGCACGAAGCTGGTGGGCGTCGACTGCATCAACTACGAGTACGCGTTCCACACGGCGTGGGAATGGGGCTCGAATACCCGCAACATGACCGTCTCCGTCAACGGAGGCGAGGCAAAGAGGTGGGCGTTTCCGGTCTCGGGCGGGGATTGGTACGAGACCGGGCGGTTGACGATTGCGGTTGACGGCTTCGTGGATGGTGACAATGTTCTTGTCTTTGCCGTGTCGGAGGGTGACGAGTGGGCACCTGACTTGGTTGGACTTGAGCTGTTTGAATAAGCTCATCGGTTGCTAGATCTTTCGTACTTGAGGGTAGTGGACAATTTACTGGCTGCATGCCACTATCATCACATCATGTTTGTGCGGAAAGCCGGCCATCTGATGCATATTTCTCCACTTTGTATCCACACAACACATGTCTAAATGTCTGTATAAACTCGTGGAGTCACCCAACGTAGCTTCTGACGTTTTGCCAAGTTCCGTGAGGGGTAAGAGGCCCAACTCGACCTTGGCCCACGTGACGGGGCCATAATGACGCAAATCGGAGTTGAGGAGACTCTTTCGTTCGAGGGTGTCACACCTCCAGCTCATCATCCATCTCCCACCCGACCCCTGAAGAACATTGTAGACCTCAACAAAGCTCAAACGCAGCAATCTCAAACATGGCAAAGCAAGAGAAAGACAATGAAATTATCCAACTTGCCAAAAGTCTCCGCGGCACCCCGTGGTGTGAGGAGTACGAGATAATGATCTCGGGGATGCTGTAAGTGCCTTTAGCGTCCAGCACCCATGCATCAGGGTCTGTCACATGCTCACTGCAACACTGCTTCCTGCAGGTACAATCCACTGGAGCCGGCTCTCATGGAGGGGCGCCACAAGGCTCGCTGCTGGAGTCACAAGTACAACAACCTGGACCCCAGCACTGGGACCGCCGACGAGATTGCCGAGGCTCGAACTAAACTCCTGGGGGAGATTCTCGGTCGCGTTGGTCCTGGAACCTGCATCGAGGCACCATTTATCCCAGACTATGGCTGCAATGTCAGCATAGGCGAGAATTGCTTCATGAATTTCGGGTAGGTCGCTTGCTATCCCGACCAAGCGGGGACAAACCCGTGAGCTGACGGCTCGACAGCCTGACCATCCTCGATACCAGTCTGGTTATCATTGGAGACAGGGTCCAGATGGGACCCAACGTGAGCATCTACGGCGCAGGCCACGAGACAAGCGTGCTCTCGCGCATCAAATTCGTCGAGTTTGGACATCCCGTGAGGATCGAGGACGACTGCTGGATTGGCGGTGGCGTCACCATCCTCCCCGGCGTCACCATCGGGCGCGGATGCACCGTCGGGGCCAACGCCATTGTCACCAAGAGCATCCCGCCGTACTCGGTGGCGCTGGGCGCTCCCGCCAAGGTGGTCAAGAAGCTGCAGACGGTCGAGGAGGAGCTGGCGGACCCCAGCAACCCGTACAGGGACATGCCGGACCGGGCCTAGGTTCACGGATGGATACGAAAACGGGCTGTTGGACCACGGAACCCGATGGACGGGTCTTGCTCTTATACGCCGGCTGCTTTTGCGATGGCTGTCGGCGGCATTATGGCGTGGATGGTCTGATGGTGTCGCATGCCACGTGCCTGTGTCTGTTTCCTCGACAGGGATCGTCGTCTAGACATGTGAAGTTGCATAACCCTAAATCAAGCACATGTGGCTGGCTTACCGTGCTGTACCGGGCGTTGTTTGAGGAATATGTGTTCAATCTCGCCAAGATGCCTGCCCGCCCGCCCGTGAGCGTGTCATAACAAGAAGTTGGATGCTCTGCCGATCTTGACGGATCCCGTCTTGCGACATCTCCCACGTATATCAACACACAAACCCGCCAAGACACGGGTTCCGGCCTTGTTCGTTCCGGTCCCTGTTGACTCCTCCGATGGTCGGTGTCCGGTAGTCGGTGTCCGGCATGTCCCAATGCGGGCAATGTCCCAGCGACAAGGGTGGGTGGGGCCACGTTACAAGTACTCAATATCTGACAATTGCCCGATCATACCATTACCAAATACCACATGACCCCGTCCCAGTTAAACAAGCTGGGAATCAGGCTTCCAGGGCCCGAGGCTTGCATGGCCGCCCTATTTTGGGCACGCCGTCAGATCGCCCTGTCCTACGAAGTACAGCCGAGCCGTCACCTCATATCATATTCCGCCCCCTATCTCTTCTGTCTCAGAAACGCCTTCAAGGACGGTCGGGTAATTGATATGACAAGTCGGGTAACAAAGGAAGCTCGGGGAAACTGCACAGGTCGGGCCAGGTAACATGATTGTCCGATGGCGCACGTCCCGTTCTTAACCTCATTCTTTCACCCTTTTCCGCCCTTTGCATTTATTTGACCCTTTCAACCCTGGCCGAGGAAAGCACACCGCTCACATTCACAAGTCTGCTGTCCGTCCATCGCTTCCCATCTGTCGCTCCAAGAACAAAGCACGCGCGCAGTCCTCTCCCGTAGCCCAAACCAAAACGCGCAAGACCACCATGAGCGACTCCAATGGCATCCCCGTCTTCGGTGAGTCGCCGCAAAACCAACGGCCCCCTTGTGTCTCTTCTCCCCCTGTGACTGACGGGCGTATTTGTCCTCTAGATCCCCCCGAACAGATGCTAGCCAGTATGTATTGACTCGCGACGCCCATACGCGTTTGACTTACTTACACCCCTTGAAGAGCATCGCGTCAACCCGCATCTGGAAAGTCAGTGCTACCTCGTCCCTCTCGGTGCATCTAGCCCCGAGGCTAATTTTTTTGACAGGCTTCCAAAACTACAAGCAACTGTACCAGAAATCCATCAACAGCCCTAGTGAATTCTGGGGCGAGCAAGCCCGCGAGCTTTTGACCTGGTCTAGAGACTTTGACTTGGTCTGCTCCGGGGATTTTCTGCACGGGAACAGCGCCTGGTTCCTCGGCGGTGAATTGAATGCCTCCTTCAATTGCATCGACCGTCATGCGTTCAAAAACCCCGACAAGGTCGCCATCATCTTTGAGGCGGACGAGGTGAATGCCGGGCGCACGCTGACCTATGGAGACCTCTTGCGCGAGGTGTCTCAGCTGTCCCACGTGCTGAAGCAAATGGGCGTGCAGAAGGGCGACATTGTCGCTGTCTATCTGCCCATGATCCCAGAGGCCGTCATCGCTTTGCTAGCCTGTGCCCGGATCGGCGCTGTCCACTCCGTCATCTTCGCCGGCTTCTCGTCCGATGCCGTCCGGGACCGCATCCTGGACGCTAAATGCAAAGTCGTCCTCACTGCCAACGAAGGCAAACGCGGCGGCAAGACGATTGGCATCAAAAAGATCGTCGACAAGGCCCTTCTGCAATGCCCCGCCGTCTCCAACGTCTTGGTCTTCCAGCGAACAGATTCCCCCGATGTTTCCTGGGTGTCTGGACGAGACCATTGGTGGCACGAAGAGGTGAAGAAGTGGCCGGGCTACATCCCTCCGGAACGCATGAATTCCGAAGACCCCCTCTTTCTGCTATACACATCCGGCTCAACAGGCAAGCCTAAAGGCATCTTGCACACAACTGGCGGATACCTCGTCGGCGCTGCTTCTACCGGCAAATACGTCTTTGACGTCCATGACCACGACCGCTTCTTCTGCGGCGGAGACGTGGGCTGGATCACGGGCCACACGTATGTGGTTTACGCGCCCTTGCTGCTGGGCGTCACAACCGTTGTCTTTGAAGGCACGCCGGTCTATCCCACGGTTTCTCGCTACTGGGATATCATCGAGAAGCACAGCATCACGCATTTCTACGTGGCCCCGACTGCGTTGCGCTTGTTGAAGCGAAGCACTCCCGGGAGCATCAGCAACAACATGGATCATCTTCGAGTCCTGGGCTCCGTTGGTGAACCGATTGCGCCGGATATCTGGAAATGGTATTTCGAAGAGGTTGGCAAGAAGGAAGCCCATGTGGTTGACGTAGGCGCCCTATGATTCCAAGGCGACGGAATTGCACCGCTAACTCAAGGAAACAGACCTATTGGCAGACGGAAACAGGATGTCATGTCATCACTCCCCTTGCTGGCATTACACCGATGAAGCCTGGCTCCGCATCCCTCCCCTTCTTTGGCATCGAACCTGTGATCCTGGATCCAGTTTCGGGCGTCGAGATTGAAGGCAACGACGTCGAGGGCGTTCTTGCGTTCAAACAGCCGTGGCCCAGCATGGCCCGCACGGTCTGGGGTGCTCACGATCGTTACATGGACACGTATCTCACTCCCTTCAAAGGCTACTACGTGAGTACCCTCTCGCAACTCCGCGCTCTCTTCTCCACTCTTGGGTCCTAATCATGGCGACAGTACACGGGCGATGGCGCCAGCCGCGACTCGGATGGGTACATCTGGATCCGCGGCCGCGTGGACGACATCATCAACGTCAGCGGGCATCGTCTCTCGACGGCCGAGATCGAGGCTGCGCTGATTGAGCATCCTGTTGTCGCGGAGGCGGCGGTCGTGGCTGTGCCTGATGAACTCACGGGCCAGGCTTCGACTGCGTTCCTGACTCTGAAGTATGTCTTGACGGCTACCCAGGATATCCACAAGGAGTTGGTTGAGCAGGTACGCGGCTCGATCGGGCACTTTGCGGCGCCAAAGAGGATCTATGTCGTTTCAGATCTGCCAAAGACTCGGTCAGGGAAGATCATGCGCCGTATCTTGAGGAAGATCTTGGCTGGTGAGGAAGACCAGCTGGGTGATATTTCGACCCTGTCTGATCCCTCGGCCGTTGCTAAGATTATTGAAGAGGTTCGGCTGGTCGCTCAGTAACGAGGCTATGAGCACGATGATTAGACATTTCCTTGGTATCTCCTAGGTTTCAGTTACAGGATATGACTCGCTGGTTCGCAGTTAGGGTTTAATTGAGATGGGTTTTAGCACCGCATGCAAAACAATCAAAGCAAACTTCCCTTTAATTTTCTCGTTTTCATATAATTTTGAAAACTCCATGAATTCAATGTCTGTGCTTCAACACAATTGGAAAAGCCGTTTAAGGCGTTCTCTGAAGGATCAAGAAGTCTTCAAGTCTAGGGTATCGCCAGAACTGACTAGCCTCAGTCCGTGCCAACGCTACGGGCCAACTCCGCTCCTCTGCTCCGCGTATCTCCCTTAGCCGCCTCACCTCCACATCTGAACAACTTCACGACCATGCCACCGACCGTGAACCGCGGCCGTATCGGCTGCTGGACGTGTCGGATCCGCCACCGGAAATGCGACGAGTTTCTCCCAGTCTGCAAGGAATGCAGCAGCCGGCAGATTCCGTGCTACGGGTACGACGCCAAACCGCCCGAGTGGATGAATGATCAGCGCAAGCTCAGTTTGGAGTTGAAGAACATCAAGCGTCTTGTCAAGGAGAACTTTCGGCGCATCAGAAGACTCCAGAATAGGCCGTCTTCGCCTGATGCTACCCGTCCAGTATCTGTCAGCCGAACCAACCCACTAAATCCTTCTGTGGCCAACCCAGAGCCAACTGCCGCCCAGTCCGAAAACACAGATTTCAGGGAGGCGCAACATCTTGTCCACTACCTGGACTACATTTTCCCACTCCAGTTTCCTTATTACGTGGACGATCCCGATCTTGGAGGCCGAGGATGGCTGTTCTGGCTTCTAACCAAGAGCGCCCCTCTTCGTCAGGCGGCTCTCACATTGTCCGCCCTGCACCAGCACACCGTGTCACAGTACCGGGCTGCGAGTCAAGAATCAGAGCTCATTCAATACCACACTATGGCGCTCCATGAGCTGCGGCAGGTTTTATGCCGTCGCGAGGTTGAGGGGTTTGCGCTTAATCGAGAAGGATGGGTAGAGTTCGCTGCAGGAGGTCTGGCTCTGATCAGCTTCCAGGTGTGTCCATCTCTGTCAATGACTGGCTTCCATACTAAAGAAGACAGGTGTTCCAGGGAGGAACAAGCAACTGGGAGTCGCATGTTAGTGCTCTGGGTTCACTTCTCAATGAGCCCACTCCTGCTGAGATCCACCTTCAGCCGGGAGAACCATCAGACGAGGGGTCCGAATTAATTGGAGGAATGAAAGTCGCCCAAAGATTCCTGGTGGGAAACCTACTATGGTTCGATATTCTCGCTTGTGCTTCCACAGGCTCTGCCCCCAAGTCACCTTTTCGTCAATGGCTCAGTATCCCCGGAGTAGATATGTCGCGGGTGATGGGGTGCCAGAGTTGGTTGATGATTTTAATAGGCGACATTGCCATCCTAGATGCTGAGTCTGCTTCTTCCAACAACGAAGTTATTGACTCAAGGGTTGCAGTTCTGGAACAAAGCATCCACCGCGGCCTCGACATGATGGATTCTGAGCCTGAGGTCGGTCGGCTATCCATCGCACTATTCTAATCTATTCCACTAACCATTTATGCTTTTCAGACGACATCAACACAAAAGGCTCATGCAATAACGCGCGTTTTTGCGGCTGCAGCTCTGGTGCAGCTGTTGACGATAACGAGAGAGTCTAATGTGGCCGCAAAAGACATTTATGATGCAGTAGCAGGGGTCATTGATACTATCGTTAAAGTGCCGAAAAACTTGTCATTGCGAGGGTTGACTTGGCCGATCAGTGTGGCTGGATGTGTTGCCGGGCCAGATCATCAATCGTTTTTTGGAAAAATATTTGACAATGTCCTCAGCCAACGCGACTCGGGCTTCAGCAATTGCGGGACCGTGTTGGGTATCATGAAGCACTGCTGGAATCACCAAAGTGCTTTGGCTTGGACTCCGAGACGCGCCATGGCTGATATGGGCATATGTGCTCTCTTAGTTTAAAGCTCTAATTTACTACCCAACTAAAGTAGCGATAAATGAATCGTTACAGCTCAATCATAGGAGAGAAGCCCATCCTGTTGCATTCTTCGCTTTCAATATCGTGTGCTAATCAAATGGTCTAACTCTTACGGCCCACATACCAGGACTCAATTTTTACGTTACGAGGACTCTCTCCTGCTGCGTGTACGAATCAACCACATACAAGACGGTTGAAGCCGAAGATCGGTGGTCCAAGCCAAGATGGTGATTGTGCATAATGGTGATTGTGTAGCCTAATCAAGTCAGATCCAACTTCATGACCACCGCCTCTGTCTTCTCTTCCCTCCCTTCTCGATAATCATCAAACCAGTAGCGTTTAATAATCACAAACCCCGACTTTTCGTAAGTTTTCACTGCCCCTTCATTCTCCCAGTCCGTAACCAGCAGGATCCTCGCCTTTTGCCCCGACACCAGCCTTGATGCAACCTTGTTTGCGTACTCTACAAGCGCACCGCCTAATCTTCTACCCCTCTCACTTGGGAGTACGTACATGGCATTCAAAAAGAAATGCCACTTTGCCTCAGCATTCAGAACAAGCTCGGCCTTGGGATGGCTCTCAGACTCGAAAGCCTTTGTCGCAGCGTCTCGGTCAAGCGGGCCGATGAGCGTGAGGGAGGCGAGCTACTCTTTCTTGAGGATGAGTTGCACATGGTCGAGGTCTGAATCTGGATGGGAAGATGCTGAGATTGAAGTCGATACCTCGACGATGCTAGTGGCGAGAGGGTTGGATACTCGCAACGTCCATTGGTCGTCTGAGAAGCCGACCTCGCGAGCGTAGGTAGAGCCGAAGGACTCTGGAGAGAGTTGTAGTGAAAGAAGACGGAAGGCTTTGTATTTGGAGACAAGAGCCTCGAATTCTTCCGGGGAGGGTAGGGACTTGGGGATTGTCAGGACAGTCATTTTGCCGATACTGGTGTACGATGAGACACGCAGCCTAGAGTCAACGGCGGATGACTCGACTTCCCCGCCATTTGCTGTTGTCGGCACGTGATGCCCAGCAAGGGAAGCTGCCGGGATGATGTGATTATCAAGTGACTGAGCCGGAACGGCCGCGGCTCCTTTGACATGGTAACTTTGTGATTCAGATTGCTTCTGGGTCACAATCAACTCCCCGTATGCTAAAGTCTTAGAATGGCGCTTGCCAACTAACTCCTAGATGCATGGAGTAACGTCATCATGCGGGAGGCTGACCAGGGAGGCCAACCAGTTTGGGGTTTCCGCCACATCAATCAGAGTGCCATGACCCGCAGTTGACGCTTGCAGGTGAAAACATGATGGAGAGAACACAAGTTTCCATCAAACCCGCGCGTAGCAGCGTATTTCAATAGGCAACAGTCGCTTTGCAAGGCGTTAGGTATCCACTCCGGCAGCTGCAGTTTCCCGCTCGCCCTCTTGCTGCAGCTTGCCAACGCAAGCTGCATCTCTGTGATCAATCTGATTCCCGTGTTTCCTGTAATTTCTTTGATCAATGCAGTTTGTTTGAGCAATCCAGCAGATAGGCTGCCATTCTTCTGGCAGGTTCTTCGCAGCTTTTCATCACTATATATTCCTAACATTTGGCAACTTTGGCTAGATCTTCAACTTGCACCTTTCGCATCCTCCTTCAGACTCCCAGCCTGCTCGGATCAATCATCTTTTCTCCTAGAGCTTCCCGAGATCTCCCTTCTCAGAGGCTACTGAGTCTTGCATCTCCTCACTTGCTCTTGCCCCCCAAACCACCAAGATGGGGGACAAGGATGAACCCTTTTTTGACTGTCCGGCTGACACTGACAGTGAGTCCGACGATGCGCGTGCTCAATTTGATCTCCTCCGTTGCGACGATGAGTCGGAAGAAGCCAGCACGATCAACACCACCCCGCTGTTTACGGAGAGTGTTCGGAAGCACGTCTTGGGCAGCGGCAAAGAGAGTGGATCGAATCAACTCAGCCAGTACGGTCTCCTGGCAGCAAACGTCTTACTAGACGGCCCAGCGACCCAGAACATCGACAATCCAGTCTCGGAAACAGATCCTCGGATCTTCTTCAACGTTGCCGCACCGACGAGCATGTTCATATGCGGCAGTCAAGGTTCAGGCAAGAGCCACACCACGAGCGTACTGTTGGAGAATTGTCTCATTCCATGCCAGGCAAACCAGTTGCCTCACCCTCTGACAGGGCTGGTATTCCATTACGATACTTTCAGCTCGGACACGGGTGGTCTGCCTTGTGAGGCCGCTTGTCTATCGTCTCATGATCTGGTGGATGTCAGAGTTCTTTGTCCCCCGACCAACATTGGTCACATTAAGGTATCTTCTACTTCTTCATTTTCCTTAGACATGAAGCTGACACTTGCAGCGCATCTACAAGCACCTGCCCAACGTGGTCGTGGAAGAACTGCGCATCAACCAATCCGACCTCAACACGAAGCGGATGCTGGACTTGATGGCCGTCAGCTCCATCCAAGGAAGTGGTATGCCGCTGTACCTCCACGTGGTCAGTCGCATCTTGCGCGAGCAGCGCATCCTTCAGCAACGGAACGGGACCGCGTTCGACTACGCAGCCTTCAAGCTGGCTTTGGAAAACGAGTCTTTGACCGAGGGCCAGCTTGCACCGCTGAAGCAGCGCCTCGATACCCTTGAGAGCTTCATGGTAGAGGCGCAGACCATGATTCTCAAGCACCCGAATAAGAAGAAGTCGCCCAGCATCGGTAACAGCTGGAAGCCAAGAGTGAGTTGGCAAGCTACAGAAGACTAGGCATATCGCTAATCTTATTGTCTAGGCTGGGCAGCTCACGATCGTTGACCTGTCATGCCCCTGCGTGACTGCGGAGATGGCTTGCTCGCTTTTCAATGTTTGTCTCAGTCTGTTTTTGGAGCAAGATGCCACGGTAGGACGCGTGGTTGCGCTTGATGAAGCCCACAAGTACATGGGTGAGAGCATCGAGAGTCGGACACTGACGGAAGCGCTTCTGTCGACCATCCGCCTGCAGCGTCACCTCGGTGCCAGAGTCATCATATCGACTCAGGAGCCGACTGTTTCTCCCAAATTGATCGACCTGTGCTCCGTCACCATTGTGCACCGGTTCACGTCGCCAGCGTGGCTCAAGGCGCTGGAGCGGCATTTGGCTGGTATTTCTGCGCTGCCGTCTCAACACGGGACCATTGAGGATGGCGATTCGATTGTGGACAAAGACAGGCAAAGTGTCGTTTCTCCGTATGACCGCATCCAGTCGCCGGAATTGCTGTTCTCGCGGATTGTGGCCCTGCGCACCGGTGAGGCCTTTGTCTTTGCACCAAGCGCGACCATCGGGATAAGCACGGCTCGTGTTTCGTCTGCAGATGACGACCGGAAAGACTCGGGGAAGGTTGCGAAGCCTCGTGGCGGAGATTCTGGTACTCAGTTCATCCAGCTCGGCAATGGGGTGATGAAGGTGCGAATCCGGAAGCGAGTCACGACTGATGGAGGTCGGAGCATCATGGCTCACTAATGAGCGAACTGGATGTATTCAGGATTAGTGGTAACTATCGTGCAGTGAGGGAGTGGATCAATTGATTAGTACCGTCGTGCATGGAAGTCCGAGAGATGATGCAGCAGAACGTAAACTTGTTGCATGCCGCGGGATGAATGACGACTCTTAGAAAAGGCGTCAACACGGCATGGGCCAACGAAGCTGCCAATCCCGCTTGAATAAGCGTAAACGTCCAACTTTAGATATTTGTTGGTCTCGGTCTCGGGATTCGCGTCTTTTATTAGTGGCTTGCCGTACGGATTTAAGGCGTCGCAGTTCCATTGCAGCGGCTAATTGGTAATCCGTCTCACCACCTTCGGTAAACCAGCGATTCCCGAGGACCGGGGTGCAATGGAGTAGGCAGCATATAAGGAGGAGTAAAGACGCTGAAGGAGACGATGCAGCAATTCAACAACGATAAAAACCACTTGTCCATCTCAGAAATCACTTCTCTACCCTTAGAACCACTTCCTCATCCTCAGAAACCATGGTCGCCATCTCCATCATCAAAGAATCCAACGCCAAGGCCCTGCCGTCGGTTCTCCCTTCCGGCCTGGTGGCCGTCTTCCTTGGCGGTACTTCCGGAATCGGCCAAGCTACGCTAAAGCAGTTCGTCGCCGTTACCAAGGACAAGTCGCCGCGCGTGTACATTGTTGGTCGCAGCACCGAGGCTGCGCTGCCGCTGCTGGCTGAGCTGCGACGATCCAACCCGTCGGCGTCGGTGGAGTTTATCGAGCAGGATGTCTCCCTCGTGCGCAACGTCGACGCTGCTGTCAGTCAGATCAAGAAGCACGAGAGCAAAGTCGACCTGCTGTACCTGTCGGTGGGCTTTGTCAGTTTTCACGGAAGAAAAGGTATGTTTTGCTCCCCGAATAACTATGTCCCAGTACTCATTACCTTTTCCTGCTAGACACAATCGAAGGCCTTGAGCCCTCCATGACCACCCGCTACTACAGCCGCGCCCGGGCAATCCAGCTGCTCCTCCCACTCCTCAACCAGTCGGAAAACCCGCACGTCGTCAATGTCCTCGCGGGAGGACAAGAAGCGCCGCTGGTAGAAGACGACCTAGACCTCGTCAAGCCAGGCAACTTCTCCATCGCCAGCTCCTCGCAGGCGGCCGCGACAATGCTGACGCTAATGCTGGAGAAGTGGGCAGCCGAAAACCCCGCCATCAGCTTCGTGCACCAGTTCCCCGGCGTTGTGGCCACGCCCATCTTTAAGCGCGAAAGCGGCATCGTGGGGTTTCTGCTGCGGTGGATTTTGTCGCCCTTCATCAACACCTTTGTCGCAGCCAGCGCGGAAGATGCGGGTGCGAGATCTCTCTTTCACGCTACCAATGCTCGCTATACCGTGTCTGCAAAGGAAGATCGTGCTGTCCCCATCCCGGAAGGGCTCGAAAAGTCGGGACAGTCGGCTGGTGGGGTCTTTCTGGTGACTGACAAGAGCGAGTATGCGGACAATGAAAAGGTCTTGGTGGGCCAGAGGAGGTTGATTGGGAAGGTCTGGGAGCACACCCAGCAGATATACGCCAGGGTTACCCAGTGAAGGGTGATGGGATGGGTTTTTTGCTTTTCTTGCGTTGGTTAGCCGCCCAAAATGAAGCCTCTTAATAGTAATATACGATCATGATCATTCACGAAGCGTGGGCGTCGAACACTTTCTCAACGGTGACCCAACTTGAGGTGATGAATGCATTTGTACAGAAGGCCACAGCGCTGAACGAGCAACGACACAGGGGACTCTACAGCAGGCGGTCAGCACAGAGAGCTTATCTAGTAAGTAGCTGGGGGTAGATAGGCGAATGGCGGAACCGATTCCTGGAGTGAGATCGCACAACCGGACCTGTCTCCTTCACCTCCACGAGTTGATAACGACGGGCATCTCATTCTAGCTTCAAGACACGCAATTATCTTGGTTACCAGATTACCTAATGTAGCACAACGCACGCCATCGGCTATCCCGTCCCATCCCATCCCATCCCAGCTTGGTACTCGGCGTTACCATGTCTGTCGGGCGAAATTTTCTCATCTCCACTCTGGCGACGCGTTCCCCACTGTCAATCCCTCACCAAGCCAGACTTCAACCTTTGACAACACTGCATCTCAGCAGCCATGTCAGAGGAACAGCCCTTGCTCCGGCCCGCCGCCGAGCATGTCGACGCCGAAGTCGAGTCGGCCGTCATCCTCGACTTCGAGCCCGACAGTCCTGACAACCCCAGGAACTGGCCCGAGGCGTTCAAATGGACCGTCGTGGTCATGCTCGCGTGCATGGCGTTCACAGTGTAAGACGGCGGTGAATAGTGCGAGAATGAGACAAACTGCCGTGCTAATTACTGTCCAGGACGTACACCTGCATCTCCATCGTCCCAATCGCCAACCAAGTCGTCGCGGACCTCGACAAAGGCGCCCCCAGCTCCGTCGGAAGCGCCCTGCTCGTGACCATCTGGGAACTCGGTGAAGCCGCCGGCCCGCTGCTCATCGCGCCGCTCTCGGAGGTCTTCGGCCGCTACCCGGTCATCAACGCAGCCAACCTCGTCTTCATCGCGGCCACGGTGTCGGCGGCCCTGTGCCAGAGCACGCCGCTATTCATCGCCTGCCGCGCCCTCACCGGGCTCGCCGTCGCCGTCACGGTGCTGAACCCGGCCATCATCGGCGACATGTTCGCCCCGGACCGGCGCGGCTCGCCCATGAGCCTGGTCATGTGCGCGCCGCTGATCGGCGGCGCCGTCGGGCCCGTCGTCAGCGGGCTCATTGCCGAGTTGGTGGGCTGGAGAGTTGTTGTGCTCATCGGCGCTGCTTTGGCTGTTGCCTGCGAGGTGCTCTTCCTGACGTGCTTCCGCGAGACGTACAAGCTCACCATCTTGCGGCGGAGGGTCCAGAAGATGGGCAAGGGGGAGGCTCGGCGCGGGCCTGGTTTCGAGATGGTGTTGAAGTCGTTTTCGCGGCCTTTTTCAGTTCTCTTTGGCTCGGGTGTCTTGTCTGCGCTGTCGCTGTTCGGCTCCGTCTCGTTCTCGTACTTTTACGTTCTGTCCGTCAGCTTGCCGGGCATCCTCGAAGAAGTACACCATTTCTCTCCAGCCGAGACAGGATCCGCCTTTATCGCCCTCAGTAAGTCCACAACTACAACACCCATCGCTGCGGAATGTTGACCAACTCACCAACAGGCATCGGATCATTTGTCTCGATTGCCATTTGCCACACAACTCTTGACAAAATCACCATCTACCTTCGTGGGTCGCCTGACCGCCCCAATCTACCAGAGTACCGTCTTCCGCTGCTCATCGTCGCCGGGCTCATAATGCCATTCGTCATGGCGGCGTACGGCTGGATCGCGCAGTACCGCCTTTCCGTGTGGATTTTCCTAACGGCCGCGGCGATGCTTGATGCAACCGTTTTGTTGATATTGATTCCATTATCATCATATGTCGTAGACGCCGGTGGCGTTTACTCAGCATCGGCCATGACGGGAATCATCGTCACGAGATGCCTCATGGGCACTTTCCTGCCGCTCACCACGGCGCCGCTTGTGGATGCTCTTGGCTATGGATGGGGTTGCACTGTTTTCAGTGCCGTCAGCCTACTTCTGGCTCCAATCCCCATCTTAATTATGAGATACGGCGCGAAATGGCGACAACGATCTGAGTATACGCGGGGGTCTGAAGACGAATATTGAGCAACTGTCAAAACATTAGTTGATCCTGATGAGAAGATTTCGAAAAGCATTGGGTACCCATGTGTTGCCCAAGTCAATGTCAACAGATAGATCAAGGCAACACAGTCAATGACACTGTAGTACTTATTGTGTCTTGGTCTGGCGGTACGCTCTATCAAGGGTGTGTTGCTGTTACCGCAAGGTCAAGGGAGCACAGCTGTAATTACTGTGTCATTGACTGTATTGCTTTGATCTATCTATTGATATTGGCATGGGCTTTACGTGTGCAAACCAAGTACACATGTTTTCAGATATTATTCAACGAGATACTTGACATAAAGAAGGAAATGCCGTCAATCCAATACTCAGCCTCGCTATCCCAAAATAATCTCCTTCCAAATAGCTCCGTCCCCCAAAGCTTCATCCAAATCCCCCTTTCCAATTGACCCAAGGGCTACCCTTTCAGCATACTCCCCATGCCACTCGATCAACATGGCCATATACCTCCACCCTTCTTCATCATCAATTCTCCCATTTGCGGCTCTATGGTCTCGGCCCTCACAAATCAAGATAAACTCGCACTCTTGAGCCATCAACTCTCGCTCAGCCCACCACCCCGGCACCTGTATAGTCCCTAGCTCTTGTCCGCTGCGTCCGAAGATGCCAAGACGTCGCCGCGTGTGAGCTGGGCCGAGATCTTCTGTGTCCGAAGTCGGTTCGCCAAGCCGTAACTTCATTGATACCGTCCAGAACTGGAGGAATCCCGATCCAGGCTCCGAGCTGAGGATATCAAACGCATACTCTGGTGGGTTGTCCTTGACGAGAGTTCGCGCTGTTGGCTGTGTCCGAGAGCAGTCCATCTTGAATCTCTTTTTCATGTGGACACCGTAAAAGTTCAAATTCTTAGCCTTGGACGCAAGACGAGAGTGTCTCCAAATCAGAGAAACATGTTCCGAGTCATGGCTCTCCCGATGATACCATATGATCCACGTTCTCTGAGCAATGGCCTTTTTCACACGACGGATGCTCCGGTTATACCAGTCCCAGATCCTTGGGAAAGACGACCCAACCCATCCAGCCCAAGACCAACTCGGCGCAATAGGATGCTGCTTTTCCCCGTCCTTGACATCGCTTAGTCTTCGTGTCTGATCTGCTAGTGGGCCCCAGAGAAGAAACCAGTCAAAGTATGCAGTCGGGGTGCCGTGGCAAAGATCGGTCTCGAGGCGGTACGCCAGTTGCTGCGCCACACCTGCGAAGCCGTTGTAGATGTCTGCGTTGTATGTGAGGACCTTTCCGGAGTATGTTTGTATCAAGCCTTCAAACTCCCCAACATCATCGCCGTGGAACGGGCCACTGCTTCGACCACCACCTCCGTCAAGGTTGGCTTCTGCTTCGAAGATGTCTTCTTGCCATTCGCTTATTGCCTGACAGCGGAACGTGACTTGACCGCCTGTAAAGACGAGGGAGCGTGTAGCGAAGTGCATTTCTTGGTACCTAGTATTCATCTCGTCAGAACATCATCGATTCAAAGGAGATTCATGAGAAGACGTACGTCCAGCCTCGTGTATTATGGACTGTACGCTCCATCGCATCTTGCCACCTCGTCTTGAAAGCGAGGTTGAAGCTGGGTGCGATCTCTTCGATCGGCTGCTGGAATCCTCGAGTTCCAGGACGAACACCTGGAATGCCTGCGTGTGCATCCGGGCTTCCCGCGGCGATGATGACGAGGTTCGCCGCGCTGTATACGAGATCCATCTTCTTGATGGTCTCGGTTTTCGTTTCGTACACGTCGTCTTGAACGATGCATAACGAGTCCGCCCATAAATAGCGGATGCCGACCTCCCGCGTAACGTGGATGGCGTCTTTGATCGTCTGGGGTATCTCATCGCGATACTTCTCTCGCTCAAACGCTCCAAGCTCTTCCAGCTCATGCACGTTTTCTCCCAGTGTGGTGAAGAACCTCTTCTGTCCCCATACATAACTCAAAGCCGCGTATTGGCAGCCTGCTGGTGGCTTGACGAGACAGGCTGTCTGTACATCGATGCACCGAAACTCGGGGACCTCCTCAACAGGGTGAGATCGCCCTAGCTCCGTGATGACTTCGTTGACCCTGCATCCTTCGCCGTGTGTTTTCTCGCAGGTTGAGAGCCAGTGTCTGACGAGCGAAAAGTCAATGCTATCAGGATGTATTGGACGGGCGAAAAAAGCTGTCGCTGAAGGGACGGGACTGTCGTTTGCCACGAGGGTTATTTCAGGGAAAATATTCAGCCCTTCGATGTGAATGAATCCGCCGCTTTCCTTCCTCACGTTAGGTCTCAGGACACGGACGGTCGGGACATGGCTCCAGGGTGCGCTGGGGTCGGGTCTCGGGCCGTCAGTGCTCCATCCGAGGTCGATGACAACGGCCTCTCCATCTTCAAATGCTGGGACTCTGTCACCACCTAGAGCTTCAAGGACGAGGCGACAGAGAGGACAGTTCTTTTGCTTGCTGACTTCATCGACCGTACCTAAGGGGATGCCATCCTGTTCAGGCTCATTCGGTTTGCCGTATTCTTTATCCCCGGGAAGTACAACGAATTGCCTTGGTGTGAGGTTTAGACCCTTGCAGGTCTCGCAAAGGGCATTGTCAGACTGAGATACGCTGAAAGGAACTGGATTCAAGCAACCAGTGCCAATTCCCAGGCTCTGTGCCCCCTTGGCTAGTTCTGAAGAGGCGAATGAGTCCGATGATTCTGTTTCCCAGTCATCTTCGCTGGAGGCCATTGCTCTCGATTTCAGTCTTTGTGTTTGGATAATCTGCGGCGACAGCAGGTGCAAGCATAGAC
Organism: Neonectria ditissima; assembly: GCA_001305505.1. Lineage (NCBI taxonomy): Eukaryota > Fungi > Ascomycota > Sordariomycetes > Hypocreales > Nectriaceae > Neonectria > Neonectria ditissima. The sequence goes on along the minus strand of LDPL01000017.1, from coordinate 274,571 downwards.
AAGGGGTTCATCAACGACAGCGACTGTCGGCTCATGAGACGAGACGATATCTTTAAAACATGATGAGGGGATACGGGCGGCCATATATCCCACTTGTGCAGTATTACAGATCATGTAGCGCTGGCTTCTGATTCGTGCGAGGTGGCAGCTGAAAGCGCTTGGCTGCTCAGCCCAAAGTTCAGCTTTACGACCAAGTAACCACTTACAATGCTTGTAGCGTCCAGATACTGCATGTGGAACCGAAACTGGAAAGGCTTCCTTCCATTCTGCAGTTTTGATATCTACTGCTTACCGACGGCCTTCGCCGAACGCGTTATCGTGCACCATGAACGAAATATTGGTGTTTGTAAGTTCCGATAGGCTCGGAGTAGTGGAGTGGTAGCGGCACCGGGCAGTTGGATAAAAGCTCACTTATTGCGGGTTTTTTGTGTCCAATGTTTTCCAACTACCTAGAGCTACAAGCCTGAATATAAAATTGTAGCTAAATTTGGAATATGAAAGGTTTTACCTGAAGTAATTGTAAATAAGTTCTAGGACAATAGAACTCAATGCGGACCTGGATTCACATCGCTAGGCTACTCATTTCGCTTCAAGGGCTTCAAACTTCTGCTATTTACTCAATCAAATCTAACCGGGGTAAAGCTTCAACAATATCAGTCCACCATCCTCTGAATATGACATCGGCCCAGTTCCGCAATATCCGAAGTGCGCGGAGCAGCTGGTATGTCCCAACCAAAGACGCTGTATCACCTAGATTGATGCCTCGATATATTACAATCTTGATATCTCGTGTCCTGCCCTGTCTCAGCTGCAAAAATGGCCGCGCAAAAAGCACACTCCACTGTGAGGAGTTGACATAAAGAAGTGGAAACACCATCTGCTGCAAGATGCCATCAAAGTCGGTATCGTATTCGAGCCCGAGATGTCGGATACGATTCATCTGCGAGGCGGCCCAAATACCTAATTGCACCCGTGCTTCTTCTTCGGTACGGCTGATGGTCTTGGTCTCAATGCTGATGCCGATGGGTCGGTGGCGGAGTGCTGGGTAAGGAATGTGGTTGATAGAGTCGCTTGAGTTCGTGACCAAGTTGGAGATATCGCGAGACAATGTGCTATGCGATTCAGAGGGAGCGGCATTTTCGTGTGAGCTTGGCTCGTGTCCATCACCAATAAACAACGCATAGTCTATCATCTTTGACGAGGCGGTCAGGCCGGAAGCAAGCTGCGGAACATACCGAGAATCGATCTCAGCGTTCGTGCTTTGTTGTGATCGTCATGTTAGCAACTGTGTATAGTGAAAATCGCAACTTTAGTAGAGAGAAGGATCGGACCTACATGTATCTTACACCAACTTCGTCATCCTCACTACCCAGAGCGAGCCTCAGGACGGCTGAATGCACCGCATGATTCCACTCGGCTTCGCCCTCGAGATCTCGTTCACACCGCCGCGATAATCGGTTGATTTTCCTGATTTGTGAAAGCTCATCCAGCAGATCCGATCGATTCCGTGTTTCTTCTGTGTTCAACTGGAAATCCCGTATTCGTGTTGCAGACTCGGCAGTCGCAATGTCTTGGCGGATACTCGCTGGCAAGATGCCAACTTTGTCTGCAACATCGCTCAAGTCACCGAACAGCTCCTGGCCTCCACTGCCGAGGTGCATCTGGTTACCATTGAGATCTTCGTAGAATACCCCGCCGCCTACGTCTCGCAGCGTTATCACCCGCTTGACGGGACTCGTGGATCTCTTTGTTGACGACTGGTTCGATATGAATGTTTTAGAGCTGCCGGCGCCGGGTTCTTGATAGAAAAGCCTTTCATCGCTGGCAAGCGCTCTGATAAAGTTGCTTGTAGATGCATCGGACGGGACGCTGGTGTGTTTGGCTTCGATTTTTGGAGGACGTGGTGTTGCTTGGCCGCCTAAATTGGGTTTGTCGATATCGTCATTGTGAGAATTGGCGTCTGATTTGGCAACCGAACCCTCTTCCGCTGAGTTTGCGCGTATGCTCCGAGCACTGCGTCGTGTGGGTGATCCCGACTTGTCAACGCCTTTCGCCTGTTGGTGCGCTGATTGACGAAGAGAAACTTTGGACTGCAGGGCAGAAATCTGATGCAAGCTCTCTCGTGCTTCTTCGTCTACAGAATTCGCGGAGCATTGCTGCTGAGAGCTTGTTGACTTTGACATCGGAGGGGAACTTTGAAGTTGCCATTTTCGTGGAGAGGATAAGGTTGTAGTAGGACGCTCGCGCTTGGTGAGTGAGGGTGAAAATAATGGTGTTGATACTTCAAGATCTTTGAGCCAGGCGAAAATGATGTCACGACGCATTGCTGTGAGCATGGGCGTATTTTCAATGATCGATGTGAACGGTTGCCTTGCGGTCGGTCCTAGGGCGCGGCTGCTACTATCCCGAGTTCAAAACAAAACCAGTTTTCTTCCACAATTTAAGCATCGGGTTTTCAAGAGCTTAAATTAGGGAAAGAAACCGTGTTTTTTTTTTAACTCGTGATAGTAGCAGCTGCGCCCCAGAGCCGACCGCAATACAGATAGGTTTTGAACAACTGTTGCTAATGATATAATGTGGACTTTGTTAGGATTAGATTGTGTCGCTCGGGTAACCGGTTAAAGCCCGGCGTAAAAGCATCCCCTTCATTTAGCCAAGGCACTTCCGCCTCGTAGCGATTTTAGTCGTCTCTATCCCAAGAGCGTGCTCTCGACTCGGTACTGACATTGCATGCTGTGGGTACATAGAGGCAATTTGCGAATGCGCAACGAGGATAAGAGCGGCGTAAATTGGAGGCTCGCCGTTCGCGGACACCGTCCGTTGTATGTAACGAGATCACAAGAATAGCCAAAACCATCTGAATTATCCAATACACCAGCACATTTGCCCATCACCAGCGTCTCATTCTTGATGAGCTCTATCGTTTCCCACGACCCCTAGCGCTTGTCGAACTGTGAGTTTGGTCATGGTGGCGCTCAAGACGGTGCGTGCGGACCTGAGATAAACGAAACATGACATTTTTGCGACTGTGTGGTCTTGCTAGAGGAACTGTAGCTACGAGACATCTATACCTTGTTAGATGCGATGCTAGTAGGATAAATTATATCTTCTGGGTCAATCATATAGAAAATGGGTGAGATCCTATTTGTAGAAAAATGACCAGCTCGATGCAGGGTTTAAAGTTGGTTCGTCTCATGTGCTAATTAAGCCTCGCAACCATTCTCCTTGAGATCAATTCGGGCACTTCTATCGAGATTGCCCGTCAAGAAACGATCCAAAAGTTCAGGGTGAGCACAATATTCAGACCGTCGCGGATCTTTCCGCGGCACAGCGATGGCTACATGAACAGCCAGACCGTGGAGATCTCCCGCCGGCTTTTTCAATCCGACTACCTACTGTCTGCAGTGTTCTATCGACAAAAATGGGTCAATGGAAAGCCCAGAGTTTAAGATGCCTGTTGAGTGGGAGGTACTTCGGCCGTCAGAGCGAGAGATGCAAGTATTCTTATCTTGAGAATCACACACGCAATGATAAATACAACAAACAAGAACGAACCAGTTCCGGTAAACAAAGGCTCAATCAATCATCAGCATGGTGGCTGCAGATCTCCCGTTTGAGGCCTTTGCTACCACAACCAGCATAAACTGGTCCTTGGGCACAGTAGCCAAGGTCGGAAACCGCTCGACCCTCTTCGGCCTCGTCAAACGACCCTGGAACGTCCATTTTCCTCCCTCCACCGACACCCCATCGAAGGAGTCTCCATTCACATAAGCAGTCACAGCCTCCAACTGGATTGCCGGGTCGTCGACGCTCACAACGCCAGCCGCTGAGACGACACGGACCTCCTCGTCGGATGCTTCCTCCCTCTCGCAGCTGCTAGTCTCGATGCTCAAGAACGGAGCGGCCTTTCTTGACGGGGCTGGAGAGTAACTTGCCAGACTGATCTGGTCGGAGGGTAGCGGAGGAGTGAGCGGAGGCGCGGTTCGTCTTTGGGATGCAGCTTCGTAGGCGAAGGCGCATCGGAGCAGGTGCGAGTCTTCAAAGCCTTTTGCGCAGAAGTTGATTCCTACCGGCATTCTCTTGTCCTTCATGAGACCCATGGGAACAGTAATGCAAGGAACGCCCAAGTGCTTCAGCGCCCGACCGCCGTTGGAATACTTGATCCCCTCTTGCAGCGCGTGGCACATAGACCAGTACGTCTCATCGGCGTCCGCAAAGGCGACGTCTCCGTTTGTCGGGAAAGCAACCAAGTCGTATCCATTCTCGTCCATCCAATTCTCATAGAACCGTTTGCGCATGTCCTCCAGCGCGCGCGCCGCATGTCCGCATCCAGGAAGGGTGTAGATGTCGTTTTTGCGGACACGCACGGCGTCGAACATGTCGGTATAGCGTACTTGGTTCTGGGCTTCGGTGTGCTGCGACGGGTCGTCCATGGGAGCAATGTGAGGATGGATGCGCTCAGGGTCGCTTGCCGGCAAGTTGGACAGCTTCTCGTCGCCGTTCGCTCGTAGAAAGTCGTCCCAGGCCAAGGCTATCATCTCGCAACGTTCGGAGCTGACCCATTCGGGTGATATCCCAGGGACGTTGGAGCTCTGCTCGGGAAAGTCCTTTTTCGTGTACTGCTCCAGGAGGGGGAAATCAGTTTCAACAACGGTTGCGCCCAGAGCCTCAAGGTCAGCTCGAGCTTGATTAAATAGTTCCAAAACCGATTCAGAACACATCGTTTTGGGCTCAGTTCCTCCGACCCCCAGAATGCACCGGGGAACGGCGATGCGCTTTCCTCGGAGCGCGGCAGAGTCTTCGAGGCTATGGTAGTTGGTAGGCCGCACTTTTGAGGATGCGGGAACAGGAACAAAAGACTGGTTGCGCCAAAAGTCGAGTCCCGGTGCGGCCTTGGTGTCGTCGGCCACAATGACATTGAGAACGTCAAAGAGATCCCGCATCGACCGTGTATGGGGCACGATGACATCGCACATGGGATACAGTGGCCATTGGCCCCGGCCGGGAATGACACCTCTTGACGGCGAGTAGCCCACGAGCGCATTGTTGGACGCGGGGGCTCGGCCAGAGGTGACTGTTTCTCCAGCAAATCCAAAGGCCGCAAAACTAGCCGTCGTAGAGGTTCCGCTTCCATTGGAAGATCCCGATGCGTACGCGGTAGTTGAGTACACCGGGTTATACGGACTCTCAGCTCGTCCGTACAGACCCCTTTGTGACCCGCCATCTGCCATCGGAGGCATGTTAGTCTTTCCGAGGAGAATAGCCCCCGCCTCCCGCAGCGATTCGACGACGGCGGCATCTGATGAGGCAACGAGGTCGGCAAAAGCTGGTGAGCCGGCAGCAACGGTCAGACCCTTGACTTTGAAACTGTCCTTGACCGTGAAGGGGATGCCTTCTAGAGGTCTTGGCGGGCGACCCGACGCGCGATAATCGTCTGACGCTCGCGCTTCCTCAAAGACGTTGTGGTTGAGAACGCAGATGGAGTTGAGAGAGGGTCCGCGGCAATCGTATTTGCCGATTCGATGTAGGTAGAGCGTTACCAACTCTACGCTAGTCAGTGCCTGGGAATCGAGGGCGTGCCGTAGGTCGTTAATGCTGGCTTCCACCAAGCTGAAAGAGTTTGAGTTGGTCATTCTGAAGTTGTGCGAAGATGTATGCAAGGGAAGCCAGAGATGGATATGGATTGAATACTAACGAGAGTTACGAGAAGAAAAGCAAATTGGTGGCGACGACCAGAATGCTTCATTTATATCCCGCCAAAGACCACATGGTCCGATCAAATGGCGGTGGTCGTAGCTTGCTCCCTATACTGAATTTGTAAACTCGAGTCGAGTTCACTTCGTCTTTGGCGAGATTCTGAAGCATCTCCCATGTTGCTGTAAGAGAAGGTCGAGCCGCTATCTGGGGAAGATGCTGGGAAGGAAGGTCGAGCCGCTATCGAGGAGAAGCCAAGCCACTTTGGGCTTGGACCTGGTGCGTGCTCATTACATCCAGGCCCTTTCGTACAAAGTCGCCGCGTGGGGTATTGGAGAGCTTCCTAAAAAGATCATTTCGATGGTCATAATTGGAAGGAGGGAAGTATAAAGAGATATGGGGAGATTAATGGCGCGAGATGTTACCTATTCGTTACGTGGAGAAGTTGGGGGGCTTTGATTGTGATGCTAGTAGTTGGTAGGCGCCGACAGAGGTCAGCAGACTTCCTAGCGACTGCGCGATATAAGAGGCTTGACTTCTCCATCCATTGAGAAAATCCGATGTGATTTCCGGTCGGTTTTGTTCCATAGTCCATACACAGCACGTCACCGCACGAAGCAAAGGCGATTGGGCATTTGGTCGTATATATTCATCATAAGCGACTAAGGCTTTGTCAACGCTAACAATATGTGAGAAGCGCGATACATGCAGGTGTAAGAGACCGGCCAAGCATCATGGCGCACACAACTCTTCAATCACTTTTTTCCTTCCGCATTTCCAAGCCATAGCTTAGCTTTCTCCCTCAGAGTGGTCTGCTTTGTCCTTGGTTCTGAATTCCTGCGGCATCGCAATCGGACGGTTCTTGGCGTACTTGACCGTTGACCATACTGAAGGCGAGTCCTTGAACATGAGCTCAATCTCCTCCAGGTTTCGGCCCATCGTCTCCGGGAAGAAGAGGTAGACTGAAACGGGAATGCAAGCGGCGATGACGGCAAAAACTGAGCGCGAACGGGATTAGCTTTTGTAATTGTTGTGACAGCATTGGGATGAAACGAACCAATATAGTACTGCCAACCGATCGTATTTATGGCCACAGGGGTGACCATGACCACGACAAAGTTCCTGCAGCACAGGTTAGTATTCGTTGCATTCGAGATTGTAAACATGAGGTTACGTACCAAAGCCAGTGGTTGGCCGTCGAGATGGAGGACATGGCCATGCGGAGGCGGATGGGAGCGACTTCCGTGCAGTACAAGAAGTTGGCGCCCAGGAACCCGATAGGAACCCACGTGTTATAAACGTAGAGGAAGCAACCGGCAGCAATCATGGCAGGCTTGTTCTCGGGGCCAAACGAAGTGGTAATGGCCAGCGCAGTCATGCTGGCAGACATGCCAACACCGCTGATGATGAAGACGGCCCGACGTCCAAAGCGATCGATGGTGAAGAAGGCGATGAAGGACGACAGGAACTTCCAGGTCAGGGCACCGCCGGAGAGGATACGAGACATCTCGCTGCTCATTCCTAGGTTGTTCTGGAACAAGACCGTGGCGTAGACGCTGACGAGGTTGCTGCCAGACATTTGCTGGTAGAACTGAAGCAGGATGCAGAGCAGGAACCGGTACAGCAGTTTGTCGTCGCCCATCTTCAGCATGTCGCTCAGCTTGGCGCCGCCGTGGCTGGTCTCCTCGAGAGAATGCTCAATGCCAGCCAGCTCGGCCTGGACCTCCATCGAGTCCTCGGGAAGTCCTCGCAGGGCCGAGATGACGTAGCGGGCCTGGTCGGAGCGGTTCTTGAGGACGAGCCATCGCGGGCTCTCGGGCAGCGTGTAGACGGAGCAGATGACGATGAGGGAAAAGGCAATGGCGATGGCAATGGGCGGGCGCCACGTCACGGGGCCGTGCTTGAACTCGAAGAAGGCCAGGTCGACCCACGACTCGAGCGTGTAACCCAGACACATGAACAGGCCCGTCAAGACGACCTGGCGACCGCGGTTCTGGGCCGCCGAGGTCTCGCTCAGCCACACGGGGACGATGGAGCTCATCTGGCCAACGCCGAGACCAATAATGACTCTGCCGACGATGAACTGGGCGAGGCCAAAGGACGAGGCCTCAAGGATCTCGCCGATTAGCGAGCAGATGGCGGCGAAGAAGATGACATTGCGGCGTCCGAACTTGTCGCCCGTGTACGAGCACGACAGGGAGCCGATCAGGGCGCCAATAACAAAGGTGGCAACCACGAAGCCTTGCAGCGTCGACTTCCTGCTCTTCTCCGTCCCCTCGGCGTTCACTGTATCGATCTCGGGAAACGTCTTGACCCAGTCCTCTTCGCTGAGGAGGCCGCCGATGCCGGCCTGGTTGTAGCCGAAGAGCGTAAAAGCAGGCCCGACGATGAGGGCGAGCTGCAGGATGCTCAGCCGCTTGCCGCTGGCTCCGAGGTAGGTTGGTCTCTGGGTCTCCATATCGTCGGTGGTTTCTTTACTGCGTCGTTCCCTGAGAGCAGAAAGAAGGAAGAAGGAAGAAGAGGAAGAGGTGAACGGCCGCGCTGCTCAACCACCAGCGGTCGCGGAGATGCTCATATAAGGTTCTGCCTGCTCCGCGTATGCTCCGCACTCTCCAGACAGTCTCCGGACGCGACGGATGCGGAGCCCCATGGGAACTCGGAGGGGCGGGCAACGGGGAGGCAAGGACAAGGCCCAATAGCGCCGTGTGCTTTACCAGCAGGTGAGATAAATATTCGGGGCGCGTGCTGTTGGCTGCTGGGGACCGGACGAAGGAACATCTAGGACCAGCATGGCACCGGCCCTTTAAGAGCCGGCTACACGGCACGGTGTTTTCTCGGGGGATTCAGGACCAAGTGGGGATGCCTCCGTCGCGGACACGCCGCTGACCGGGCCAGGAAGATCGGACCAGGTGAAAATAGCGCAAAACATGACCAAGTTTGAAACCCGACGAAGGGATTTATTCCCGTGCGGTCGTGAGAAGTAGGCGCCGCGGATCGGCTAAAGCCTTTTCCTGTTGTTTCCGCGAGGAACTGAGTCGTGGGAAGTGGGGATGGACATGGAGATACGAGCCCGGTGGCGGAATTAGGGATCATCACGGCGTGGTTCAAGCCTTGAAGGAAACTGCCCAATTGGTGCATCTTGATTCCCATACACTGAGCAACAAGGCGGCATGGAATCAGGAGAGAACTTTCGAAGGTCTCGTCCAAAGGTGCCGGACAAGACGCGCCATTGGGCGGGATCTGTACATGACGTCGTACCGGCAGTGGAAAGCCCAATGCCTAGTGCGGCTCTTACGGCGATAAAAACGCGGCTGCATGCATTCCATGTGGGCCAGAAGTGGCATCACCGACGTTCCTACAGACTCTCAAGATAAGGAGAGGCAAATGCCGAGACCAAGTGCCAGGATTTTCCTCATCGTTTCTCCATTGCCGCTCCATTGCCATTCCAGCACGAGGTCATCTGCAGCAACTCCACGAGGCCATTTCTCCATGTCAATGGCGTGTTCGTGCTCCGTAGCGAGCCACGCGGATGACGATGCAGCGATATGATGGGCCTTGGTGAAGAAAGAGCCCGTACCTGGGCAAACCGGGTTCCGGTATTACTGAGTGCGTCATATTTTAGCAAGGCGGTCTACGCTCTCTTCGCAGTTAGTAACGTAGTACGTGCTAGCTCTAGTCTGATAAGTTCAGAGCTGGGATGGATGGATGGCATCCCCACTTCGTCAGTGCGTAAAGTGCCTACGTATGCCGGGTTGCCGTACTTCCGTCATCCTCGCTTGCCTCCCGGCCTCCTCAGAGTTGATGTTGGGGGGAATTGGCAGATTGCCTTTTGCTACGGATGATGAATCCGGGGATCTTCTACGTAGCGCGGGTTAGCATTTGAACCAGCCCCCGGATTATTTTTCCACCCATGGGGACCAAAATCTCTATTTTTCTCGTGGGGGAGTCTGTTCTTTTCACCGCACTGGCGTGTTACTACGCAGCATCGGCGATGGAGTTTAAATCTTGTTTGTCGAGTGGCGTATTCAGATGATCAGTGGAAGGATGCGTGTACATGACCCTTGACATACTTCAGACCCCGTGGCCGAGGGCTATTGATCCCTTAAAAGCTATTTTATAGCCGTCGCCAATGTCTCAATGTGTCAAGATCTGAAATAAGATTTCAGAAAATGATGTCGTGTGGTAAGCAACTTTATATTGTGCATGACCGCCCCAAGCATTGTTAGTGAGCTCGAGTATTTCCCAGCGTGTTACCAGCTACTTATTGAACAAAAGAAGCAAAATTAAGCATATATCCAGAGAATAAATAGAATCATGCTTAAAACGGCAAACTCGTCTCTCCATAAATAGAGCGGTGTTGTTGCTCCAACAGACCCCTTACCCTATACACAAGGTGCAGGAACCTCTTCTTTTTCAGGACACCATGTGAGGCTCCATAATCTAGCCGCATTGAAGTATCATATTTCGACGTTAAAGTAGCTCAATCATTAATCTACGTAGACCCAATTTTGAAAGAAGGCTAGGCCTCTGCCATTGGATCGCGAAGCCTTGAACAGATAGGATTACTCAAACACCAATTCTGGCAAAGGCTTCGGGGTGCCTTGGAATCCAAATTGCCTTGTGATGTCCGCGGAAAAGATGTAAATGCGAAAAGTGTCAGACGCCATGTGTGTATAGGTTTCTATTCCTTGGAAATATCTGCTCAACCGTCTGAATCCACACCCATTTAAACCTCAACTATGAGCTTCTCTCCACTCACGTCCTTCTTGAGCTCATTCAGAGCAGTCTGAAGCCCGCCCAGCCCTCCATCGACGACCCTGTACCGGTTCGGAACAACAGTACCTCGCTCAAGCCACTTTGGCAGAGCTTCATTGTAGAGCCAGACAGAAAGATCCTTCCTGCGTTCCCACAGATCATCTGCCGCAATCCACTGATTCCTGATATCGTCGGGTTTTGGCAGATCCGCAGGCCACCCCACTGTATGCGCTATCATTTTGTCGGCTGCAGTCGACTTGGAAAGTACCTTCACCACCGCAGAAAGGGTATGCGCTGTCGTGATGGTATCAACAGCGTGCGAGATCTGTGTGCCGGCTTTCTCGGCGGCAGCAATGAGGTCTTCAACTGCCGAAGGCGAATGGTAATCGACAAGGACACTGGCACCGAGGGAGCGTAGATGGGCGTGATGACGTTCGCTGGCTGCTGCGAAGACGGTGAGTCCGGCCAGACGGGCGATTTGGATCGTCATCGACCCAGCGGACGAAGCGCCGCCCCAGACCAAAATCGATTTGGGCGACGATGCAGATGGCTCAGGGAGGTCATCACCCTGGACGCTGTGTTTTACCTCCTCAATGGGAGGTCTGGGAAAATCAAGCACGTCGAAGAGAACCATGGTTGCGGTGCCCACGGCAGTAGGCAACGTAGCACCGTGCTGGAAACTTATGTCTTTCGGCAGCAAAGCGGTCGCAGAGGCATTTGCGACGGTGTACTCTTGGAATGCCCCGTGGTCGTTGTTGCCAGAGCAGAATGAGTGAGCAAGACTAAAGACGCGGTCACCGGATTTAAAGGCCGTCACTGACGACCCTACCTCAGCCACGATGCCGCAGACATCTGTAAGCGAAGATTAGCAGAGTGCATCAAGAGAAATGTCCAAGCGAGAGGATGTCTTCCAATCATCTTGGCCATCACGTACCGGCACCGAGTATTGTTGGGAAAGAAGAGATCCTGAACCCCAGTGCCTGTCTTTTCCAGTCGACTGGGTTTAGAGCAATGGCATGGTTGCGGATCAAGACTTCCTCTGGTCCGGGGGATGGCGTCTGGCGCTTCTTCAGAATGAGGTCTTTGGCGACGGCTGGCAGGAAGGCTGCAGTATGGGTCGATGGTGTTGTCATGGTGGATGAATGTGACTGGCTTGTGTCTTGGTGGTGAGGGTGGTGAGGTCTTGTCCTCCATGTGCTCAGCAGTGAGGTCTTGCGAGCCTTTTATTCATAACTCGGTGCAGTCTTCGGCAATTCCGCAACGCGGAAGTTGACCCATCAATGCCTTGTAACAGTCATCGTGCGCGGCCAAATGGCCGTGTCATGGTACTATCCTGCCGGACAAAGTGATCTGGAAAGGTATCCACTTCCGGCCAATTGGCCGTCCGGCGAACTGGTCCTCTGGCAAATTGGCCGGCGCAGGCCCCACCGTACCGGCCGCCAAGGATACATCCTTGCGGCGTTCATCACCGGATGATACTGCAGCAGAAAATGCAGAGACATTGAACCCAACCTCGCACTGGTTTCACATAATCGTGGAAACACTACCTTCGCTTACCTCAAGCGATTTACAAATGGAGAAGAATATTTAGAAGTTCAAGTTATCATTGGAAGTCGTGCCGCGTAGAAAGCAACGTATGCTGTTGCTACATCACTACTTGGATTCTGGCTGGCACTCGTCAATCTATTCCTAGTTTCTGACCTATACATCTGCAATAACTGCTGCAAGCATCATGCCCAGGCCATCTACACCCGCATGCCAGCTGTCTAGGACGTCATCCTCTTCATCCCCAAGAGACCCGCCCATCCCGACATCACATCTATTGTCCTGCTGCATATGTGCAGTGGCAAGGTCGCCCAGAGTATTCAGCCGGGGTTTGTTGGTCTTCAAATCTTGCCAGAATGCACCGTATTCCCCTTCCCAGCTCCAGGCATTCTTTGCCTCCCACATGGCCTTGCCGCTTGGGAGGGGTAGGAAGAATGGGGCCTCAACGCCATCCGATCCCTCGGATCCAAGGACAAGAGATGTAAGAAAGCATACGAGAGAAAGTCTGGAACAATCAGCTTCGAGTCAAGTTTAATGGGGCACCACAGGTTCTTGAAGAGAATTATTAAAATACTAGACATACCGTCGACGGGTCTCTTCAAAAATCCAGTCTTCCCAGGTGGGTTTCGAATGACGCTCGTGTGTGGGACTTAAAGGCCCTGGACAGAGTTGAGAAAAACGATCGCCTAGTCTCTGTAGATTACTGGTTTATATATAGTCGTACATGTAGAGTTCTCGAACTTACCTTCATTGTCTTCACCATCTCTCGGTTGGTTATGAAATATTCATACCCCGAATTCATCAACCGCATCATGGTATAAATTACCATGGCTTGGATTGCTGCTATGCATTCGCCTCTTGAGAACTGCTGCGTCTGGTTCCGTAGTAGAAATGGTTAGTCCACGTTGCAACGTCACAGTTTCAATATTATAACAAGAGCTTACCTCGCTCATGATCCAGCGATGCTCGTTGTCGATAGTTCGCCATAGAAACTCGTCCGAGTTCCGATTCCGGGAAGCAAAAATAAGCGCAATACTATGGCAAGCTGCCAGCGGCTTCAGCGGCGCAAAGTTTGCCGAGTCGGAAGAAAATAGATTGACTCGTTGTGCGCCTTCTTCATTGAAGTGGAGCCCGCATCCCACGGGGTGCACAAATGGTGGGAGGTGATCTGGCCGTGTCATCATTCGCGGGTATGTTCGAAGAATGGATATAATGAACCGCCTGCAGCCCTTGGAGATGAGGCGACCGGATGCTTGTCCCAGAGTGCTGATGGTACGGCTAGGAATGGGGACCAAAGAAGATATATCTCCAGGCACCAAAGCCGATAGCTCCAGGTCGTTTGATGTATTCGGCAGTGTGAGTGAAGCCACAGAGTCGTATGTGGATGGCCGGCACAGACCAACATCAGTGGTCTGGAAATCGTCAATCTCGCCGTTGTTACTAGGCGCAGGATTGAGAGAATTTGCTGCCTCGTCAAGATAGAACAAGGAAGTATGCTCGTCATTGCCAGTGAGCATTGGTGTTACAACAGAGTCGTGGGTCATAGACAAATCATTTCTAGGTGTGTTATGAATAAGACCGTCAACATCAAATTCGTCATTGCTGCTGAGAAGATCGAGATCTGGCCCAGTCTCAAGCTCCGAGCATGATACTGTGGCCGGAGCATCACCGAAACTCGCAGTTGAAGAGCTGGCTGTTATGGCCGGAAGGTCGCTGGTGAGGTTTCCGGGGGCTGTCCAAGCCTGGTACAGTATTGCCGGCGTTGGTTTAGCCCGACGCCAATCGTACGAACATGTCATTTGCTTGCTGGCACATCGAGAACAGGGCGATTGGAAATCGCACTTGTTTTTAGTTCGTCTACAAACATGGCAGGCTCTTGGCCGAGGGGGCTGCTTCCTTGCTGCGCGCCGTCGACAATACTGCAGGTGTCGAATACGTGAGGTCTCTGTACAAGACATTGAATACTTTTGTTAGACAAGAGGATCGCATGTGGGCGCGCTGAGGAGAGTGACTGGCTACCTTCCTGAAATGATTTCTCGCATACAGAACAAGTGTACAATGGCGTTGTAACGGCAGGGGGGCTTCCCAGAGTCGCGTGTATCTCCATTTTTTGCGGCAGATGTTGAGTAATAGTCGCGTATAGGGAAGAGTCTCATGTATTGTGTGAACGATGCGAATCTGCATTGATAGTTGACGGGACGGTGAATCGAGTGGTGTGTTTGTCAGCGGGAGGAGTAGTCCCTTCTTGATGCCTCAGGCAAAATCTGATGAATGCACCCTTGTATCGCTGTAGTTTTAGGCACGTTTCTAAGCCCCCGAGGAACTCATAGCTATGATCAGTAGGATATTTCGAAATACACTTATTGGACACTTTAAGCAAAATTTGAATAAATGCTAACTAGCAAGTATGCGACGCGGTTGAAAGGCATTGGTAGAGTCTTGGTTAGGTAGACGACTAACAAGTGGCTGGGAGCTGAGATACCATCGCTTCCGACTTGGGTTGTCAATTTTTGTCCAGCGACATGAGTGTGTGAAAGCTACGAATGTTTCATGAAAATACCAGATTATCCCAAATAATCTGTCCAAGTCAAAAACAGCTTCAGTCTATGGCAACGTGACCCAGCTCGCAGTATGGAACGCTGCCTCGGCGCTCGTATATGTAGCTTAAAGAACGTAGCTAGACGACGGTTTCCACAACCCAATCCACGATTTTCTCCACCATTTGCAGAGAAAGCCAGTGACCAGTAGCGTCCTGCTCGACAAAGATGACTTCGTTATTGCTCGCAAACTTGTCAACCCAGTCGTGAGTGAACTTGGTGGGAACCAAAGGATCAATTGCTCCATTGAGGATCAAGATCTTCTTCCCCGATATTCCCTCCAGACCCCTGTCCCTCTCACGATAGAGCTTTTCAATCGACTTTGGCCATTCCTTGGTATCGGCAGTAATAACCTGGGTCTGCTTGTAATTTGCCAACCGCTCCTCAAGCATCGACGTCAAGTTTGGCGACCCAACAACGACAATGCCGGCGTGAATCCGAGGATCTTTTGCCAAAATATTCCAGGTGGTGTGGCCTCCCAGGGACAAACCAGTAGCGATGAAGTTCTTTGGTGTGAATATTCCTTCAACGTAGCTTTCGAGGAACGTGACGCAAGTCTCGACATCCGCTACGATGCCGTCTGCAGCGCTTTTTTAGCCACTTGCTCAATACTGGAATTTCTTTTTTAGGAGGACTCACCAATAGTGGAAAGCATATCTTGCCTACGCGTTTGGTTAGAATTTGCCCTTGGAGGTTCGACAAAGTACTCACGCATGTCTTGGGTTTCCAGATGCCCAGTCTTGGCTGTGCGGCTTATTGTCAGCATTTCTCAATTTGAGAGTCACATTCCATCTTACATGGAAATCTCATCAATCTACCAAAAAATTAGTCAGGGTCTGTGAGGAGTAGAAGAAGGCGGACATACAGCTCTTGTTCCGTGGTTCCGGTTGTCAAAGGTAGCAACCACGAGGCCCTTTGTTGCGGATCCACGACTCCGCCATTCATGCAACAATTGATGTGCAATCTCCTCTGCATCTTGATACGTCCGAGTGCGACCATGAATATGAAACAGAACAGTCGTGTCCTTGCGCTGCTCGGCGTTCAGCTCATCCACGCCAAACAAGTACAGTGGAATTCCCGCAATGTTGATGGTGAGGGTGCTCGATCTCGGGATACTTTCGAGCAGTTCAAATCTATCGTTTGGAGCCATTTTGCCGATTGTAAAGCTTTGAGATGCGACTACCACGTTGCTGTAAGATCGAAGGCTTGAGGACGAAGTAAGGGTGAAGACAGACGAGACTTGATATGCAGGTAGGCCTAGGTTATACGCTCGCTACCTGCACCTTTATCGGGCTAACAGCTATCCCGAAACCCGTATCAAAAATCGATGATGACAAAAACAACGCAGATTTCGTGACTAGCTCCCCGATTGTGAAATAGCACATTTGTCATCAAATTTGAACAGAAAGTAAGGATGTTTCTTTTGTTTAACAGTCGCCTTTACAACAAATTTAGGCGGCTCGACTGTGCTGATACGTCACTATTTGCCACTGTCCTTGCGGGGGTTCTGATCTTTGAAAATCCGTCGATTTATTAATAACTACTACGTATCGCAGCTTCTTACTACTTAAGTTTGGATTGGTATGAATATATGAGTGGTTGGTGAGGTCATCGAGGCGTGAAAATAGCTCGGTACAGCCTGGATGGAACTCACAGGCGTGCGGCCGCTTTTCCGCATGAACGCGCACATGGCGAGTTTAACATTCCAGACAGACGCAGGTTATGTTGCAAAAAGGGCACTTGGAGGGTTGAGGCAGCCTATTTGAGCTCTGCGAAGGCTAAATATCGTGGAGAGGCCATTGTCATTTTTCGCGTACGTTCAAATCTTCCTCAGCAGCATAATATAGTAGTATGCAACCTTTACTATCATCTGTCAACTCCCTGCTCGATAAGTACACTGACCTCTACCTAGCGGTCGTCTCTGTCAAGGGCGCGGTTGCTACTATTACGAGATAAAAGAAAACACGAGTTTTTGGCACAATTTAAGCATCTTGTAAGCCCAATGATTCCACGGTTTCCCGGACTTTCACGATGTGAGCTGTCCGAGTCAGAAGGTGGAAAATTGAGTTTGATGAATGAAATGAGGGTCAACAACTCTGGTTCTTGAATGATGGTCCGGGAAACCGTGACTTTGTAACGTCTCTAGAGCAAACACCAGTGTGTTTCATCTGGAATGAGTTTGTTACTTCAGCGCTACTATTATGTACCCATGATGGAATGTATTCGACGTGGGTAGGGTTCAACATAAAAATTTGCGAAAATAGCAATCATAAACAAAAATAGCACAACCGCAGTGCTCAATAGTGAATAGTAACGCAAATCAGATTGGATGTGAATCTACATACAGCCGTCCATCTGCAAGATCGACTTGCTAAGGAATAGCTGTGATTTTGGTAAAAATATGTAAAATACAAGAAGGTTCATCAAGCAACACGAGTCAATCTCTATCTCGACTCATCCACACGAATTCCTTAAGCAGGGCAGCCTGAAGAGGGATAGTTGCAGCTGCCATCCTCACTTCCTCCAGTGATGCTGACGCCAGTGAAGGTGAAGTCGGAACAAGAACCATCTCCGCACAGGATGTAATAGTTGTAAGCGTCCCCGGTGGTGGTGCCAGTAACGTCCTCAAAAGTAATACCGGAGATGGTAACGCCATTGGTAGGCTCGCCAGTGGGACCACCGTTGAGGTAGTCCTGCTGCACATCGATGCCGTACTTGGTGACACCCGACATGGTGACGTTGCGGTAGGTGATGTTGGCGATGGTACCGGTCTCGCCGCTGTTGCTCTTGATGCGGGCGGCGTTCTGGCTGTCAACGACCTGGGCATTTGCAAACGTGACTCCGTCGACGGTGTTGTTGCTCTTTCCTCCGATAGAGCCGATGCTCAGGCCGTGGCCGCCGTAGCAGTAAATGCCGTCGATGACAATGTTGGATCCGGAAGTGACTGCGACACAGTCGTCCTGGTTGTGGACCCAGATGTTGGACATGGTCATGGTGTCCGAGGCCGAGATGTCGAAGCCGTCGCTGTTGTGAGCGGCAGCCTCCCCATCGCTGGCATCGTTGGCCTCGTCGCCAGCCGAGTTGTCCAGGGTGATGTCGCTGACCTCGAAGTCGTAGTTGTACTGCATGTAAAAGCAGTGGACGGGCCAGTTCTTGATGTTCAGCCCGGTGACCTTGGAGTTGGTGGTGTGCTTGACAACGATGAAGTGGTTTGGCCTGATGGTGAACGGTTAGCAATTTGTGTACTCAAGTGGCGTGGTTGGGATAATTACTTGGCGCCTCCGCCGTTGGAGCCCTGGCCATCCCAGTAGGCCGCACCGTTACCCTCGATGACGTGGCCGGTAGCACCGGTGATGGTGATGCTGTCACCTGAGATGACGATGGGGTCGAAATCGTCGTCGGCAGTGGTTCCAAAGGTGGTGGTTCCTGCAAAGGTGACAACAGCACCAGTCTGCAAGCTTTGAAGGTCGAGAGTTGAAGAGGCAGGCATGGACAGGTCGGAAAGCACAATATCAGTGCAGCTGGCGACGGCCGAGGAAATCTGAGCGTACTCGGTGACCACGCAAGCGTTGGCATCCGCAACCGGAGTGGCGTCGGCGACAGCCGATTTGACCGAGGTGACGAGGGTTGAGATGGCCGCGGCCTTGGAAGTAGTCTGGGAAACAGCCTCAGACACGGCTTGAGAAACAGCCTGAGAGGACACCGGTATCACAGCAGCTGGGGTAGACGTAGCCGAGAAGATCGGGGTAGCAACGAGGGTTGAGGCAGCCGCAGTAGGGGTACTGGCTTCAGCGCCGCCAGTCACGTAGCACGAGCACGCGCTCGACAGGTGGTTGACGTTGGCATCGCAGGCAGCCAAGAAGTTGGACGGCACCGCATCGGTAGCCGTGACTACACTAGAAGTAAAAGTAGCACAGAAGCTCGCGGCATCGGCAGCCTCCGAGACAAAAGCTCCGCCGCAGGCGTGAGTTCGCCAGTTGGAGCAGCCGAGAACAGACGGCACAGCCGCTGAAAGAAGGTAGAAGGACTTCATGGTGGGCAAGAGAACGAATGAATAAAAAACTGAAAATGAATGAACGAATGACAAGACGGTAACAACAAGAAACGATGAAACTGAACAAGAACCTAAAACCTGTTGGATCGCCGAGATCCTAACATGACTTATACAACACCACGCGTCGACGTCGCAACGGAACTCGGCACCCACTTAAACATCCGGGATACCGGCTCGAGCGGGATGACGGCGGCGCGTTAGTGGCCCCAAAACCACGTTTTCGAGCCCCTGGCCGTCATTTCCCTACTTTTACTCTGTTTCAACGCATGCACGGCGTGGTTCATGTTGGCCGTCGCATTTGATCCTGGCGGTGTTTTTACAACCCACGTATGAGAGGCGAGCCCGCAGCTTCTTGCTGCCGTTTTGGGCTTCGCAGGCCACGCGTTGTGAACCCATGGAATGTCATGGGATCCTCTTGATTGGGCTGCTTACAGATCTGGCCGCTTCTGTCAAGGGGCAGTCTGTTGAGCAAATATTAAACTCAGGACAAAGGTTTGCTGCTAAACGCGTACGGTCGGTAGCATGCGCGCTAGGGTGGATTTTCTGCTAAAATCGAGTCTGGTTCGTCTCGAGCTGAGATTCACCCAGTGAGGCAATGCTGGATAAGGCGATAAGCGTGAGGCCACAGATATAAGCCTTATAGACCCTGGCACAACTGATTGCCCCAGTCGCGAGTGAATCTGCCATTGGTTACTATACCTATAATCTAATCATCTCCAGTTAGTTGCGGTTCTTTTACATCTAATGACGATGCCCTGCTGTCAGAATAGCCGCACTCCATTTTTCCCGCAGTGACGGTCATTTTGGCGGAAATACGTACTAGAGGTTGGAGGTGACCAATCTACTCTCAGATCTCGGAAACCAGCATTATCTGAATACGAAGAAGCGAGGTTCTGTAAATTGCAATATCTCGATGCATTGATTACACGTACATACATAAAACCCGCTATTCTTCCTTGAGAATGATGAGCGACGGTATTTCATGACTCAATCTTTACGCTGAGCTTCCCACAGGCTGTTTGAATAGCAGCCTCGTTCCACGACTCCGGCTCTTCCGGTAAAATGAACCTGGTATCCCTTTGACTGTGGTAAGACTACACTTAGGCTAGTGACAGGGATTTAAACCAACAAAATGGTAAGAAAGCCGAGGTACATAAGATCCCACCTATTTTGTATAGTGCTAGAAGTCACAGCTTCTGGGGATCTACATCATAGTACATCACACTCCCCTACTATTATATAGCTTTTGAAGTCACATTGCGTACCGTTGATCTCCCGGGCCTTTGTGGGGACTATGGGTCAAGTGTAGTCTTACCACAGTCAAAGGGATAAGAGGACCCAGCCGTCTGAATAAGCTCTTCAATGCCACGGCCATTGGTGAACGAAATAAATCGTACGTATCGGCTGGCAAAGTCCAGGGTAAAAGCCTGCCCAGCAGCCAACACCACAGTCTGTCCTTCCCGCACAGTGTTCCACTCATCCTCCCCCTTTGTCTTGACCCGGAGCAGGCCCTCGGTGACGCAGAAGCAGTGGTCCACGGTTGGGAAAGTCAGCCACCTGGCAAGCGGCGAGTTGCTATACGAACTGGATGATTCGATGCTAGAAATGGCAAACTTTTCGCTGCACTGCGACGCGTTGATGAATGGCCGTGACATGACACCGCCGAGAAGCCATCGCGGGCCGGTGTTTGCGCGTAGGAAGTAAGGTTCCAAGGGACCTGGAAGGACGTTTTCCGTGTCCAACCAGTCTCCAACTTCCGAAGGTTTGTGGTCCCGCGCAAAATGGACGTCGAACCGATCCTTGGCAGCCATCACCTTTGGTATCAACAGAGAGCGCAGGTCACGATCGTCGTTTTCAGGCACAATCAGGCCGGCATACGTCTCCCCAACGTATCTAAAAAAGTCGATCCAGTCACCAGGCGCCACGAGACCCAGCGTCTCAGTGTGGGGACCAAGAAGCTCGGGATTGTGAATAATTTTCTGCGCTTGTTAGACGGTGTGTTTGAATTGGGGACTTGTGTAGAGTGTAGAACGCACCGGGGGAACGTATGCAAAGTCGCCAGGCCCCATGATCCGGCATTTGTCGCCGTTCCACAGCTTCAGGTAGCCCTTTGTGACGAGAAAGACATCGTGCGCCTCGTTGTGCCAGTGGAACCCAGGGGCGTCGGAAAGGACCGCGCCGCTCTGGAAGACGGCGATGCCGCCGTCAGTCTGCTTGGATGACGCGAGGATTCGAAAGGCGCCTTTGCTGCCGGGGATGGTGATGCGTTCGCCTTCAAGCTGGTCGATGATGTAGCTCGTCCGCGCATCCGGCGGGGTTTTCTGGACTGGAATGCTCATGATGTGGTGGATGAGTAACGTCGAAGGGTCGTGATGAGAAGAGGCTTCTGAGTCTTAGGAGAAGCACGGCTGAACTGATGGCTGGTGATGGTTATGTTGCGTATGAAAGAAGACAACATGATTCAACGCCACGAGCTAGTGATATAAGTAGTTGATGACTCGGTTATTCTCCCCATGATGCTAAGAATTACTTTACTTGATCGGGAGGTGGGGGTGGACGAAAGCCAAGTCGAGATGCCTCGACCCGGATTTCCCGGTTCAATTGCCGGTGCTGTCCGGAACTTCCGCCCCACTAGCCAAGCACCACATAAGACGCATGCATCGAATGGGCTTGCGAATCTAGTCAGTCCAGCATATTGGCTGCATTATCCCCTGTGTTTGAGAAGAAGTATCGCATAGAATCATGGAGCGTCTCAACTCGTTTCGTGGTGTTTACAAAGTCATCGACAAGCAGGAAATTGACGTCGACATCTACCTCCCAAACCCAGAGACGCACGGCACAAGTGCACAGTACCCTGTCAGTATGTGTAGTTTTTCTGATGCTTCTGATTTACATGTAATTTACAATACTCATCCTAGTTATCAATATCCATGGCGGAGCTTTCATGCTCGGATCGTCCAAGATGGTCAATGCCGACCAAATTGAAGACTGTCTGAGCAGAAAATGGGTCGTGCTTGTTCCCAATCATCGCCTGTGCCCCAAGGTCAACCTTCTCGAAGGGCCAATACAAGACTGTCGGGATCTCCTTGCCTGGATCTACGATGGCGGCTTGCAGAAATCCATCAGCTCAGACGCAAATAATCCCTACGCCGTTGATCTTGACCATGTCTTTGCGTTTGGGACATCTTCAGGTGGCACGCTAGCACTGAGTTTGGTGAGACTTTCATTCCATGATTAACGAAGACCGCAACATGAATGATAGCTTACCGAGTTAGGGCTTCGGTGTGCCTCGCGCTGTGGCTGGTATTTTCGACATGTACGGCCCATGCAACTTCCAGGACCCTTTCTGGAGGACGCGACTGCCAGATATTGCGTCGAAGCTGCCCACCGATCTTTCTGATGAGTTCATCAACCAAGTCTTCGACGAAGATCCAGTGCCCATTACAGGGGGCGTCTCGCTCGAAGGCCAGCGCGCAGGTGGACCAGACTTCAAAGATGCCCGCCAAGCATACGCCTTTACTCAAATAGCCAACGGCAGAGTGATGGATGCCATCTTCCCGTCTGGAGATTGGGACCAAGTCGATCCGATCAGAAACATCTCGGCGTCATTCCCTCCGACTTTTATCGTGCACGGTGATGAGGATAAAATGGTGCCGCTGGGGCTTAGCAAGGACTTGTACCTGGCTTTGTCTAGCCATGGGGTTAAATGCGGGATGACGGAGATTCCTGGGGAAAGACACACGTTTGCGGCCAAGATGAAGGTTGGATCTCAGACGTGGAACTTGCAGCGACAGGGCTTTGACTTCTTAGAGAGCTTATTGCAGTAATTAAGATGACCGGTCTGTCTGGGTTGGTGATCCCACGTTGTGAGAGCTCCTGGACAGAACCTGAGAACAGCAACAGCCTAACTTGATCTGTCCCTCATCAGTTTAGAAAGCGACCATCAGCTCGGTCTAATTATCACCGAGGTGTCATTCTGTACCACCAAGCAGCAGCATCGAGGCTGTCATCGGAAGGGCCGACTCCCCACTCGAGCGACCCAATTCCTTGTGATTGCCCCATCTTCACGAGTCAAGGGCCAACTCCGTCCAATCCATTCCAACCGATGCCGTCTCGAGTGCTTACCCCGCATCTTCCCCAGCTTGAGGGGCCGAGACAGCTCCACGAGCCATGACTCGAAACTCTCTGATTGGCGGGCACTAGCATCGTGGCGATGGGTGAACGGACCCATCTCGGCTTGATCCAAGCCTCGGAAAAGCCGGAATGTGGGCGTGTCCCGAGCCTTTCAGTGAGGTACTCGAGGGATGAAGTCGGCCTTGGCTGACCTTGGGATATGTCAAGTACGAAGTCGGTTGATGGGTATGTCAGTACGGGATGCGGGCCTTATACCCACGTGAGAATTGGGAAAAGAAGTGTGCCTGGTTCATACCAGATTGAGTAATTACCTTGGTCGCGTCCCCATCAACCGTGAGGCAAAGCACCTTCACAACGGCCACCTGAGTTTGTGAATGTTCCAATTCGAACTATTGTTTAAGTAGCAGCTTCAAGCAACTGATTCCTCTGGTGAGCAACAAGTAGAGATATTCTATCCGTTGTCATCAGTCTCACTGATTCATGCACTGATATCTGCCACTTACTCAGTTCCAACAGTTGCATCTCGTCATGCTTCGGCAAGATGCCGCAGCACTGACTCGTCTTGGAGGCCGACTACCATCATCAGACGAGACAGTCAACAGGACCAATACAAGGTACGAAATGACGCTATCGCCATCCCAGCACCCCCTAGACCGACATGATTCACCCCGCAGCAGCACCCACTAATCAATAATCATTAGCCCGCATTTCCCCCGCGTCGCCACTCGGCCATCTTGCCCGTCTGCCCCCGCAGGTT
Organism: Neonectria ditissima; assembly: GCA_001305505.1. NCBI lineage: Eukaryota > Fungi > Ascomycota > Sordariomycetes > Hypocreales > Nectriaceae > Neonectria > Neonectria ditissima. Next base: position 251,035 of record LDPL01000017.1, on the reverse strand, counting down.
GAATCCTTCTCGCTCTTTCACACCTCAACCCGCGGCTGCAAAGTCGCCATCATCCAACGACGCATCCTCTCCTCGACACCCGATCAAACATGGATCGGTCGAGTGAGAAACCGAGACAGAAAAGCCGTCGTCCCCGAGCCGTCCTTGCCTGCGAGCTCTGCCGCATAAAGAAAAACAAGTGCGACGAGCTCCACCCATGCAGCTATTGCCGACGTAACCACGCTTCTCCTAATGCGTGTCTGACCGGAAGCTGATCTGTCCAGAGCGGAATGTCGAGTGCACCTATCGAGGGTCCAATGGCTCCGTCTTGAAACGCCGGTTCACTCCCGAGTAAGCGCCCTTTCATGTCTATGTTAATCTATTGTCCACGGCCGTTTTACTAACCAACATACCTCTCCATAGGTATGTGAGACAACTTGAAGAGCAAGTCAAGACGCTTCAATCTTCATCAGATGGTCCCAACCCACTACCAGTCGCAACACCTGGAGCCGTTTCTCTCCTCGGCGGCTTCACTCCCGATGGAGCGTCTCCAACTCCCCCGAGCATTGACCCTTCTCTTCAAGAATCCACCTCTCAAAGCAGAGACTGGGGTCAACCAGCTCCGTCGCCGAGCTGCAGCTCAAAGCAAAGTGCCCAGGACATCTCAGCCATCAACCGCCACACCCGAAGCGTCGAATTCTACGGGAGCTCGTCATCTGTCGCTCTTCTTTCCCGTGTCCAGAGGAACGAGGATCGCGAAATGTTTCTGCCAGCGAAAGAGCAGGAGAGCGGATCGATTGTCTCCAATTTGCACAATCCGCGCTTTTCGCCAGGGATGATGGACGGGATCCAGCAGTCGCTCAACTCCCAGCCCACGCCCTCGGCTCCCGGTGTCTCAATACACTTTCACAAGTGCAGCGTCTTCATCCACAGCTTCTTCTCTTCCAATCACTACATCCACCCCATTCTAGACAAGCACGGGTTTCTCAAAAAGTGCGAGCAGCTCTGGTCAGGAACCGAGGCGTCGCAAAGCAGCAGTTTCATAGCCCTCTACTACAGTATCCTCTCACTCGGTGCTCTCATTAGCATCAGGGAGGAAGAGCCAATCGATGGCGTTTCGAATCGGCAATGGAGTCGCAAGTTTTTCGACGAGTCGCTGAGCCATTGCTACCGCCTTGGCATGGTCACCGACTTGGAAATGGTGCAATGCTATTTCTTTCTGGTACGCTGTAAAATCCCAAGCTATGCCCTGTTACGATGTTTGACTCTTTTACCATGTAGGCCAAAATCTGTCAAAACGAATTGAACCCACATTGTATGTCCCGTGTCAGTGCAGACGGTTCAATCTCTCTCATGCTAACTAGTGAAGGGGCCTACATGTACGTTGGGCAAGCAGTTAGGACAGCGTTGGCAATAGGGATCAACCGAGAGCCTCCTGCCCACCTAAAGCGAGATGTTGAATGCCTCAAGGCTGAATCCCGAACATGGTGGTGAGTACATCATCCAATATCTGGAGATATTATTTGCTTATGCTCCGTGTTGTAGGGGTCTGTACTCACTAGAAATGTACTCAACCTCTTTCATCAGCCTGAAAACCCGTTACTAATAATGTAGGGAAATGTCCTTTGCCATGGGTCGACCTGACACACTTGGATCCGATCTCTATCACAACCGTCGACTTCCTGCAACCGCCGATTCTCAAGAATCCTCGTCTCTGCCACAACAAATTGACCTGCTGGAGCCACCCCACTGTTCCATCATCAAGTACATGGTCGACTTCTCCAAAACAACAAGAGCTGTCTGTCTCGGCATCTACCTTTCCGACTTGTCGCTGCCAGAGCTACTAGCACGGGCTAACCAGCTAGAGCAAGACCTCAACCGGTGGGTTGACAGCGTCCCAGAAGCTATCCGTCCATCTCGGGTATTCTCCACGAAGACGTCGTTGAAGAGCGTCAAAGATGCGCAGTACGCGAAAAGGCAGCGACTAGTTTTGACGATTAGTAAGACCACAGTTTCTGATGGCCTTGTGTCATGCTAAACATCGTAGGATACCATAATCTGAGAATCCTGATGTTTGGCTCCCTCTTGATCAACTCATCACCACGAGAACGCGCATCTATCTCTGCATCCGAAGGCATTCAAAAGTGTCTGGACTCAGCAAAGCAGACGATTGATATCATTTACCACGTCTATCAACATCACGACTTTTTCCGCACATGGTACGTTTTTCTTCGGTGTCATGATTTCCATCGCTCTGCTTTGGCTACTCAACCGACTACATCAGCCTTTGACTGACTTGGTTCAGGTTTTACAACATCACCTACATCTCGTTCGCGACTTCCATAATATTGGTCTACCTCGGCCAGGGCGCCGCCGACAGCGAGGTGCAATCTCTCTCTGGATTCATCGAGATGGCCATAGAAATCCTCGACACCATGGATGAGTGCGTTGTCGCCTCGAAAGCAGCTGCCATCATACAACATGCATTACTACAGGCCCAAGACAAGTCTGCATCTCGCATCAACGACGGCGCAAGGCGGGATGGGGCACTGCCATTCAATCATCACTGGGGGCCTTTGACACTGATCGATGAGGTTTTTGACACCAATTTGATGTTTGAGGCGGGAGTCTGGGACGACACCGATGCCTTGCTACGCTTTCTAGGCTCCGGGCCTGGGGATCATGCTGAAGAAGGAATCGGAGAGTCACAAGTAGTTGGGTAATGAAGAAAAAGTGTCTTGATGATACATGACAACTGTATATACCGTTTCATTTTCGATAACGCGATCCCTCCGTCACGCGCTTGCCATTGCCAAAACGGCCGGTAAGTTCAAGGCTGGGTCATTGTTCTCGACAATGCCTAACACAGTAGTTGGCTTCTTATATCCAAGCAGGGACAGCATCTTGTCGCTCATGGTGGGTATTTTGCTCCGAGGAACCGCTAAGAACTGGTTTTCTTCCGTACGCATGGTCCCTCTGACAAAGAAGAGGCCATGGATCTTGCGCACGTCGCCAGGAACAGAGTTATGGCCACCGCCGTGGTAGCAGGAGGCCAGGAAAATAAGAGCAGATCCCGGTTGCATTTCTGTATCATTCTTCGTCAGCTTGATACCCTTCGTGAACTGGATAACCCGGTGGAGGAAAATGACTTACCCGCAAAGCATATCTCGTCTAGTCGCGGACTTCGGTTGTCATCCCATTTGTGAGAACCCGGGATGAACATGGTGGCGCCATTCTCTTGAGTGGTCTTGGTTCCTGCAATCAAGCAAGCGAATTGACCTTCCTTGGAAAGATCGAATCCTTGGCCGTGCCGGGTGCCGTGGACGTTGTCGTCTCTGTGCAGTCTTTGACGGGGAGCGCCGTATCCTATGTGAAGGGTCATGCTGATACTCAGCAGCGGATCGATGCAGTTTTCCTCAACAAAGTCTTCGCGGATGACACTAAATCTGTGCTCCAGAATCGATGTTCGCAACTTGTCCAGTACGGGGAACTCGCATATTTTGGCGACGGTGGGTGACTTCCCCACTAGGCCTGGCACTGCAAGTGTTTCTTTGGGGATAATGTGTAGAGCGCTTTTCTCGGTGGATTTGGTGTTCTTCTTGTACGGTTCGATGTCTTGCTCAATAGCGGCTAGGTCATCGGATGTAACGAAATCGGTCAGGATCACGCCGCCGTCTCGTTCGATAACAGCGAGAATGTCTTCAATCGCAGCAGTGGACGCGATTGACACGATTGAAGCCGACGGCTTGTAGGACGCATCCAGTGGTGGAGGATACCCGCTCATTTTCTCGGTCGGTTGCGGGGTTGTTGACTTGTTTGAAGAATCTGCCCTTTGAATGGAGCTGATAAAGAAAGGATGAAGTATTTCCACGAGGTGTAGTTTGATAGATTGAAGTAACAATATCGTTCTCTGCCGTTCAAGAAGAGATCCAGAGCTTATTAAGTCATGTGCGTCAAGGCAAAGCCGCTTGAGCTGTCACTCTCCGCATCAAGATACGCTCGGCAGTTGCTGATAGCAATCCCGTTCTGGAAGGTGTCGACCGATCTGTTGCGTAATCTTGATGCACGTGAGAGAAGCCACCAGCATTAGCCCGCTGCATCAAGTCATCCGCTTATCAACGCACTAGATACCAACCGGTGATAGCACTCCCAAGGAAGCCAAGTTCCGGCTGATCGCCCGTGTGCTACGTGACTAGTGCATCTCTGGTGGGATTCGGACTTTTGGACACACCCGTCAAGTGACGAGACAATCGCTCACCACCACCACCACCATGAGGCAGTCATATTCCGGGTGGTGATGGCAGATACTTACGATAGCTTCAAGATTTCTCGATAATGGCACTCTTGATCCGTACTGCCTTAGCTGGTTGGAGCATACCCAATGGAGGAGGTATAGACGAGGAAGTCGACAATTTCAGACTGCACCGACATCGCCGCCTGGTAGAGCCGAAGCCAAGGGGATATATATAGGAAAGACCTCCTCTAGGATTGAAATGCTACTAAAATCATCATCACTTTGTCTTTGCTCCTTGATTCACCAACTCCATCGACAATACCCACTACCATTGCCCACTTCTCCCCTCCTGTACACCCAGCTTGCAACAATGACTGAGGTCCTGTCACCACTTCCAATCCCACAACTCAACGTGAGGCCTATTCTCAAGGACCAGCTCAGTTCTACTCGGGTCACAACCCGCTCCTTCTTCGATGCGGAGAAACACCTCACCTTCTCGACTGCCCCCAAGGTTCTCTCTCTGAAGGACATCGCCCTTCCTGAAGACACGGGAATCTCCCAGGTCGCTTGTTCAGACCCTTTCCCTCTCTTCAGTGAAGAAGCAATTGGCGTGATGAGAAAGGAGATTTTTACCACCGAGGTCTGGGAAAATTGCATGCACAGCACCGAGTTCGCCGCCTGCCAATTACGCGGCCACTGCCCACAGTACGTACAGTGCGCCATCTGCCGTTACTTCAATCATTCTGAGATGTGTCTAGATATGCACCCTTTATGACTCAAGCCTGGAAGGACCCGAAAACCTTGTCCATCATTTCCAAGGTGGCTGGCGTAGATCTCATTCCCAACATCGAGTACGAAATCGGCAACATCAACATTTCCGTCCATGACTTGAGCAAAGACAGTATTGGTGCGACGGACGGCAAAGCCCGTGATCTCTCCGTGACAAAATGGCATTACGATAGCTACCCTTTCGTGTGCGTGGTCATGATGAGCGACGCGTCGAACATGGTGGGCGGCGAGACCGCCATACAGTGCGGAACCGGGGAAGTGCTGAAAGTCCGTGGACCGCAAATGGTACTCATCGACGTCCAATCCCCATTTGAAGTATACTTACAATCTGGCAGGGTTCGGCAGTTGTTCTCCAAGGCCGATACGTTCTCCATCAAGCATTGGCCGCGCTTGGTGGGCAAGAGCGCATCACAATGATCACCTCGTTCAGGCCTCGAGACGCTGCCATCAAGGACGACTCAGTACTCACGTCGATCAGGCCTATTTCAGATCCATCGGAGCTGTATTACCAATGGACAAAGTACCGGGTCGAAGTTTTACAAGAACGTCTGAAGGGGATGCTTGACCTACTAGAAGAGAATCATAGTGCGAATAAGGCGACTGACATTAAGAAGGTCAAGGAGATTCTTCAACAGCAGGAAAGTTATCTTGCCATCACAAATAGGGAGATTGTAGAAGGGCAAGGTCATACACAAGCTTAGGTCGGATTGTAGCTATGTGCCGTCATTCGGTGAGGAGATAGCAGGTTGTTGACATAGGTAGACTGGAATAATTTGTGTCTGATCTCAAAACATCGCAGTATCAATCAGTAGTAATGGTCCTCTCATCTCTTAGCTTCAGGCATATTCACAGCCTACGCACCGCATAGGGATTACTCATTGCTCAGCACACTAGATCCGGACACTTGACATGTGTTGTTTCACTACTATAATGGCTCTAAGCTGTTGACTTTGGCGGTACACTAATTAGGTGTTTTTCTTCCTTGGTTCGCCACTGAATGGCCTTCAACAGATGGTAAAGAACGGACAGAGTCGGCATCGGCACTCCCAAAGCCTGGCCAACGCGCAAGGGCTCTCCTACCAGATTCTCAACTTCGGTAAAATTGCCCTTTTGTGACATTAGTATCGAAAACCTGGATTGGGAAGAGGAAACGGGGTCACCTTTTTCATATCAACCTGCATACTTGGCAACAGGTACTTCGTCAACGGATCAACATTGATCATCCAATCGCAAACATCCGCCTCAATTTGCACACCGGAAGCAGCCGCGGCCGCCCGAATCTCCTCCATGGCCGGCCTCACCAGGGTATCAACGGCGTCACCGGCAAGTCTTATACGACCGGAGTCTAAGCCTGTTAACGCGCAGGTCGAGTTCAAGCAAGCATTGTAGATGAGCTTTCGCCACCGGCTGTAGGGAACGTCGTCGGCGAATGTGCACGTCGTCTTCCCGCCCGCTGCGTACATGTCGATGAACTCCTTGGCGGCCTTTTTTTCGGCTTCCTCGTTGAGGCGAGGGTTGTGAAAGGCGCCCACGGTCAGCTCATCAGCGTCTTCGTGCTCGATTACACCATGCGCGACCTCGTGTGAGCCAATCATGCTGACACCGGAAAGGCAAATGTTTTCGGGGAACTTTTCAAAGATGGGAACTTCAATGTTGAGGCCGTTTTGGATGAGGACAATGATGGTGTGGCCTGGTACCACTGCGGGGGTAATTAAATCCGACACAGTGGGAGGGCAGTCCGGGACGTTTTTGGTTGTGACGACGATGTAGTCAAATTTCCTCTCCGCCACGGTTGGTACATGGTCAACGACTTTCGAGCTTGTAAGCATGACCAAAGAGTCAGAGTATTATTTTAGGATGCTTCATACCGTGTGAAGGCCTCCATCCAACGATTCTGCCATGGTCGCATGACTCAATACTGAACCCGTTGTCGAGAACTGCTTTGAGATTTGACCTCAGTACCGCTGTTACGCTGGCCTTGCCTCCTACTTCGAGGTTGAGGGCACCGATTGTACCAACGCCCCCGCTCCCCAGCAAAAGAACTTGCTTTTTTGGCGTTTCCTGAGGCGCCATCGTCCAGCGTTGGGCACCTTGCCGGAATGCTACGTTGTGTGGGAATGTGTTTGTGAGGTGCGTCTTGTTGGGAGGGGCGAAGTCTACTGTCGCTTTTGCAAGCCAGTAGGAAACAGACACATGAGCAGCAGAGGATTTCCGACTGCTTTTAATCGTGGCGTTGTCGGCATGCAACATGACGGCGGTTTTGCAAGTGACGATGTAGGGTAAGATTACCTGATTCGGATGGCGGCGCGGGTGGATGCCCAACAAGTCAAGTGCGGGGGTTGATAAGCGTGTCGGATGGGATAAATAGATGCAAAGGGAAGTCCAAGGCCGAGCCTAGCACTCAAAGGTACCAAGTCAGATACTCGTCCTTGTCACCACAGCCCGTTTGTTTCCCTCCCCTGCGTGGCCAGGACATGGACTTGCGCAAGAAGGCTTGTGGATCCTGTCGAAGCCGCAAGATCCGCTGCAACCGCCATCTTCCACGATGTTCCGGCTGTATCCGCTCCCAACTGGACTGCAGGGACCAGGAAAAGTCGAATGGCTTGATATGGCTTTCTCTGCCGAGGGATGAGGCAGGAGGCGAGGTTCCCTTGGGCCAGGTTCTCCGACGGGATTGTGTCTTTAGTGGTGAGTGGATCTGCTACGCGCATTATAGACGCGTCATTAACCCAGTCATCAGATGAACAGCGCATGGAAGAATGCCGTATTTTGCTAGACCAGATACCGAAGCAAAATATAGATGCTCTTCTTACCCAAGTCGATGAAGGAACCGGGAATTTCACAACCAATACCGCTTCTGTCACAGTGGGACCCTTTGGAGCTTTCGATGCCTCCTTCTCCCCGTCCCTATACTCGCCACGATCTACCACCCCATCGAGGCAAACAACAACAACGTTTCAAGCCATCCAAGACTGCAACCGGCTTGCCGACTCTTTCGAAACCCTCTCCCCAACATGGCCGACGTACCCCTTCTTCGAAGACTTGGTCGGAGTTCCAGGTGTGACGCTATCCGATCTCGAGCTAATTGACATTGATCAAGACCACCCGGAGGCCATCCAGGTCCCGGACGACACGGAAAATGACCGGGGACTACCAATGTGGACAACACTTTTGAACGTACCCCTCGTGAAGGAACCCGCGGAATTGGACATTGTTCTGGGCCACGAAATGTCCCTTTCAATCAGCAAAGTCCAACTTCTCCTCAAGAACTATGAGCTAGAGCTTGTTGGTAGTCTGACGCCTCTTAAGCACGACAAGCCACCGTGGGTGCTGCTGCACCTGCAATGTGCGCTGGCTGCCTTTAGCGATTTGTATATGCTGGGGCACTCCAACGATGCGAGAGCGTCTGTACTTTTATCTGTCCTCTCCGCGAGCGCCTATCACCTGCACTACAAGCTGGCTGCGATTCCTGGAGCCGGCGATGATTTGGCAATACTCGGAAGCCAATGTTTTCGGCTGGCCAAGAAACGATTGCAGGCATGTCTCCAGCAGCGTCCTGGAACCGCCAAGGTGGCTAAATACAAGGAAATCCTCATGGCCTTTTTGAACCTAGTAACAGCTTCTGTAAGTTCCGATGCGCTGTTCTGTTGACAAAAGCTTTGGATTAACACTTGAGCAGGTCTTTTCTGGGCAGATGCAAGAGGCGAGATATTTCCTCCTTGACGCCGGCCGCTTGATTAATGCAAATGGTATTCAAAAGACGAAAAAGTCAAAGAAAATTGTTGTTCTACACGCCATTTACGTGTATATGAGAGTCTTTGAGGAGTGCGCACATCCGGCCTCAAACAGTCAATCCATATGCACTCCAGCTACAGATATACCTTCAGGAAACGGGGCAGATTGCTACTCTTCAGTGTGGAAAGTCGACCCGCGGAGTGAGACACTACTTCACGACCATTCCCAAACTTCACTTCTCCCGCACGACTTGGAAGTGGCTGGCATGCTGGAGCAGATATACGGGATTCCGCAAAACCTCTTTCACCTACTTTGGCAGACCACAGCTCTTGGAAACGAGGTGTCTGAGCTGAGATATTCTGTGGGCCTACATCCCCAGATATCTGTGAGGATCAAGGAGCTTGAGGATGCCATGCTGGCGTACCAAAATCCGTTCCTTTCCGAGACTGAGAGCCCCGTACAAGAAGAACAAGGCCCAGGCGTCGTTGAGCAAGATGTGAACTGGGGAGTGGAGCGGACGGCGCTGCTCTTCAACTTGACAGAAGCTCTTCACTCGGCACTGATCATCTACTTCTACCGGCACGTCTGCGATATAAGCTTGGCCATGCTGCAGCACTACGTCGAGAAGACAGTCAAATCGCTGTTTTGCTACGAATCCCAGAAACAAAAGTGCGACGACACGTCTCCCGGGATATGCTGGCCGGCTTTTATCGCAGGCTGCGAAGCCAATAGCGTCGAGCTCAGGGAACAAATGTCAATATGGCTCCTCAACAACGCCCAGAGCAGTGGCATTGGGATGTTCTCCACCGCTCATGACTTTGTGGTCAAGGTGTGGCGCGCAAGGGAGAGGCCGGGGTGCGAGAACCTGCAGTGGAAATTTGTGCTGGCCAGCGCAGACACTCGCTTGGTCCTGAGCTGAAGGTGACGAAGAATTCATGGCTGTTTTCTAGATTGCGAGCAATTACCGAGATGGGTGAAATGTTTGTGTTGCCGGTCTTCAAACCGAGGTGCATTGGTGGACAGGCCTCGGTAGTATTACTTCCGGAGCGTAATGCAACAGCAATCCCAACTTGGCCTACCATTGACGCGTCAGGCAACATCTAACATCCGTTCTGAGCATGACCCCGGATCATCCAACGCTGGTCCGGGGTAACAGGGATGCGTTTGCGGGGTCTCGGGTTCTCGGGGTAATGCAAGCGCGCTCCGGATGAGGAGACGCGGACCTGTATTTGAAAGACGGCCCGCCCTTCTCGCGACGGCCATTCGACCCCTTGGGCTCTGCACAGTAATCATGGACGACGACGGGACAGACCCGTCGGTGTACGCCGATGACAGTTCCCGAGCCCCGGAAGTGGGCCTCGCCTGCAACTCGTGTCGGAAGCGCAAGCTGCGCTGTTCGCGAGAGACGCCAAGCTGTCAACACTGCCGCAAGACCGGCTGCGAATGCGTCTACGAGGCCAAGAGGGCCAAGCCGGGGATGAAGACGGGTGCGGTGGAGAACCTGCATAGGAGACTTGGTTAGGGCAGGCATTTTCTTGGCTTTGTTGCTCGTTGTTAACCGGTGTGTTCTTGCGTGTAGACACTTTGGAGCGATCCTTTGCGCGACAGCAGACTTCGCTGGATCGCCTGCAAGCCGAAGCTCCGCATCGTCAGGCGCAAGCCACAGATACGCGCAGTATCTTATCACTGCTTGCGACGGAACTGCAAAACCTCAACGGCACGCCGTCATCCGCCACCGCCACGTCTCCCAGCCTCGGGCGAGAACGGAATGGGGCCTCAATCAAGAGACGCAAAACCCGTCATGACTATGGCTACGAATCTAGGACACTGGCAAATTGTATCCCGAGTCTACCTCACATGGAAGCGATAGACGACCTTCTTCAGGCATACTTCATCCATATACATCCGTGGATTCCAATCATCCACGAGGGTCGGTTCCGCAGACGATTGGCCGACAACGCCCAACGAGAAAGGCTCCATCTTATCTTGCAGGCAATGATACTTGTTGCATCAAAGTACACGGGTGATAAAGACACTCCCGCAACCCCCGTGACATCCACAGACCAGTCGGATGATTTCAGGGACTGGGTAGTGTCCAAAGCTATGAAACACTTGGCGGTCGAGAATGTGCAAGCACTTCTCATCATTGCATTCGATGACGTATGTTCCCTATAGCACAGTGTCCTATAAACCAAAGACTGAAACCTTGCTTAGATTGGTAATGGAAACGCGTCCCAGGCCTGGCCCCTCGTTGGCTCACTGACGCGCATGGTCGAGTACCTGCAGCTCACGGTTGAGCACGACGAAGCTGAGCGGCCTTCTTTCTCACAACCGTATAAATCACTGTCTCCGTCCAAGGACTGGACCGAAGCCGAGGAGCGCCGAAGGGTGTTCTGGAACGTCTTCTCTCTAGACCGCTTCTGTTCAGTGAGCATGGGCTGGAGCACAAGCCTCACGTCGGACGATGTCAACCGCCGACTTCCATGCGACGGCATCACCTGGAGGAAAGAAACCCCCGTTACAACGCCTTATTTCGGAATCTGGGACAAGTCCGCCGGTCGCATTGGGAATCCCATCTCGTTTCTTCCCGCGCATCCGGCTCCGCTGCATTCAACCGGCGACGACGAAGGCCAAACCCCTTCCGAGGCTGCCACATCGCCAGAAGCAGCAGTCTCAGCCGTCGACATGTCCACCATCGGGGCGTTTGCCTATTGCATCGAGGCGACAGAGTCTTTGAGCCGCGTGACGACCTACTTCCTCCAGCAAAGAGTCAACATCCGAGACCAGAGAGATCTCAGCGACTGGCTCACACGGTTCAAGGAACTGGACCTCCGTCTTGTCCACTGGAAGATGCTCCTCCCTCAAAAGTGGAAGGTCAACGTTGTGCAAGACTCGCCGTCGAGGATGGACCCGAATCTGACTCTCGCCCACGTCACGCACAACGCATCCATGATTCTTCTTCACCAGCCGATCGCCTTTCCGCCCCCCGACTGGCCATTCAGGACCCGGCTTCCAACTCTGTGCAGCATCGATACTTGCCAGGTAGCCGCAGTTGAAATTGCCACCATCACGGGCCATTATCTAAAAAACGCACCGCCAAGTTCCCCATTGAGTAGTCAGTTCGCATTCTGCGTGTATATTGCTGCGAGGGTTCTGCTTTTGCATTGGCGGCACGGGTCTACGATGGGCCTCACAGTCGAGTTCTGGATGCTTGTCGAGAGCCTCAAAACCATGTCCAGTCGCTGGGCAGGTCTCGACAACGCCCGCATGGCACACGATAACTTAGCATCCAAGTATGCATCCTCCTTGACTGACCTGCACGCCAAATGTTCTCATGACGATTCCTTTCGCATCAACGTGCCTGGATACACGACCGAGATCAAGCATTCCTGCGCAGATTCGCAATCACCAGCCAGTACGACAGCGCTTGGCCATGTAGATGGTCAATCTTGGGTCAACCAGAATGCGGGCGAGAACAGAATGATCCATAATGGGCCAGTTCAGCTCTTGGATGAAACGTCGGAAATTTCCAATCTTACACCGGCCAATATCCGAAAGAGTGATGTTCTGACATCGCAACAGCACCTTTATCCTCCAACGGCGCCGACAGCTTTGGCGTCAAACAGCTTCCAGCTCCCCTTGGCGACCTCTTTCGAACCTAACGGCGTGGCGAATATGATTCACCCCGAGAGCTATCATGGAGGTAGCGTAGCTAGTGGCGACTTGACAGCAATATCGCAAATGCTGCTAGATCAACAATTTGCCGACATGGATCGAATAATCAGTTACGACGATGGAATATTTGGGTCAGAGTATGAAGGAGGGGGCTGGTAAACTGCCTAGGCCACGAGACTTGACACCATATATTATGCGAACAAGCAACTGGAACTTGATGGTAGTTGACCTGTTAGCTTAGCAACCGGGTGAAGGGTGGATTGGTAGTGATTGAAGAATAGCATGAAATCTTTCAAGCACTTTCTCCACGGATAAAAGTCGTCGCGTTGGTCAGTTGAAAGCATACAGTATTGTAATCGTATTTATCTTCGCAAACAGTCAATGTTTCTATCTTTGATGTAGGTAATGGCACTTTCAGACGCTCATGTTCCATTCGTATGGTTGGGACACAAAAAAGCAATGGATATCCTAAAGGCCTCTACTGCCGTCCTCTCTTCTTCGTCTTCCTCTCTTCATTGTACCCTTCTTTAAAGGATGCCTTGGGCTCGAAGTCCAGCACAGCCAATTTACCAGCGCAGCCCCTACACTTAAATACCCGAGTCTTCTTGGGTGGCGTTGTGATTCTTATTAAACACAGCATAGTATGCGCCCCAGTTGGCACACGTCTCCGAATACTTGGAGAAGATGCCGGATTTCTTGAACGCAGGTCCAATCTGCTTCGGTGACTCGACAAACTGAAGCGCGAGTCCACCGCTAGCATGCCAAGCGATCTGTATGTGTTAGCAGGTCTAAGCGCAAATTGAGTACAGCACTTACATGGCAATGCATGAGCCAGACGCCCGGATTGTTCACTGCAATTGAGGTCAGAAATGAATGGCATAGCATCCAAGGGCATACTTACTTTGGAATGCAATGATGAGATATCCGTCAACGGGAAGCAAAGCTACATCGCGACGTGGTGGGTTGTCATGCTTCAGCGTCACTTCACTGGCATTGTACTCCTTGTCGCCGCTGGCCAGGACGACAAAGTCATGTCCATGAACGTGGATAGGGTGAGCCACCGGCGCTTGAGTCTTGTAGATCTTGCGAGTGGCATTATCGAGAGACTCCTGGAACTTGCCTTCAATGAGGAAGTACACCCAGCTGTTGTCCGGGTAATCCAAATCCACGGGCTCGTATCCCTTGGGGAATTTGGGGTGTGCCCAGCCCTTTTCGGAAGCAATCTTGACCAGGCTCAAACTCGGCTCAGACCAGTCGAGGTAGAAGGATGAGTCCTTGAGGACCCATTTGTGAAGCTTCGACTCTTCTTTGTATTCATTGGGGTATCCAACCAGGTGAACCTTGAATGATTCCTGAGTGAAGTTGCTGTTGGCAGGTAGGGTAACGTTTCGAGGGACGATGGGCTTCAAATTCAGGCTCATCTCGTCGAGGCAGCCATAGCATATGTGCTTGCGATCTGGGGGAGGAGTAAAAGGGATAGTCACAGATGCGGGATCATAACGGATGATGCCGAGATTGGAGCGAGCTCCGCCATTCGAACAGTCCCGAGCATGCATCCAGAAATCCGTCTGGGCATCAAAGCCAGTTGAGGCATTGGCTTTGATGATGATGTCGTATCGCTGGCCTATGGCAATATTGAGCATAGATGAATTGTACGGGGTAATAGGGACGAAATCAGTCGCCACGACCGAGAAGTTGTGGTTGTCGATCCAGAATGTGAAGTGAGTTGATGTTGCCGTGTTCACAAGGCTCATCTTATAAGTCTTGCCGGCTTGAAAGTTGTACGTAGTGAGGTTTGACGTGCCCTTGCAGAGTTTGTTGAACTTTGGGCAGCAGTAGTACGTTCCGTTGCCGTTCATCAGTGTGCTATCAGGAGCCGGCGGGCGGCCTGCAACGTTCAATTAGCCATGACTTGATTTTCAGCGGGTTGACGGACCTAAATATTCGAGCATCACCTGGGAGAAGGCAGTATTGTGAAAGTTGTCAGTGATTAATACGGGGCCGAGGTCGACATCATAGTTCATGCTGGTCGGTCCGTTGATTTTCAAAGCGCCCACCAGTCCATCGGCATCTGTCCACTATCAGTACCTGTTAATAAGCCGGGTAGGCAAACAAACATTGAAGACTGAAGTGACCTGGTAACGTTAGCAAATGCCGGCTATAGGAGGTTATTGACGCTTACTGTGGTACCACGAGGTTCCGTATTGGGTGGCGTTCCAGACATAAGTGAACTCTTCGCCCGGCTTCTCTCATCAGTATCAACATCCACGAGACCATTGAGAGCATCGTACCGGAATGGGGCATTCGGTCACTCCCGACACACCATCCATCCAATTAGTGTTTAACTGCCTAATACCATGCCAATGAATGGATGTCCCGTTGTAGTTGGTGAGCTTGTTCCGAACCGTGATCTCTGCTCGAGTGTCAGCAGAAGCCATCACGAGGCCATATAAAAACGCAATCGATGAGTAAAGCATACTAAAGGTATCGCCCCAGTTTCCCTCTAGGGTTGGTCCGGGATAGGTTCCATTGAATAGCATGCGCTGCACCTCCCATCCATCCGGCGAGATCACCTCGTTAGTGACGTCCAAGATGAACTATTTTCGTCAATGGATGTCAGACATATTACACTGGAAATGATACTGACCTCGCGTACAACTCCCCTTGGAGTTTGGTATTCATAATCGGTCTTGATGTTGAAGCCATGAGACCAGCACTGTCGATTGCCAGGCGTGTTGCATGGTCCGTCGATGGAAGGTGGGTCAAATGCGTCAACTACTGAGCTGACAACGTCAACGGAAGGTATTTCAGATGTCAGTTTGTCCTGGTGGAAGGAGTCGGTGTAGCCAGAGGAGAAGACTTGAAAGAAGAGATACTCTGTGAGTCTCTTAAAGAACCCCATCTTGGCTGCCCGCTATCACGATTGGGGAAGCTCAGCAATATCGAAAAGCCCAGTAGAGATGCGAAGAGTCTAGGCGCACCGAGGCAGAGACTCCAGCTTAGTGAAGAAGGAAGCTCACTTCTTAAAGGGAAGTTATGGCTATGAACTGCAAGCTTCTGTCCTAGAAGAACCTCACCCCCCCACAGATGATAAAACTAATTGGTTTGGTAAAATCGTTGATGTATTTCAGCTGAGCTGGATCAGCCACCGTTTCCCGTAGCTTCGGAGCCATTCTCTTGGAAGGTGGAGAAGATGAAATCGTACGTTACGTCCATCACATCCCAATAGACTATTGGAATGGCCTGGGCTAGACCTTTCCCCTCGTTTAATAGCTACAGCCCAATTGCTATGCCTAAAATACTAGTGATGATGGCGCTACTCACATATGTGCTTGCCATGTCCCGTCCTGTATCATCCGAAGATCTATCTTGGGATGGTGCTGTATGCGGGGTGACTGAATGCGTGATAAGTTCTATAGTTTGAACAAGTCTCGTCGACCAAGCTCGATCCAGCCGAGAGATCAGTGCGGCCCGTGTTAAGCTGCCGACGGTAGCTCAAGCCCGGGAGCTAATTCCTGGGCCGCGAACGAACGGTCGTCTAGGCTTGTACATGATTGGCGGCTGTGTCTCGTTATCAGTCCCCCCTCATTTTTTGGCGCCGCCATGTGGTCTGGGCCCCTCACTATCACTTAGATGCTGCGTCTTCCCCACCAGTCTATCACTATAAGTCGCTGGAGCTGAAGACTAGACTCTTGGGGTGAACAATTCCGAGAAGATAGAGCGTCAGCCGGTAGTGGTCTTCATAGTTCGGTTGTCTGAGCGGGGGAGCACCGGGCTAATATCCCACCACCTCTTCTTCAAGCGCCTGGGTCAAATGCACTATTCTCAAGTTCATCTGAGATACCCTTCTAAATAGGGGAAAGACTCGTGCGAATATGCATAATTCCGGTATGCCCAAATCCCATGTGGCTGGCTGCACGAGCCGCCCAACGATCAATGCAATCCACGCTTAATCTCACAAAGGGCCTGGTTCCCACCGCCATGCGGACAAACAAGGCACGTTGAAGCGCGGCTGGAGATGGCGGCATTTCGGTGGCGTGCTAAAGATGCAGCATGCCAATTGAGTCTTTTGCTAACCTTCTTTTGCTCTAAGACAGCCTCTTTTCAGACGCACAGCCAGCCACAAAACGCTACCTGATCCACAGTGCCAGGCTAAGAACAAGGCATGGATTAGATACAGCGAACACTCTTTCTCAACTAGGTAATCGACACAACCGAAGTTCTCAGCTCCAACCGCATGAGATACAAAATACTGTTCAAATCCTTAGCGTCTCGACCCTCTTATCTCCCAATCCCTTCACACCAGACTCCATTGTCATAGCGATTGCATACCTCCCCGATCAGTACCAAGCGGACATTCTAGTCCGGCCAGCGCGAGACGAGGGGCTAAACCAGAGTTTAAGCCTAGGAACACCACTCCAGATACAATAACAATTACACACAGACTAGAATATTTAAGATAGGAGATGGGACCACTGCAAGATTTTGTTTGTTCATCGTATGCCCAACCAGCCCCAACACCATGTCTGCGCCAGCAGATCCGTTGAACTTCATCCCGGCAGATGTCTTCTACGCCTCGGAGCCTAGCTTCCAGAAGCCGGGCGAGATAATAGCCGTCCAGTCGTCTGACTCGACGGACAAGGGTGATCCACTTCGATATGCCGCCCATTTGTCCCTACAGGGTAACACGCACTGTCTGGTGCAGTTTGTCACACCGCAGGTCTGGAGGATTAGATACAACCCGAAATTCTCAGATGTCAGCCAGTACTCAGATGTCAACTCGTTAGTGCCCCTCCATCCAGAACGTTCAATGTCCAAACCGTTGCCTAATCTAACATGATGTAGACGCATGATTGTGATGGATAAGTTTTCAAGCCTGGTAGACTGCCTTCAGGAAGAATTTAGAGAATCCGACGCTTGGAACTCGCCTGATGCCCAGGAAAATTGGTTCTGGAAGACGTCTTTCGAGCAACAGTCCCCAGGCCATTGGATCCTCAGTGTAAGAATAAGGCTGACTTCTAGCTACACCGCTAACCAGAGGATAGTCTGTCGAGTATGAGAACTCACAGGCAACGGGGACCGTGAATACCCGCCTGCATTTCTTTTCGTCTCCATTCAGCATTGTGGTATGTGTGTAGTACTCGTCATAAAGTAGCATTCTAACCTACAAAGGCCACAAGGGTACTCAAGCCATTGGGATCAACCCCTAGCTTCTTGGAGTCTCTCGACGTCCTTAAAGCTACCGATTGTGAACAAATCATCTGGCGGACGACCGATCAGGCTTTTTCATACCAAGGCGATCCGAACATTGGAGTCATCAACAATGTGGTTTTGAACATCAACAAGCCGACCCTGGCTGAGTATCTTGGGTTCGGCGAGCAAGGAGGACGGACTGTTCTGAAGAAGCCCACGTACATGAACTACTTCTGTAAGACTTCAACGCCCGTCCGTTATTGTAACTGACACATCCAGGCTACGACAACTACAACTACAACAAAGTCTACAGCCAGGGGGCTTTGGACCCCAAGGAGCCATTGTACGCTCTTTCATTCGCTCATCATTTGATCAAGACTGATGGTTCAGATACCATTCTACGCCCTTCTACCTTGAGATGAACGGAACTCCGGCCTATCGAAACGTCACAGGCTTGATGGTGGACAATTACTCGCAAGTAGCAATTGACCTGGGGAAAACAAATTCCGGCACTATTGGCGTGGCCACTCGGTTCGGCACCTTCGATGCCTATGTGATGGCAGCCGATGACGTGCCAAAGATGATTTGGTGAGTGGTTCCGTTTGAATGAAATCTCTTGCTAATCAAAGAAGGCAATACACGTCGATTGTGGGACGGCCAAAGCTCAAGCCTCGATTCATTCTGGGTCATCATCAAGGATGTAGGTAAAGCTATGAAACGCCCGATCATATAACTGACCGATTCAGGCTACGGCTACGACAGCAATGCTACTGTCAACGGAATTGTCTCGGGCTACCGTTCGTCAAAGATTCCCCTTGACGGAATCCATCTTGACGTCGACTTCCAGGTAGGCCTACATGGATTTGCCGAGAACATGTCTAACGTGCCAAGGATCGTTATCGTACGTTTACGGTCAACGGTATCAACTTTCCGGAATACGGGACCTTCTTGAAGGCGCTCAAAGCACAAGGAGTGAAGAGCTGCACCAACATCACGCCTATCTTGACTCTCCGCGAATCGGACGCGAGCCCGTACCAGACCTTGCGAGATTTCTGGGACATGAATGACAAGCTCAATCCCGCCACTAAGTAAGTTCGATCGTTGAAATGAGCGAAATCCTGCTGACCGTACCAGTCTGTTGGTGGGCGACAAGAGGTACCTTGATGGCTTACCGAACAACAAACCACTCTGCTGGAGATATGACGGCGGATACGCTCAGCCGCAACAGATGGATCCGAACAACTTGAGCGAACGCATCTCATTCAGTGATTACTACAATGGCGGTGAGGTGTACACTGACAACTACGTTTTCATTGAGCCGGACCCGAACAAGCCGCCGGGCAACTACAACAGTGGCTATCCTTTCCACGGTGGTGTTAGCTACGGCCCAAATCTCGGAACTGTAAGTCAAACTTTACATGATGGCGATAAGATATTGACGGATCTAGCCGGGATACTACCCTGATTTAAACCGTGCCGTTGCGCGAGAGAAATGGGGCCAGCAGTATCAGGAACTGTTCGACAACGGCCTCGAGTTTGTGTGGCAAGACATGACGACTCCCGCTGCAGGAAACTGCTACGGGGACATGCTCGGGTTTGAACACCAAAATCACGACTCCCAAAGCTCGCTGACAGGTTTTCAGCTTTCCATCGCGACTCCTCATGTCCGATGATGTCTACCACGAAGACCCGACCAAAGACCCCCCAACCAAGACCGCCATCGAGCTCTGGGGCCTCTACTCGTACAATCTGCACAAGGCAACCTACCACGGGCTGAACAAGTTGAAGGGACGAGAGAACAAGCGCAACTTCATCATCGGACGCGGCAGTCTGACGGGCATGCATCGATTCGCAGGCCTGTGGACCGGCGACAACGCCAGCTCCTGGGACTTTTGGAGAATCTCGGTCGCCCAGGTGATCGCCCTGGGATACAGCGGACTGACCATTGCCGGTGTCGACATGGGCGGGTTTACGTATGATCCAGCATCGACCCTCCCTCCTCCGCATTGGTGTGATCCCGAGTTGTTGATTCGATGGTATACCGGAGCTTTCCTGCTACCCTGGTATCGTAACCACTACAACCAGCATTTCCAGACGAAGGCTTTTCAAGTGAGGTCTCGCGCCACTCAAGCTTCTGATTCAGGACTAATGAACAGTAGGAACCATGGCAATACACCTATGCTTTCCAAAACTACCCGAATTTGATCCCGTCCGAGAAGTACAATCTGTACATGTCGGTCGAGCCTATCTGTCGGTACTACGTCCAACTTCGATATTCGCTCATGCAGGTTCTTTACGACACCATGTTTGCAAATTTGATCAACGGTCTGCCGATAGCCCGTGCAATGGTATGGTCTCCCCGTATTCTTCATAATCACGATCACTAAACCCGTGCAGCTCATCACCGATCCGGACGATACATCCCTATTCAACGCCAACGAAGACTTCATCGACTCGCAGTACTTGCTTGGCCACAACATCTTGGTCTGCCCTATCCTGAACCCAGGAGTAATCAACCGCGACATTTATCTCCCGGGCTCGGATCAGTGGTATCCGTCCAACCTTCGGACTAACGTCCAGGGCTTCGGAAACGATCCGCTGGGTCTCAAGCATGCCGCACAGCTGGAGATGCCGGTGCTTGGAGGCACGACTGTCAGCTACGGCTGCAGCATCCCTGATGGAATCAACAATCCGTCACAGATAGCCTTTACGACGCCCGTATACATCCGCGGTGGTAAGGGTCCATTCGTCTACACTGAGCAGAAAGGGAGCTAATGAAGCACAGGCGCGATTATCCCCCAACTTGACGTTCGTCAATCCATCGAAGAGAACGACTTGAATCCCCCTACCATTCATGTCTACCCTGGCAACGGGAGCACCGTATGTTTCCTTTTCGTTCTCTCGCATTCTATAACTAATTTCCATCGCAGTATTACTCCATGTACCTCGACGACGGGGTCAGCCGCGACAGCGCACCCGACCATCTGCCACAATACAAGCACGGCGATGGCCACGGAGACGAGCCCAAGGTGGCCAAGAGCAAGTACCGCGAAGTCAAGATCACCCAGGTCCGTTTCTTCTTTCCTTGGATTACTGCTCACATAGCTGACACCGACTGCAGGACTATAAAAATAACAATGCAAACCGGGTCATTACGCTCTCTCATCCATGGGACGGCTACGACGCGTCGTCTACCGTGGGCGACACGTATTACCTTGGCATCTGGGGCGTCAAGGCGACGGCCCCGACAAGGCCACAGCAGGTCAGCGTCTCGTTCCAGGATGAGACTGGCCAGGACATCCAAGACGGCCGGTTGTCGGCTTCTTACAATGTTGAGCGCGCCGTCTTGACGGTGAGCGTGCCAGTGGCTCTCGTTCCCTCGCTTGTTGGTCCCCTTGTCAGCACCGCTTCGTCAGCGAGCAAGTACATTGCCGTCAATGTCACCGGGTTGAATTAAGGTTTTCTTTGTCTTTTACTCTTAATCTTTCATCTGCCAGGGCCGGGCGCCCGACGGTTGCGGATGCCCGGGCTGGCGTTGCTGTGATTGCGTGCTTTGATATGGGCCACTTTCAACAACTGGTCCATTTGATAGAAGATAAAAAGAATAATGGAAATCCTGGAATTAATTGGGGTAATAAGAAGAGAGTAACTTTGATTAGGCCACGAGGTCGAAAGCTAATTGAAATAACACCACTTCTCGGTTAATGTCGACAATGCTCGTTCGGACAGTACCGATGCGTCCAGAAACTACAAGTCAAACCTCAACAGGGACCCAGGGAAAGCCCTGAGGTTTTTATCAGGGATGAAGATCACCTGGCGATAGGAGATGTCAGTTTTCGGGCTTTATCACGCCGAGAATTGTTAGGGAATCCGGGCCGAGACTATTACCATGCCTATCTTGATCAACCCGACCAAGTCTTGATGGTGGAAAGGCGCGTCTTCCCGTTTACCTAGACCCAGACACCCAGCTCGGACTCCGCGAATGCCGTCAGCACATCCGCACCGAATTGCCGCATCATCGACTGCTATTTATGCTTTACCAGCAACAGCTCTGCGCGCTAATATACGGCCAAGCTAACGACCCCAGACTCCGTACCCAGCCATCGGTCAGCGGTCAGCGCTAGACGAGCATGTAAGATGACAGTTGCGATAGGCTAACCTGCTGCGGCAAAGATCGGAAACGTCATTGTGAGGTACAATTTGGGAAAAAGTAGGTAGAGTTTAACGACACGGGGCCAAGGTGGCATTGCTTGTCCATTGTAATTAAACCTTGTTTGGCCTTGGGCCGCTAGCTGCTGCTTACTGCGCCCAGCGTCAACTAACTAACTACCAGGGCGTTGAGACATGACGCTATAAGCAAAAACTCAAAAAGCTCGACGAGAAAGCCTCAGCCGGATGGTACGGGATTGCCAGAATCCGCTACACTACGCTGCCAGGCCCTTTCCGAAGCCCGCTCATTCGCTGTCTTGACATTCTCTGCGGGTAGCTGTCAGCTCGGCTCTCCTCTCGCATCGTCCATCTAGCGCCTCTCAGCTTATGCACACCCACTGGCACGAGCAGCCTCATATCATACATAATGACGCCGTCATGTCGCTTCCTGCCACCTTCCAGTTCTCGGCTCCTATCTGTTTAATTCACCTCCAAGTCATTCCTTACTCAAAATGAGATTTCCTTATTTCCCCGTCGCCGTCTTGGCCTCGTGGCTCCCACATGCTGCTGCCGCTGCCTGCAAGGAGACGTCCCAGACGGAAGTCGACGTGGCCATCATCGGCGGTGGTTCTGCCGGCATCCATGCGGCAATCCAGCTGAAGCACGCCGGCGCTACAGTTGTCGTTGTCGAGAAGAAGTCCCAGATCGGTGGCCACGCCGAGACCTACACCAACCCAGCCACGGGCATCCCCGCCAACGTCGGCGTCGTCGTCTTCGAAGACACTGATGTCGTCCAGGAGTACTTCGACCTCCTTGGCGTTGCCTCGGTAAAGACCAGCCCTGCTGCTGGCGGCCAGCAAACCAAGACTTACGACTTCTCGCTGGGAATCCCCATCCCGCCTCAAGATGCCACCGCCGCAGCTGCTGCTCAGCAAGCCATTGCCCAGGCACTCCAGGCCTACTCCCAAAACGTCATCTCCAAGTACCCTTGGATCGACCAAGGATACCTAGTCCCCAACCCGGTGCCCAAGGAGCTTACGCTGCCTTTTGGAGAGTTTGCCCAACGCTACAACTTCAGCGCCCTCCTACCCGTCATGAGCCAGTTCAACTGGTACCCGGGCAACATTTCGACCATTTCCACCCTCTACGGCCTCAAGAATTTCGGACCTGGCCTACTAAAGAGCTTCACCGGCAAATTCATCGTCCCCGCATCGGGCAACACACGAAGCCTCTACGACGCAGCCGCGACCAAGCTGGGAGACAGTGTACTACTCAACTCCACCATCGTCAAAGTTCAGCGCAAGAAGGATGCCGTCTTCCTGGTCGTTAAGCAGCCCGGCCAATCGCCCAAGAAAATCAAGGCTCGCAAGCTCATCGTTGCCATCCCGCAAACCCTACACAACGTCGGCTCTTTCGATCTCTCCAAGAAGGAACGCAGCCTGTTCTCCAAGTTTTCTTCCCTCGGGTACGTAGCGGGCGTTGCCAATATTCCGGGACTGAACGACAGCCTCCAAAACGTCGGAGCGCTCACGCCATACCACACGCCCGTCATTCCTGGAAGCAATGGATTTTACTCTTCAGGATCACCAAACCAGTTTCTCCTTGGCTTGGCTTTCGACACCTCCAAGTATACCATCGCCGACAGTGAGGCTGTCATCCGCAGGGAGCTCGGTACGCTTGCAACCGTGGGCGCAGTACCGGCTGATGCAGCGCAAAAGGTCACCTTCCCGTACATCTCGGACCACGCTCCTTTCAATCTCCGAGTATCGGGCGAAGAGATCAAGAATGGGTTTTATCGAAAGCTCCTCAGTCTCGAAGGCTCGCGCAACACGTACTGGACAGGCGCTGCGTTTGCTGGCCATAACAGTGGCTTGATCTGGAATTGGAACGACGGCACTCTGCTCCCTGCCTTGAAGAAAGATCTTGGGCTTTGAGTTTGCACATTGAGACTTGCCAGAGGTTTGAAGTTTTAGCTAGACAAAACCTATTGCAGTCGCATACTTCCCGCTTCCAATTCTTTGACTTGAGAAACCTGTACGTGATGTATGTTGAGAGCTTGCTCTGGTGGGTAATACACAGTACACACCAAAGGCCGGGAGGGAACCTAAGACGCGCCAGTTGGTTCTGGCGGTATATGGACAGAGCATGCACTTTTCGGTTGCAATCTCGTGTCGCCCTCAATCTCGACCTACGTGTACTTCTGGTCTCAAGCCACAAGCGGTCGTTGAGGGTCCAATGTGAAAATCAGACGCTGTATGACATCAACGATTCGGCACGTCAGCCGCCATTTTGTGAGCTGCCTTCAGGTCCAACCATGTTGTCTCACGGCCACTGCCGGCTTAAACTTGCCGCCTATCTTGCCGTGTCGTGTCTCATGCGGTGATACCGTGCCTTGTCTCAGACTGGATATTATGCCGTGTCTCAGTGCGCGTTATCGAGCTGCGTCTTGGCTCACTAATAGTATCCCGTAGCACCGTCTCACCGACACTGCGGCATGACAAGCGGTGTTGGTGGCGTATCACCACAGGCTTTCGTAATGTTCCAGACGATTCGCTGTCGTCGTCTCGGCGTTCTCCCTTGCTTTCGCCTCATCTTTTGATCCACTACTTCCCTTCACCGCATCTTAGATGACGTCCTGTTTACTTGTTCTAGGACTCTTTGTGTGAGGAGCATGACTGACACAACGAACTTCTCTACAGGCTTGTTCCCCGTTTCATGGTGAGCCCGTCTCCATCAGACGAGTAACTCACGCCACCACCTACCATCGCGGTTGGACCAACAGCAAACCGGCCGTGTCTGACGGGGATAGGAGCGCGATGACATGACAGATTACGCTAACCTCGCGGCACGTCTTGCTGGAGCTTCGTTGATTCCTTGAATAAGACCCGAAGTTCAAGATACTGAATCTATATTCATTTGAATGCGATGACACTCAAGCACGGTGACATGATATGCCCAAGTAACCAGGCCGTACATCTCGGGTTGGTCGGCAGCATGGTGTACTGTCACCCATATGCCGAGCGACCCTTCAGTGATACACATCTGCATCACGCAATAAGGCAACGCAAGGGAGGAAGTTGTCATGAAGTCAGGCGGGGATTGGCGGAGAGAGTTACCTGCAACAAGTACTGCCTTGTCCGATGCCCTGCATGCACTAGCTGGGCGGCTTTTACGGGAGGGGAGGATCAACGAGCACGATTACACTAACGCAATGGCTCAAGTGAACTTCCATTCAGGAAAAGATCAACAGGACGATATGCACCGCAATTTATGGTACTTCCCAACGGAGAGCAGTGCAGACTTCCAAGTGGGGCCGGTGTATTTGTTTTGCTCGCCCTTGCGTCCACGACGAGAGTCGATGTGCACTCTCCCTCGGATACGTCTTAGGTTACATGGTCAACCTACGCCTCTTGATGCACAGCTGCCTAAACCCTCATTTCCAACCAGCGGCATGGCAAATGGTTTCGCGGAAAAGTGATGCTGTGCGAGGGCGGTCGATGGCCAGTGCAATATAAATAGTAGGCCCTGATCACCCATCTCCCTAAGCATTCATATCTCTTTCTTGCCAACCAGCACAGCCACTTCCTCCACAATAACAACTCAGATTCCAAAGACTCCAAAAGACTTCAAAATGTCTCAGGTGAGTTGTTTTCATGCAGGCTTCTGCGTGTTCAGCCTTGCATGAGAAATCCTAGGTCGCTGACAAGGTTTGGTGCTGCAGAAAGCTGTCCAACTCAGGCCCACGGATCTCGACTGGAACTTTGGCGAGTTGGATGAGTATGACCACCTCTAGATAAGATAGCGAGTCTGTTTGATACCACTTACTCACCTTCGTCTTTGCTTCTTAGGTTCATCACGGAACTGATCGGACATCCCGTTCCAAGCACCAAATCTCTCCCCCCTATCTACTTCTTCGTGTAAGTTTTCATCCGCATCTTCTTGTTTTGAAAGTCCGTTCCTAATTGCGTGACGTCTTAGTACGACTGAGGACAAAATCGAGAAGATCAAGGACCGTTTCAAGGATAAGATCTCGCTCACTATCCATGACGTTGATGAGTAAAGCGGGTCTTGAGGTGCTGTGAGGGGATAATTCAACAGCAAAGCTAGCTCCATTCTTTGTCTTGAACATCAATTGACACCGTCCCACAGTCTTTGACCGTTGATTATCGCATCTTCTGCCCACTGTAAACGAGATCCCGCGTAGCTGCCAGCCCGTCCGTTCAATTTCCAAATAGCAATCCCCCTCAGTTGTCCAACGTGAGGGTGTGTATTCTTCAATTCTTTCTTGACTACAATGTTGACAAGGTGGTTTCTATCAGAGTCAATTATTCTATGAATGAACTATCTTAAAAAGTCAACTCGTTTTCAAGTACAATTACTCTCCATATTCTACCATCGTTCTTGTATGCAGTAAATATATAAAAGCATGCCAGCTGACCTTCCATGGCATCTTCGTGTCCTTCATTCTACCCGTAGTGACGCTTACCGTTGGGACGCCCAGCTGGCGGATGGCGAAGTTTCCGTGAGACTTGGCCATGCCATTTCGCCAAGTCAGCTCGGCAGACAACTCATTGACCTCTGCGTCCTCAACGCCAACATCTCCAGCAGCACACCAGGTGACAAGATGAAGAGAACTTTCGTCCACCCAGTTCTTCAGGTCTCTCTTTCGGCGAATTTTTAGGTCCTGTAGCCAGGAATCCAAGCCAGGGAGCTCGAAAATGGAACCATTTCGGTTCTTTACGCCGTCAACAAAGTACTCATTGGAGCTTGTGCAGCTATTGAAACGGTTTCCGTATCGATCTGGGAGGGTGCTAGGAAGTTGTGCGAAAATGAGCGCGAGATCAACGTCTGTAATCGTGGGGACGCTGATGGTATCATTGGCTATGCGTAGGAAGTCATCCTACGCATAATACGCAAGGTTTTAGGGGTCCGAGCTGCCGTTGAAGTTGGCAGGTAGTGGAGAACCTGATCTGACCTCGACATGTACTGAGGTAACGTCGTGATTGGTGACGAGAGGGAAGTTGACTTCTTCAACGACTGCGCCGAGGGCTTGCAATGTAATTTAGCCTTGTCCCAGAGCTCGCAGACTGATGGGCGGTTATAGGAAGGCTGTGCAGCCGGGTCCTTCGCTCCGATGAACATTCTAGGCACACCGACACGGTTTCTTCTCAACGCATAAGGGTCTACCAGTGTAAGGGATATTGACGGCCTAACTTCCCCAACCTCAGATGTGGTACGAAAGGTTGTCCTCGCCAGAAATCGCCAGCAGTGTCGTTGTCTTCCACCACGAGATGTCCAATATAACCAAACGATCCTTGACGGTTCTAGCGTGCGGGACAACGACGTCTGCCACAGGGGACAGAGGCCGATTTCCACAGATAGACAAAATACCTTGGGATGGTGTGTAAGCCACAAGTCCATTGTTTGAAGCCGGTGATCTCCCCGAGGACACAGCCTCCTCAGCCATCCCAAAGACCACCATGCTAGAAGCTGTGGATGATCCACAGCCATTGGACGAACCAGAGCCCATGGCAGCTCTGTGGAAAGCCCTGTTGTAGAGACTGTCTGCCCTTCCGTAAAGCCCGCGCTGAATTTCACCATTAGCCGTTAGTGGCATGTTTGTCTTGTTTGACATAGCCCATTTTGCAACATCGCATCATACCAACCAGCAGGTCAGCTAACCTCATCAGAAGACGAGCCACGTTCATGAAAGTTCAATCATCCGCTGCAGCAGTGAAATAAAGTGTGTTAGTAAGGTGCAATAACATCATAGTGAGGCCTCGCTGGTTGGTAGCCTAGCTGGGACGCCGGAGTCGGCGTATATCCCTCCTTTCAGACTATAAGGCCAAGAAAGTTAGCATAAACGCATTCGTTCTAGCGCAGCAAACATGTTACAAACCTTGGACAGAAGTCTTGGAAGTTGGACGTGAAACCTGTCGTCGGCTAGAGTCACGTTGTGCGTATCAAATCGGCCAGCAAAATACTCTTCAAGGTCTTCGGGCCGTAAACGGTACATGGCGACTGATTCCGCGAGGAAGGGGAAAGTGGGAAAATGTACCCGGGTAAAAAGTTCTAAATCGATTGTTTTGGGGCCAGTAGATTTGGTAGAGTTAAGGTTTTGTCCACCGACTTCTTGAGTCATCGTTTCAGTGAGGTTCAGCTCTTGCCAATCGTGAATCTTGTTGGTGACGCCTTCATCCTCCCGAAAAGCAGTCCAGCATCTAGTTGTCGGGCTACACCCATTAGTTTTCATTTGCAATTTGCTTCTCTGCCTGGTGACGAACCATTTTATCACAGCATCTTCAGCTCTGGATTCCAGCGCGTTGCCACACCTTGGGCACCGCTTCGGCATGTGGCCGTCAGCCTGCAGCGACATCATAACTTTGGCACCTGGGTAGATAGCATTGGCCCATCCTCTTCGTGACTTGGGGAGGACTATGTTGTTTGATCCACGAAGGAGATGATACCGACCAGAGCTGACGAATGTCTCGCCCGGACTAGCTTCGAATTGGGTGACGAGGAAGGCCTCGAAAACCTGGAGAATTTAAGTATGTATTCTCTAGGAAAATTGATGGTTACTAAGTCACGTACTCTCCATTCACGGACCAAGTTGAACTGAAGGCTAAATGAGCGGCCAAACATATCCTCAAAGCGAATATTATCAGTTGAGAGTGATAGCAAACTCAGCGGTATGTCTTGGTAGGCTCGTTTTATGGCGGAGAAATATTCCTTCAGGAGTGGACTGTGAGGGTAACAGTCAGTTATCTGTCTCTCCTTCTGAAGAATGGTATCTTACATGATAATCAGAACAAACCATAACATGAGTTTGTTGAAAGGTTCATGCAGACTCTGTACATATAATTTCTTCGGCATTCAGCACTATTCTTATGTAGTGTTGCTTCGCTACTTACCATCTCTTGAACTCCTTTAATTGTGAGGCCACAGCTCTCTCGGCTTGTTGCGACATTCGCAGACAGAGTGTTAATGCTCTCAGATACCTCTAAAAGGCGGGTGTCGAGTTCAGTCACCGACGATTGGAGATTGAGATGCTCCGCTATTAATGATGACATGAACCCGGAGATGGTATGATGCTCTTGGGATCGGGAGACTAAAAGACAACTATCCATTGAGGGTTTAGTTAGCCCACCTTATTCCACAAACGAAGCGCTTTTCTTTTGCAAACTTACAGGCCAAGCAGTTGCAATGAGCGGTCAAGTTGGTTCTGAACTCCATCGAGTATATGCTCAAGTTCTTTCAGAGAACCCTTACGGAAAAAGTAAACGGCTTTTTTCCCTGCTTTCCGCAATTTCGATTTTTCTGCACCCGAGGAAGAACTCGTTGACAAAGCTAGATCTTGTCAAGTTAGTAAGAGACTTTTGTAAAACTTTTCCAAGCCTTGCATACTATCCCCTGCGCAGTTCTCCAAATACCCTGCCAGTCTTGCCATGCCAGCCTTGGATTGGCTCATCGCATCTCGCACGATCCTTACGGCATCCCCAGGTAGTTGAGCCCCCTGATGATGAGGCAGGTCCCTGAGCATAGCTTCGACTCCATTCAAAAAGCCTTGGAGAGTATTGATCTTTTTCTCGAGGGTCCTAACATCTTCGCCGTGGCTTTTCACTGCTAGGATGTACGTGGTCAGGCCTTGGCACACTGAAAGCCCGAGGGAGATAAGTCCAGCTGCTCCGCTTGCGATGGAGAATGGATCTGCCATAGTGAAATAAGCCCGAGGGCACCTCGGCTATTCAGCTAGGATTATTAGCAGCAGGTAATGAGACTGGACTTCAAAATGCCTTAGCAGAGAAATTTATGTCCTGTTCTTAATGATTGATGGGAATCTTGTGTCAGATTTGGAACGTTAGGCAGCAGTAAGGCGTTACCTGCCTCGCGTATTACCAAATCTAGCACGTGGTTCCTGACAGTGTTAACTAGAGTGATCTGGCTGCGAGGATGACTAAGGATATGACAGCTAAGAGCAAGTCATACCTGTACTGCCGGTGCAAAAGGTTCCACGCACATGTCAGGCGGGAAAAAAGCTCAGGTGACCAAGCCAGAATTATACCGCGAATCGCGAAGCGTTCATCTTCAAGATATGAGATGATCCATGCCATGTAATTGATAGATGAACTCACGAGAACACATGCGTCGCTCCCGATATCTCAGCCTTGAGACTACAAGTGTCGGGAACTCAAGAGCGGGCAACGAGAGAAGATAAACTAATGACTAACGATCAAGTCACCCATACGCTAATCCAGAATAATCGTCTCGTTTTATCCATGACCCAGAACGCAATGAACATCGCAATGACCTCTGGTGTCATCCTTGGAGGTATTGGAGGTCCGGGTCATGCAGTCGTTCATACCACTGTAGCCAACGGTGGCCACTATTTCGGTCTTCAGACGAAAGCTGCGCTGCAGCTCGAGATGCATCCTTTTGACATATGCTTGATGGAGGACTCGCATGTAGTTCCAGCTTTGCGGACTTTGCAAAGATCAACGACTGACTTGTCTCAAATTATGCATAACGCTAGTTGGCATTCCACTCCCTTAGGTCTGGCAAGTGGCTTATACTGAGTGGTAAAATGTACCAAGCCAGTAACGTTGGAACATTCCTCTCAGCGAAACCCTGTATCACAACTGTCAGAGACCCTATTAAATGTCTAACTCCTGTTAGGATCATGGCTGATGATGAGTTGCAAATGCGATTTCTCAACTGAAGCTAAGAAGACGAGGTTTTCACTCGGTAGACAAATTTTCCCACCTTCGGCAATTCTTTCCCTCCCCGAGCTATCAACTTAGGTACCTTAAAAACCTCATTGACTTCAGTTTGTTTATTCCTAGTCATTCCAGTCGTTCCCATATTTGGACTGCTAAGAACTCAAGATTGGGTATCGATACCACCACATCACTCTCCCCTTCCCTAGCTGATCTGAGAAGAAGTAGTTCAAGCTCTAGTCGTAGTGGCCCTCCAACTATAGTGTACGACGCTTGATTTGTGAAACCGGCGGGGCTGATAGTAATAACTTGATCCCGGATTGGTTGGGCCCTTGTAGCAGCTCTGGTTGTTGTCGCTCCAGCTCTGTGAACTGGGGCCTCTTTCCATTTTTCGATAACAATCTGGCGCTGATCAAACTGAAGCTTGACTAGAAGGACAATTTTGACATCGTGACCTGAGGCACTGAACCACCAAGTCATATCCCGTCGTAGGCTTTCCAAAGTTTGGGAACACCCTGCCTCGATAACAAGGGTTGGCCAAGTGCCGGCTCCGCGCCGTTGAAGTCGAGGAGAACCAGATGAATCACCCTCGCCCGCATCTCCATTTGCGTAGCCATGCGCTCGGAAAGTTGCGCCGCCAAGTGCTGTCCACTCGAACTTCAGCCCCATTTGGTAAATCAGGCTGGTAATGATCAAGAAAAGCTGGGCGTGGGCAATCTCGTGGCCAAGTGTCGGTATAGAGATGATGAGAAGTTTCAGGTCCTTATAAAAACGCTTAAGCCGTCTTTGATCTTTCTTGCAACCTACGTAGCTTGTTACATAAATACCACTCTCAGAACTACCACCGATAAAAGTAGCGCCAAACCACATGAACATGATCCAAGATGGCTGCAGTATTCTAACTACTATTTCAATATGTCCCGGTCATGACCGACAGTCGACCACCATCGGTCACAAGAATAGACCCATTGGAGTAGCTTCCGGATCGGCTCGTAAGATACAAAATAGTCCCAGTCATTTCTTCGTCGCCACCGAACCTTCGAGCAGGAATAAACCTCTGATCGTCGATTGTCTCTTCTTCCGGCTTGCGATTGTCCATCAGCACGGAAGCGAGAGTTGAGGGATATACTTTCAAATGCACACGTTAGCTGATAACTTCAGGCCCTCGGGGACTTGCACAACATACATCCAGGAGCGATGGCATTGACCCGAATTCCAAATCTGGCCAGCTGCGTGCTGGCATGCTTTGTCACCTGCATGATGGCAACCTTGCTCTTCAAGTATGGAGGAGATGACGACCAGTGCCGGCTGAAGGCTGATACGCTCGTCGTAAAGATGACCTGACTTTGTATAGCTGGGACATCGCTGCCCTCGTAGATCGGCTTTCCGAAACCGCCAGTCAAAGCATTCTTGTTCCCTGCGTCCAGTAGCTCGAGGAAGGCTGTCATGGTGAAAAACGCGGCCGTAATATTGAGGTTCAGCACTTCGTTCATCGAATCCATGGAGAAGTTGGTGAACAGAGTCTCTCGCAGCTCCGGCAGCGAGCTGGTCGGACTGAAGCGCACTGGAGGGCCGATGCTGCCGGAGTTGGCGACGACAAGGTTGACGTACCCAACCTCATCAGTGATATGGTTGACGACAGCTTGGAGGTCCTCTTTAGATGTCACGTCGCATTGGAGAGGGATTAGGCTGGGATGTTCTTGAGCTGCAGTATTGAGCACTTCCAAGCGGCGGCCTAGGATGAAGACCTTCCTGGCACCGTTGAGGGCGAGAGCACGAGCCATAGTGAGACCGATACCTAGTAAAGAACACGTCAAATCAACATGGCTTCCGCGATCTGTCAAGCCGTCCAAGCAAACTTACCGGTTCCTCCTCCGGTAATGACGGCGACGATGCCGTCAACCCGGAAGAGGCTGTTTGCGTCAACTGAAGGTGCCATTTGTGTGTGCTAAGGATCAGGTCTTAATCTGTGAGAGAAAATAGTGAATGAAGGGTGTTCAAACAGGAGCATCCATTGTCCAAGGCCGGACTGACTACTATATATAGTTGCTGAGTTCACACTTGTAAGCCCTTCCCATCTAGGTATATAATCTAAAGTAGCTTAGCGGCGGCCGAATGCGGCCGACAGCCTGGCGTGGATAATTGGCCAAGCCGGTTTACAAATCAACGAGAGCGGGGTCGATGGCCGCTCTCCGAGACAGGCGAGTATAAATGCACGATGTGATTTGACTGACCGCTCAGTCACAGAAGCCTCAACCCAAGTTCTCCATCATGGCGGCCGACGGCGGCCGCTCCAGGCCACATCGCGCGGCTCAAGTCTGCGCCTCCTGCAAGGCGCGTAAGAAGAGGTGCGACAAGATGCTGCCCCGTTGCGGGTACTGCACCAGGTATGATCGTGAACAGCTGTACATTCTACAACCGAGATGTAACAGGAATAGAGTAAACTTCCGTTGTAGTTACGAACCACGACCAGTGCCCCTGACCCGGCCAGTCAGCAGCAACGCCACGTTTCTCCCGTTCGTTCCGCTGCCCATGGATCCTTCGCGACCAGCTGCTCTGGAGGCCACCCTGTATCTACAAGTCCTGGACCTGATCCAAGGAACAGGCCAGTTCGTCGATGACATCAGCACTCGCTACTTCCAAGGCATCCATCGGTACATACCCTTCATTTCCAGGAGACGCTTTCAAAGCAGCCTCACGACCCTGGGAGCACCCCCATCTGCGGGCAGTTCCGTCCTTCTACTTTGTCTTGGTCTAATCACGTCGTCCCCGAAGAAAGGGTGGGGTACAGGAGATCCTGGGACTGCCCCGGATTCAAGGTTGTCTGGTCATCGATCTTTGCACCTCGCGACCAAGGCGCTCTTTTCCCAAGTTCAGGCGTGTTTCTCGCCTTCTGTCCCTTTGATCCAGGCAGGTCTTTTACTGGCCTTGTACGAGTATGCGCACGGCCGACCAGACGACGCTTTTGCGTCTATTGCAGGCTGCGCCCGGATGGGATATGCCGCCCACCTACATCGAGGCAAGCCAACTCGTACGGGTGAGAGTATTGATTCAGATGCCTTGGTGGAGGCTGAGGAAGCAGCTAATACTTGGTGGGGTCTTATCATCTACGAGCGGTAATGCCTTCCTTCTTTGCCCGCGGTCTCTCCAGAATACGTGCGAGATCAGGAGCTGATTCATAATATGCTTGACAGGGTATTCATCTGCGAAGTCACTGTTCCTGAGCAACCGCTAATTACCACCATCACCGGTGGGGATTCCCGGCTCCCGACCGAGCCCGCCATCCTAGATCAGAGCAACATTCTCGGCTTTAGCAAAATCTCACACGTACCAGTCTCTTCCTTGAGCTCTTTGACGGTTGGAAGCTTTGGGCGTGCTGCACAAGCAGCCTGGCTTTTAGACCAAGTCATCAAAGCCTTCCAAGACAAAAGCTTTGAATCCAGACTAATCCAGCTCCAAGCCTTGGATGGAGCTATTCAGGAATTGCTTAGTGCTCTTATGCAGCAAAGTGATGGAAAGATAGGGGCTCTTTGTGAAGCGATAGCTATCCTTGTCAGGTAAGTTTATCCGCTGAGGTGCCAGTGGTGTGCTACGGTCGAGTGCCAAGTTAACCTAGGATAGGGCCATTTTTACACTACATTGGCACATCATTGGCCACTCTCACTTGGCCGGAAACATAAGTAGTCAATCTCCGGGGGTTTCATGCCAACATTCACATGCTGCGCTCGATGCCGCGACAAAGATGATTTTGGATATTGTTGAAGCTCACGATAAACCAGACTCGGTTTTGCTTTTGTGCACAGCTCCAAGCTACACGTATATTGTTCAAGCAGCACTAAAGCATATACATCGGAAATCGGGGTGGTTGGAAGACGATTGGCTGCTGGGAGCTGAAGGACGACTTCGCAAAGCTTTGGACGGGACGAATCGTGCTCATATCATCACGCCTTGAACGGGTGCTACAGCTCAACAGAAAAGATCTTGTAGATAGAGGACACTCTACGTTTGTCTAGAACACTTGCGTATGTGCAAAAGAACTCAAGTCTGGATTAAAGACGGGATGTAAGTTATGGCAAGAGCCTGCCATGTAAAGGTGCAAACAATATACCTGAATAGTACGATAAAGAAGGATTCTATCAGTGTCGATCCACGAAAATTATACCAACTAGGGAGTACGTCGTATATAAGTATAGAGAAATAAATCGAGGGTAGAATGCTATCATAGAGGCAGTGCATTGCTCAATCCCGCTGTCCTCTTGACGGGGAGAGAAGCGAC
The DNA here is from genome assembly GCA_001305505.1 of Neonectria ditissima. Classification (NCBI taxonomy): domain Eukaryota; kingdom Fungi; phylum Ascomycota; class Sordariomycetes; order Hypocreales; family Nectriaceae; genus Neonectria; species Neonectria ditissima. Next base: position 216,291 of record LDPL01000017.1, on the reverse strand, counting down.
ACACATAAAGCCTCGAGGCTACAAACGCCGAATCTGAATGTCTATGGACCGAAAAATGAAACCATCAACACTGCTAGGTTTTAAACTAGACCAGGGCACTCGCGGAGAAGAGCTAACTCGCAGGCTGTTTCTCCTATGAAAAATAAATCCCTGAACTTTGTCAAGACTGCAATTAAATACTAAACCAAATCTTTTATTCGGAGCTCATCCAGCACTACCACAAAAGTATCCGGTCCCGCTAAGTCTCAATCTCAACGTCTTGCAACATCATGATTTCCTTTTTGGTGGGGACATAGTTCGCAGGGTGTAGCATGGCAACAATACCCACAGCCCCGAGCATAAGCGTCGAGTCGAAGACGTAGAGGTAGGCCTCCTGGCTCATGAGCGGCCCATCTCTGTCGCCCGTATACTCAATCAGCCTGAAGATTGATCGGACGAAGATTAGGCCACTGGACACATAAAGCACCAGTATAACACCACGCCAACCCTTGAACCACTTCGTTCCCATCTCGGCTTGTACAGATGGGGGCGGGCGCTTCATGATTCGGACGTGGAACACAACCGCTGCCAGAATGAACAGGCCAAAGAAGACAATCTGGATGACCAGGCCTATCAGGATGACCGTCTTGCCCAGGTTGAAGCTTTCTTGTCTTGCGATGAGTCCTCCTCCCATGCACTGCACGAGGAAGGAGATGATGTCTCCAGCCACGAATATCTTGGTCATTCTAGTCGGCTTGATGGGGGAGATGGTTGAAGCGCGGAGGAAAAGGATGAGGCGGCCAAAAACCATGTAGATGGATGCTGCGAGGAGGGCAGGCGCTACCAGTAAACACAGGCTTTGGATCAAAAACGGCGGAATGCTCGATTTATCGGACGAACTTAGAAAGCGACCGACGTAGCCGACGGTTTCGACTGCGAGGATGCTAGTTAGGGAGGCGATGCTCTTGATGGCTGTATGTTGCTGGGTACTCACGAATGCAGCCGATAAACAGAGGGGTAAAGTACCAGGCTCGCTGACGTATAATGACCCATACATGCCAGAGTGAGATGACACCAAAGGCGAGTAGGAAGATCATGGCTGCTGCTGGTGACGGGTCGTGGGCGTAGAGGCTGAAGCTGTCGTCGGCCATAGTGTGTGTGTCCCGAATCAAGCCAAGTCTATGCAAGGCTTCCCGTGGGGTTCCCTTGCAATTATGAAATGTAGAAGAAGCAGAGGAAGCTGTGAGAATTTGTTTCTATTGATACAAAGGAATGCCTAAAGCTTCACCTTATATATCCCTTTTCTCTTGTTTCTTTACTCCCTTCTGGTGGACCACGCATCGAGGCATCGGTCTCCACTCACACCTCGCATTTCGCACCTCGCATTTCGCATTTCGGTACGTACCCAAGACCCACAAGCCCTTTGCGGCAAAGTCGCATCGACGTCTATCTTTAGACTGCCTTCTTCGCCTTCATAATCTTCTCAATCTCTTCTTGGTGCGACGAGAAATTGTCTACCAAATCGTCCCACATCTTAGGCTCGTGCTCGTGCTTCTTGTTGCTGTTCCAGGCCCAGTCGGTAATGGTGAATTGGCGGCAGCTCTCGAACATGAAGGCAATAGCGCCCTTGGATATCCTGGCCTCGGGAGGAGGCTGAGCTGAGGCGGCTTTGAACTCCTAGTCAAATGGGTTAGTGGACAGCATTTCGCCTTTTGTACTCTTGACAAACTTACCTGGTAGGCCACGCCGTGCGGCACCATGCCGCACTCAAAGGAGACGCCGCCCGGCTGGAATTCATCGGACCGTCCACCATACTCACCGTAAATCAGACCCATCAGTTCCGAAGCTGCGTTGCGATGGTAGTATGGAGGTCTGTAGGTGTTCGAAGCCACGTCCCAGCGAGGCGAGAAGATGAGGAAATCCGCCAGAGGCGCAGTTGGGTCTCGAGACTTTGCGGTAAGGACACAAAAGATGGAGGGGTCGATGTGATCGACAGAGATTGACCCAACGTTGACAAATTTAGTCAGGTCGTATTTGTAGGGCACGTAGTTCCCGTGCCACGCCACCACATCAAAGGGGCAGTGGTTCTGCGTGCTCTTGAAGAATTGCCCTCCCAGCTTATACACAATCTCCCAAGGGTCGTCCTTTGTCACCTTGTACTGAGCCTTGGGATGCAGAAAGTCGCGACCGTTTGCAAGGCCATTCGCTCCCAAGGGCCCCAGCTCGGGCAGATCGAAATTGGCACCCCAGATCTCGAGGATATATCCCCGGGTCGGACCTTCGACGGCGACTTTGAAGCGTTGTCCACGCTGGATGACACAAATCTCTCCCGGCTGTACGTACAGCGGTCCGAACTCGGTCTGGATGTCGAGAGCGCCCTGCTGCGGCACAATGAGGAAGTCTCCATCTGAATTGACAAAGGCTCGCTGGTCCATGCTCTTGGTTGCTGTGAAGATATGGGTTGCCAGGCCTTCTCTCAAGGTCGGATCTCCGGATCCAGCAACTGTGCGAAGTCCAGTTATAAAATCGCAGCCTTCGGTGATATCAAAGGGGAGCTATACAAAGGAATGCAAATGGTTAGCCGTGGTCTTGAGATTACACGCTTCGGCATATGAATCGACTTACCCAGGCGAGCTGTGTTGGCGACAGCTTCACGCGAGGGTTGAGAGGCAGGAAGCAACTTTCCGTTCCCTCAACCGGAGGGAGGTCCGTCTAGATTTGCGACGAGTCCTGTCAGCGACCATGAGAGCGACAAGGTATCCGACCACGACGTACAAAGCCCTGGTGCGCAACCGCTGGACGTGCGCGGTACAGCCACGCCTTTTTATTCGCATGACGGGGTGCAACGAATGCGGAAGCCGTCATCTGCTCGGCATAGAGTCCAAATCTGACGCATCGCGGATTATTCTGCCCGCGGGGAATCGTGCCTGGGATTGCTTCCGACTCGAAGTTGTTGTTGAATCCCGGCAGGTATTCGTACGGGTCGTTTTTGCGCAGGGCAAACGAGGGCACAGTGCCATCTTTTTGGGTCTCGGCCCAGTGAAAGATGTCCTGGTATTCGTCTGAACGAGAAAGGCCGGCCATTGTTGAAGAAGCTATAGAATTCTGGGGTTAGACTGTTTGCAGTATGAAGTTAATAGTTGTTCAGATGTGCCGTGCTACTCCAGAAGTAATTTTCTCTTCGGGCCTTGCCAAGTCTGCTTCACCGCACCGAGGCGCAAGCAAGTGCGGGGGTCAACGCGGGGTCAAACATTCCATCACTGAGTCCTTCGGTAGTTTCAAACCGACTCCGCTCAGCTACAGTGATTCGTCTGTCAGATGACGATGCTCCGATGCTCCGATGCTCCCTACCCTATACGGCTAGGTCTCAAGTCACCACCACGTCGGAACATTGACCCCGAAGTTTCGGAGAGATCGGCATAATGTCAACTTAAGAAGAAACACGACTGCGACTTTTTTTTTTGCTGTCTCCTGCCTCGGAGTGGCTTATTGTGTGGTTAGAAGATGAGAGAACTATGGAGGAGTAAGTTGTGAAAAACTTGACTGGGAATCCAGACCCTAAAAGGACCACTTCTATGCCAGGGCTACATGACCACGAAAACAGAATCCACAGTCCGCGAAAGCGATTCCAGTAATGGAGGATAATTGACAGTAGTTAAAAAAACACGTTTAATAAATCAACCTGCTAATTATCCCTCTCCAGCTTTTGACACTCAATACTGAACCCATAAAAGTTAACAATGCCTTCCAAGGACTTCATTTTCGCTTCAACCTCCTTGTAAGCATCCGCGTCATGAAATTTCGCTTGGGTTTTAACATCGGACAAGCCAATAAATCCAATGAGGACTGATGCTAGTTGTCCAGATTTTCCTCTCACTGGAAAGTCATTTTCCATACCCCAGCCGTAAGCCACCTCCTTAGCATAGGGGCAATTACGGAGGCTCGTCGTGAAGATGTCTTGCAGCGACGAAGAAGCTTCGTCCCGATGTATGCTAGAAATTTCTGCCGGGAAATAGGCCAACAATACCTCCGTTGAAGGAGACTGAAGAACATCTGAAGATGGAGCCATGGTGATGTGCTTCGTAAGCTCTCCGTGGGTGCAAATCTTTGGAATTTCTTTCACCGCGTCTGCGCCGTGTCTAAGGGACGAGTTTTTTTAGGTCTCTGAACGATTGAATCCTCACTTGCCATTAACTTACGTTTTGGCGAATTGCTCATGTTGCTCAACAGAGTCCCAGTCGAAGAAAGCCCACAACTTGGATGAATCGTCTGTCTCCAGACCCCAAAAGACTCGATGAGGACCGCCAGGCTTGGTGAGGACTATTTTCCAAGCCGTGGTCAAGATGTCGCCCTCCCACGTGGCTTGGTCCATGACGTTGAGGTCTGGCTTGACGCCCATGCAGCCAATTTCAATGATGGCCATATTCGCCGTTGTGGGAGTGATGCATGTGACCGATTGTAATGATGAATTGATATGTGAAACTGCACCCCAGAAGTTTGGACCATCGGGGCTTTAAATCGTCAAAGTCTTGAGCCAATGTGCTGAGAATCGGGCGACCATCGAAGATGATAAAATCATGTGGATACAATAGGGTGCGAATAATGACTGCCTTGCAAGGCAGCAACATGGGGGGCACCGCAGCGTCTTGAAGCTTCACATCTGATATTAATCTCGATTGCTCTGAACCATAGTCAAGTAGTAGATGATGCGTATCATTGTATCTTTATCATAGGCAGCGACTTAGGTTGCCTAAGCGGCCATGTTGCTCATTAAGCAGAGCTATTCAGGCTGTATAAAGTTCTTATCTAGGTTGTGATTCTAGAATGAGCCGCCCAAGATGACACTACCGCCTTTACCCTTCACTGCTGCCTTCGAAAGCTTACCAAGGCTTATACTTCTCGCTGCCTTTTGATATTTTGTGTGTTCTTTGACTGGATGCCTGGCTCGAATATCGCGACTTTTTATTTGCCTCGCTCGGCGTATGCATGGCACGGCCCTTGCAAGCGACTATCCAAACCAGCGGACTGATTGGAACCTTTCAAGCAAAAGCGACTCTGCAATTTTCAAATGCCGTGTCTTCATACTGCCCTTCTCTTACAGCCGATTTGGATATCGCCGGGCACCGAATTGAACACGATTCTAATGATTTTCACAGTACGTCACGCAATCCGTGATGGGTCCGGTCGAATGCGAAATGTCTTATTGTGCACGACACATATTCTCAATAGGACTTGGCGGCCTCCTCGTACCGATCTCCAAAGGACGCATACCATGTCTCAACTACTTTGGCTCCCATTCCAGCCCCAATGGTGTCATCTCCCCTCTCAAGCTTGGGTGTGACGTCGCTCATGAATTCCTCCAGGGTCAGAGTTTGTGGCGAGTTTTCCTTTTTGTTATCGTCTGGATTCTCGCGCTCGCGGTGCAAGTCCGTGGCTACCATGGGTGGCGCGATCTCGATCACACGGATGTTGGTACCTCCGCTCTGGAGCTGGGTGCGGAGGTTCATGGACCAAAAGTGCTGCCAGGCTTTGGTACCGTTGTACACGGGGTTGATGATGGAGAATGGCACGAAGCCAAGGATGCTCGACACGTTGACGATCCAGGCGCTAGGCTTTCCTTTGAAATGGGGAATCAGACCGAGAGCCAGATGCATGGGACCGCGAATGTTGATGTTGATTTCCTCATCTGCTTTCTCCAGGAAATCGTCATTCTTCAATACGTCTATGGGACGTTGGACACCGGCGTTATTGACCAAGCAGTCAAGTTCGGGATGTTCGCTGGTGATCTTGTTGATGAAGTTGGGAATATCAGAAATCTTGCCCGTGTCGAGGACATAGTATCCAGCGGCACCAATCTCCTCTGCCGTAGACCGGAGATTTGACTCTGTTCGCCCGACAAGAAGGACCTTTTTCCCCTTGGAAATAAAGTACTCGGCGAGTGCTCGACCGATTCCGCCGCCTCCACCGGTGACGACGGCACAGGTGAAGCCGAGATTATCAGATTGAGGCATTTTGAGGAGTTCGAGGGTGAAGAAAACAATAGACAACAAATGGAACTGATTGCTTGTAACATATAGCTTTCATATTTGCCGAAGGCAGCTTTGGAGGCGGAGATTAAAGTTATATATGATGTCAACTAGCAGAATCATGACGTAACCACTTTTTCTACCAAATTATTCATGAGGTGTTAAAGACAAGGACAGCGATGGCACTGGACAGGAAGAAACTCGAAGAACAGCCGGTGGTCTAGACAAGATGAGTATAATAAATAATTATAGGACAAAAGACTCGAGGCATGATGAAAATGAGAACTAATTACTACGTCCCGATCTCGAATCATGACTAAAGTCTACTGCTAGCTTGTCCACTCCCTCGTTGGATAAACCAATCCACCGTGGTGGAAACTCCTTCTTCCAAGGACACTCGTGGTGCCCACCCAAGAGCCTTTGTCGCGAGACTGATGTCTGGTTTTCTCTTGATAGGGTCATCTTCTCTACCCGGCAGCAAATTGACCTGCACGGGATCTTCTTGTCCCAGCTTGGATGCGACAACTCGAGCGATCATGTGTGCGATGTCACTGATTTCAATCTCGTTGTCGCTTCCGATGTTGACTGGGCCATGGCAGTCGCTGTTCATCAGCGCCTCCAAGCCCTGCACACAGTCTTCGACAAATTGGAAACATCTGGTAGAATGGCCGTCCCCAAATATTGTCATGGGCTCTCCTTTCATAGCTGCCATGATGAAATTGGGCACAGCTCGGCCGTCTTCTGCCTCCATGAATGGCCCGTAGGCGTTGAAAATGCGCGCGACGCGAACCTCGAGGTCATGTTCGGTATGGTAGGCATACCCAAGTGCTTCCATGACTCTCTTGCCTTCATCGTAGCAGGCTCGTGGGCCAAAGCAATTGACGTTTCCCCGGTAATCTTCAGATTGGCAAGGGATTTGTGAGTCCCCATACACTTCTGTTCAGTGAATTAGCAAAGATGCTGCATATATGGGTTGCTAAATGTACCTGAAGTACTAGCAAGCAGTATTCGGGCATTGTGCTTCACTGCGTAATCCAATACGTTCGTTGCCCCAATGAAGCATGTTTGCAAGATGGCAATAGGCTGAGTGTCGAAATGCACAGGGCTCGCAGGGCAGGCCAGATGATAGATTTGCTCAACCCCATCTACCCAGGGTAAAGGGTCTCGTACGTCAGATCTGAGCGCATTAGCGTGGGATCGAAGCTAAAAGTGGGCTTGCGTACTCGATGTAACGCAATCTCTTATCTGTCACGAAAGCATCGAGATTGCTACGTGATCCGGTCCATAATGAATCAATGATGACCACTTCGTGATTCTGATCGAGCAGTAGTTTAACCAGGCTCCGACCAATGAAACCGGCTCCCTGTAGACACGGTCAGTTTGTGCTTTGCCCTGCCACAATCGCTGACTATCTTACTCCAGTAACGAGAATAACCATATTTGAAGTTCTGTGGGTAAGTAATTGCCTAGACGGTGAGAAATATGCACTGTGAAGTACGTGCTGCGGCTGGTTTTAAAGAATTCTACCAGATGTTTTTGGGAAGCAGAGAAAAGCCACTAATCGAAAAAACAAACTATCTTCTTAGTCAACACTTGCTATTCGTCTTTGGATTTTGGCAGTCGTCATCAATAGGCGAAGTGAGACATCAGCTTTCAGCTGGCAGAGTCTAGACGAAGATCATTTCCCAGGTTGGACTACCCGAGAGCACCCGAGAGGCTAGTGCTTTAGCTACCGAGCCCATTCGGGGCTTATGACGTCAAGCTTGGTGCCACAGCTACGGATCATCAGGGAATCGTTCATACCGTTCACCGCATTTCCTGCGGCCATCTTCGGGGCCACCGTGAATAAAGTCTGCGGTGCATCCATGCTTGGATAAGGGTATCCTACAGCGAGGGCGTACTTTCCTTTATCAATTCCGATAAGATCAAGCCAATGGTGCGCATAGTCAACTGAGATCGTGAATAAAAACAGCGGCAGCATCGGTTCTCCTCGTATCCAACTCAAGGCCCCGCTCGCAGAGAATGGAGGCTTTGTTTCAGATTTAGCGACTGAAACAGAGTGATTTCGATAAACTCTGACCGAGCCAATCTCGATAACTGATTCTTGAGCTGCTGAGGTATCTCTGTTCGGTTTCTTGCTCACACAGCGTAAATAGTGTCACCGTTACTCACAATCCTTACCACCCTGTCAAGGTCATCCGTACTCGGTTTCGCATGCGATGGCTGATCTGTGTGTCGCACCTGTGGTTTGGCAATATCTGCAGATTACTCAAACAACCAAGTGTCAAAATGACAGTGGTGTTTTCTGCACCAACGGTTACAAGCCGCGATCGCGATGGAGAATTGAACACTTGAGCAAGTCCCGAGAAACCAAAGTGCACAAACCAGCTTCAACGTTTCGCAATCACCATTTGTGTAGCAAGGTGAAAATTTTCTAGTCCAAACTCTACTGTAAGCGAAGTTGTGTTGCCTGAACTGCCACTGCCACACTCACCGTCCTTGGCCAGCTGCATCTAGATGCCTGGAGAGTCAACGGTCCACCGGTAGGCGTAGCGCAAAGTCGAATCAGTTGGCAAGGCATAAAGTTGATCACTTGCTAATATTAAGAGATTACAGCTGAGGCAGTAAGCCTTGTTTCTGCCACGAGCAGCATCGTCACCATGAGATTAAACGACTCTAGTCACTTAAAGAATTGCCGCAGAGCTATGCAACTTTGTCAAAGATTCCATGTAAGACCTTCATGAAGGCAAGGTCAGTGACGACAGCATCCATCTGCGTCTCCCAAGAATCATCGTTCGATCGCGGTTGGATAAAGCCCGGCATGAGAACAAGCAGCTTGATCGGAATGCTGACTTGCTTGATGATGCCAGAGACCTCGTGTGGCTTCCCTTCTGCCATCCACGGCATCTTGATGTCGTTGGCTATGACGCTGAAGCCAAGCCCCGCCATGGCTGCAAATTCAGACATGATGGTCAATGTCTTGAAGACGGTGCTGTCTCCCAACATGATCTGCTGGAGAGACGAAAAGTCTGGAGCCTGGATTATGGCGTTCGTCGAGGCGTTGTCAGGGAACGGGGTGCTTCCGGTGACGACTTTGTAAATGAGTGTCGCAGGAACTGCCGCCACGAGACAAACCAGTGTCCTTCGCAGATACAAGTGCGGCATCGATGATCGAGATGCCAGCATCGGGCCGATGGGGAGGCATAGCTAGGTTCAAAAGCTGCGATGCTATTCAAGTTTAAGGATTAGTAAAGAGAGAGAGGAGTGTAGTCAAGGCGAACTTACGCTGCGCGGTTGATTGGACACTGAAACCGTTCGTGGCGGAGGATGTCTGGGGTCTTCCATCACTGGGTAGGGTACTGGCAACATGCACCAGCTGCTGAATCGCGGTCGCAGCAGCATCACAATCAGCCTCAGAGACATCATGGGGCATAAGAGATGAAGTGGTGCCGTTTGTCTGAGTAATGATGGCATTTTTGAGGTCCTTTCCAGACCGAACCGCCGCGATGCGGGCCTTGACCTTGTCTGCTGGGTCGATGTTGATCGACACTGATGCTTGATCGGAGACTGAGGCTTTATATGAGACCGCCGACATGTCTTGCGTGGGTTGGACGATGGTGATGACGCCCGCCTCGCCCGAGACACTTCGAATCGGAGTGTTTGGGCTTAGTATGCGGTAGGCCACCGTGTTAAAAAACAGCGTGCAGAAAAGCTTTTATTTTAACTTTCCTAATCCCAGGTTTTCTTCAGGTCTAACATATAGACTTTTTTCCAGCAAAACCCCCTAAACCTTCTACCTATCTTATTAAGGAGCCTTATTTCCTCCTTTCTAGTTATACTTCCCTAGTCTTCTATAATAGCTCTAATAGTATTCTTATTTAGGCCTTATTACTATAGATTACTTTTATATCTTAGTTATTAGCTTTAGTAGTCTTAGCTTAGCTAATAGCTCTTACTAGCTACTAGAACTTATTCTATTACTACTTATAGTTAGTTCTATAGCTTAGTATTAGGACTAGATTTAGAAGACTTTATAGCTTAGGAAAGCTAAGTTAATAGTATTATAAGAGCTTAGAAAAGCTAATTAAGTTTTAATCTTAGTTAAATTAGTAAGAATTAAAAGGCTAAAAAGCTCTTTAATAAGAACTTCTTATTTTTAAAGTAAGAAAAAAAATTCTTTTAACTATATATATTTACTATTAGTATAAACCCTAATAATAAAGCTTTTACTAGTAATTATATAGTTATAAATAAATATATTATATAAGATTAAGAAATATAATATTAAATAAAAAGAAAAAAATTAAAATCTTAACTCTAAAGCTAAAAATAGAATTATATACTTTAGATTTTTAGCTTTTTTATCTCTAAAAGCTAAAAAAGCTAAATATTAGGTTTCTAATATTTTAGGTTAGAAAAGCTAGATATTAGATAGCTATAGAAGTATTAGGTTATTAAGATACTTAAATTATAGAAGAAAAATTGTTTTTTTAAAGTTATAACAGTAGCAGCCGCGCTCTAGAGCCCGCCGCACTCCTAGTAGTATGCGGTAGGCGTTGTTGAAATAAACGCCCACTGGGCTGGTGGCAGTAAGAAAAACGTCTGTCTTGGCCAGGCAAGCGCCGGAGTCGTCTCGCAGAGTCAACCGCGTGGTGAATGTGCTGATCTCGATGACGTCGTTCACATCTGTCGCCGGAAGAAGAATGGACCTTGATGCCCAATCACGGGTAACGGGGTCTTGGCTGATCTGTGCGACATGTTGGCCAGTGACATGTGCGAAGACGGAATTATTCCCAGCCTGCTTGTTCAGGAAGAAGGCATAATGCTCAATCTGAGACGCGAGTGGGACTGGAAGTGACCAAGCTTCGGGGGTGGCTTCTGATCCAGCCTTGCATGTGGTATAGAAGAGATCACCTTGAGGACTCTTGCCATAGAGAGCAGTTGTCCCACCGCTAGATTCGGCAGTCAACTGGGTGGCTTGCGCAACCAGCGTCGTGGTGATGACGCGTGTTCCCGAAGAGCCATCCTTTTGTTTGTCAGGGGCGAAGTAGAAGATCCCTTGTTGGCCCGAAACAAACAGATGGCTGTTGCCGGCGGCGTTGATTGCTGTTGCAATAGACGTGGCGTTGTCGGGAAGCACCAATCTAGCAGGGGCTGGCGGATTGTTGGGATCCCAAAAGTCAAACGCAGGTGCAAAGATGAGTTCAAGACGACCGTTGATCTGGCCGAAGGTGTAAATACCCCCGACCCTATCCTCGAAGCGGCGACCGAGACTGCTAGAGATACTTCCAGCAGCTAGATCGATGGCTAGCGTGTGTTTCTTCCAGGCCGGCCTGGACTGAGGCGTGATTTAGTAGCGGTCAAGGAGCCGGAGCTTGTTGGGTGCCGGACGGAGGACATCGACAAAACATGACAGCGAGCCAGCAGGTTTCCCGGCAGTTGGAAGGGTCATCAGGTACACCGAGTCGATTTCAGGCGTATTCTGATTAGACGAAGACCCAACGGCATCAAAGGGAACCACGGTCCTTTGGACACCCAGTCGTCCATCGTTTCGAGACCAGCCATCATCCGTGTTGGGATTGCCGGATGACAAAAAAAGCTGATCGGATCCTGCGACGGTGGCCACCACGGCAAGGTCAAAGTACAGGGAGTCGGTGTTCTGAGCCACGGTGAATGACTTGATAGCCACCTGTCTTCCGTCTTGGGGTCTAAGCAAATTGCTGCCCAAGTCGATGCGAGTCCAACCAGTAGTGCCGGCTTGGACTTCCCGACAAGCATAGAAGTGATTGTCAGAGCCAATGGAGAAGAAGACAGACGTGCCGGAAACCGTCTGGATGACCTCGAAGCTCTTGCCGGGGCTCATGAACTCGGCGTGCTTCTGGTCCAGCATCCATTCTGACTCAGCGACGAGTTGCATGATGTGCTATGCTGTTGAAGGGATGGATGGTGAAGAAGAATGATTGATGGAAAGTTGTTGAAGTGAGTGTGGAATATGGGAAAGTTTTGAGGGAGAGAGGGTTCTATTTTATGCAACTCCTTTGCGCCTACTTGCCACAACACTCCCTTGTCTATCGTCCATCTTGCTATACGAGAAATCAAAGAAGCAGGAGTCGACCATGCCCGTCCACACGCCCAGCTGAGACTACGTGCAATCTACATCATGTGCAACTGTACAGGGGAACCACACGGAACAATGAAGAATTAATTACCTCATGGTGCAAAATGCACCCTTTCATAGACTTAGGTATTATTCATCCTTATGAGGTATTCTCGGCTCGCTGCATTATTGTACAATGTTTAATAGCCTGGTCCAGCCAAATTAAAGCGTGCATCATGGCACTCCTTAACATCAACCCAAACCAAACAGTCTCTTTAAGTAGCTTCTCCTCTCCCCACTGATTGCTCGATGACGTGCAAGCAGCTGCAACACATCGTTCAAGTATTGAGTATATTCCTTACCTCTTTCATCCCCCATATCCTTGTACGGCGATCTCGTATTCTTGATCAAAGATACAATACCAGGCTGCCGCACCCCGCGCTGGAGAAGAAAAGCAACCACCTCTAGTCTCTGGGAATAGGGCAGAACCGGCATGTTTGGTTGGTAGATGGTAGAAAGTGAAATGCCACAGTACCTCTGCGGACCAAAGATGGCCTGCTCGAGCAACGGGATTGATCGCTTCGGAGAAACTTGATGGACCTGAAGTGGGTTCTTATCAAATTTGCACCGAAGATAGGAACCGATAGCAAATTGCGCTGCCAATCCATCGAAGCTGTTCGCCCTTACATTCTGAATCTCCATAGACTCGTACGATGGCCAAGGTGGTCTCGTGGATGTGTCCAAGACGATAAAAGACGCGAAAGTGTTTGATGAGGCATCGTTGAATCGGTCAGCTACGGCAGTGAGAGCCGCATCCGAGATGACATTTGGATCAACGTGGGACGCGTAATGCAGCGCTTTTGCTACATCCCTCCAAAAGCTGGGACTACCTGGAAGAAAGAACCGCTCTGTCTGTGTGGCGTCCTCCGCCCGAATAGTCTCTGCTTGGAGAAGGCAGAAATGAGCATCGAAATTTGGAGGGCTCACGGATCGCATTTGTTCCCAGACGCGCGGTTGGGCGATCCATTCTGCCGCTGTTCTGTGAAGATACTCGACAGATTGCGTTTGGGGAACGAGTTCCAGGATGCCTCTTGTTCGGGCTCCCAGTCTCCGCTTCAGTGATGCTTGTATTTGATCCAGGTCGAGGTTTTTAGGGGGGTGAGTCAGCCCGCCTCTCGTCTCATCTGCAAGCCACAGTGTCATCCAGTCGAGAGGTTGAGCGGCCAATACATATAGTTGCATCATTGCAGAGACCTCGGGCAACAGCCTCGGAGGAATAGCTGCGTAAATGGCATCGTACAGACTCTCGATCTCGCTCGGCATCATGTCTAGAATTTGCTGGAGGTGTGGCAGGCTAGAACCGTCGACAAGGTTCTCGAGAAGAGTCTGGGTAACCAGAGCAGTCCAGAGGAAAACGCCTTTAGCCTTCGTAACAATATCCGCGAGGAGCTTGTCGCCACCACCTTGGTATAGATGATTCAGCTCTCGGAACGCGACAACCCCGTGGAAGTGGCCACGCACAAAGGCTTGAATATCCGCGTCGGTCAAAAGGTGCATTTGCAGTCCGGGACTACTAGCGAATGCGTCGCTGAACTGCGGCCAAGGCCGACTTGCGACACAGACTTTGACGGTGCTATGAGAGGAGATGCTCTGAATCCTCTTGCATAGATCGACGGGCGCTATGTCGAACTCGTCGAGGCCGTCAATAAAGAGGACAAGACGAAGGTTACCCCGCGTGTATGCCAATAGGCGGGCGAAAGACTCCTCAAGTTCCCATGAAACCCAGCGAGGGAACTCTTCAAGCTCACGCGTGGCGTAGAATAGTGACCATCGCCGTGGACATACGTGCGGCGTCAACGCGGGATTGATGGAAAGGACCTGATGGAGTAGAGTGCTCAGCAATCCGTTGACAGATCGCCCCATTTCGGCTCCTGGCTTCCACGCGTAATACTTGATCTTGTAGAGTGCGGAACCCTGGGACCATCCTTGAAGGTGGTGGTCCAAGTCTGGGTGGTTCAAAATGAACTTCATCATGGTAGACTTGCCTGAGCCAGGCTTGCCGGTGATCCAGTAAGGGAGTCCACAGTTGTCCTCAAGCCAATCTGGAAAGCTGGACCACATTGGCAGTCCATCCGCCGAGACCTGCGGAACCCTGTCAAACACCCACTGGAAGGTGCAGTCAAACGCCTTGGTAATCGCTTCTTCTCGATTATCCATTGCGTCAAAACGAAGGCTGTCGCATATCACCGAGGACAGTTCCTCGACGGAGACGTTTGTCTGCTGAGGGAACGAGGTTAAAAGTGACGCATCAGGCTTCCAGTCAGCACTCCAAATCCGCTTCGCAATCTGGCTTCTCACACTGTTGCGACGCATAGAGTCGGCAGCAGTGACCTCGATGGTCTTCTGTTTTTGGCTTTGGCGTTGTTCTGGACCTGAACGTCCAGCGGTTTCCAGAGTCTGCGACAGCATCCCTATCATAGTGTCGAGCTTGTTGCTGAAGTGCTGTTCCCAATGCTTGGTATTTTGTGCATGGCACCTAAGAAGACAACCAGTGAGCTAGAGTAGTGATGGATTGATGGATGGAACTATACCAAATTGAAACAGTCGTCGCCATCATGATTCCTTGACGCACGTTGTCTAGGCGGTCGGTGATTTCTTCGATTTCCCTCCGCTGCCACCAGCTTTTAAGCGCAGCTCGAAAGCATTCCCCGACGGACCTCGATTCGTATTCACGAAACACGGCCCGATCAACAGCCTGCCTGTCCTGGGCTAGCTCTTTCTGAAAGGCGGTGCTGACGTTGGGCATTACCGTGAGCACCTTGGCCGCGATGGCATCGCATTCGGCGCAGAGGCGGAGCAACTCTCTGTCGGCATCTCCAGCAACAGAGACGCCATGTTTTTGAGCCGCAATGGTCTGCTTCACGGCCTTGGAGAGATTCGAGATGTCGGTTGAAACGGCCGAGAGGTTCTGCAGCACGAGGCTCTGGCCTGATGCAGAGCGATAGATGTGCCACGTCTCCGAGAACAGGCGCTGGCCGAAATCGACAAACTGCAGCGTGGCAGCGACTACGGAGAGGATGGATAAAGGGTCCATCCTGGCGAGCAACGGCGTCAGTCGCGTCTGCGTCCGTGTCCGCGAGGTGACTTTTCCCGAAGATGCAAGAGAGCAACTTCAAGTCAGCCCCGCATCAGCCTCACTCTTCAATGTGCACATCACTTGCTGTACAAAGTACAACATGCAGCTAGTGTGCGGCTGAAGGATCAGGCAGCCGACTCATGGCCCACTTGCGAGGCTACCCTCCCACGCTTATTAGACGTGGTTTTGAATCGAAAGATCTTTTTTCTGTTTTTGGTTAGCAGGGATGAAGCTGTCGCCACTAAGCAAAGGGACTGAGTGAAGCTGATGTTCAACCTGATTTCTCCCAGGCCATCGCTCGAGACGAAAATCCCATTTTCGGGGCCTTGCCGCACGCCAATCAGAAAAAAAAACCTATTTAACATACCGGCCCTGGCCATCGTTTGTAGCAACGCCAGTCCAGAGCTGCGTTTTGGCTGGCTCATGTCTGCCCTCATCCGGGGTCTGCTGCGCACTAAAACAAATCGACTTGCGGCCATGTCGCATTCCGAATAACAAACGATGGGAAATGAAAGAGATTCTTGACTGTAGAACGTGTTTGGATCAATTATTTCGGATGCGACATTCTCTGGACTTGCGGGGAAGCTGTCGCAAGTCGATAATCCGACGTGATCGCTAGCATGGTTCCGACAGCACACCGAAGCGGCTCAAAAGCCAAGAAAACGGAACGTGCAATGTGATGAAGACTAAAGGATAGAATTATATAAAATATCCGCCGTGGCCTTTGAAAGTCCAGTGGCATCTCTTGGGTGTTGCACGTTACCGCACCGACCAGAATTTCGCCTCATCGAAACGACTAGTACTCACCACGATGTCTACAGAAGGAATGGAACAGGTTCCTAGCCTCCACTCTAGTACGGAATCTGGATATCTCAACGGCCGCAGGGTAGGCGGAGGAGTGAAATTTCCTCAAACTCCGTTCTTCCAGGGACCACTAAAGCCTTCTCGGATTGAATGCGATGTCATCGAGCTGGAGACCACCGGCTGTATCCCGACCGATATCAACGGGACCTTCTTCCGCGTCCAGCCGGATCCTCGATTCCCTCCCATGTTTGAAGAAGACGTCAATTTCAGCGGCGACGGCATGGTCAGCGCCATCACTTTCCGCAATGGGCATGTAGACTTTAAGCAACGCTACGTCCATACCGACCGATTTCAGGCCGAGTCGAAACACCGGCAAGCCATGTTTGGCAAGTATCGCAATCCCTACACAGATAACGAAATGGTCAAGGGAATCATTCGAACTGTCTCCAATACGAATGTCTACTTCTGGCGTGGGGTATTACTGGCGTCAAAGGAAGACGGACCGCCGTACGCAATGGACTGTTCAACGCTGGAGACGATTGGGCTGTACGACTTTGAAGGACAAATGAAGGCTCCGTGCTTCACTGCGCACCCAAAGCTCGATCCAGACACGGGTGAGATGGTGGCCTTTGCGTACGAAGCCGGAGGCAATGGCCACGACGCCTCATGTGACATTGTCGTGTGGACGTTTGAGCCTGTCCACGGGAGAAAGACGGAGGAGACATGGTACAAAGCTCCGTTCTGTGGCATGATACACGATTGTGCACTGACCAAAAACTACCTCATCCTGCCGATGACGCCGTTGAAGAGCGACCTTGATCGTTTGAAGAGTGGCGGTAATCATTGGGCTTGGGATCCGGAAGAAGATCAGTACTACGGCATAGTGCCTCGCAGAGGAGGCAAGCCAGATGATATCATATGGCTTAGGGCTGATAACGGTACGTTACTTCGAACTTCTCATGTGTGCGACGACTGAGTTGGGCAATGCAGGCTTCCACGGACACGTTGCTGGAGCTTACGAAGACGAAAACGGTCGCATTGTCTGCGATCTTACAGTAGCAGACGGGAATGTCTTCTTCTGGTGGCCCCCAACAGACGATGGACCTCATGCGGCGCAGCAAAAACCACGACAGAAACTCAACTCCGACACGTATCGTTGGGTGTTTGACCCCCAAAGCGATACTAATACCCGAGTCACGCCTGCTAAACTGTATGGAATCAATGGCGAATTTTCTCGCATCGATGACCGATTCATCACAAAGTACTACACCCACTTCTGGCAATTGCAGATGGACCCGACGCGACCTTACGACATCGAGAAATGTGGCCCGCCAGCAGGCGGTCTTTGGAATGTCATCGGGCACTATAATTGGGAAACGGGCATCAAGGATGTCTACTTTTATGGACCTAGGGCGACATTCCAGGAGCCTGTCTTTATTCCCAAGAGTGGATCGGACGTTGAAGGCGAAGGCTATCTCGTGGCACTGTTGAACCATCTTGATGTCCAACGCAACGATGTTCTAATCTTCAACGCCCAGCATCTCGCCCAAGGCCCGATTGCAACGGTGCATCTGCCTCTTCGTCTCCGTATGGGACTTCATGGAAATTTTGTGGATCAGAATGAGATTGATGAGTGGGGGAGACGAAGGAGTCTAGCCGGCGAGTTGGATCCGGAGAAGACAGCCGAGAGTCGCACCGGGAAAGACGGGATGTAACCGTGGTCTATGGTTCCGAGCAAAATAGTCTGATTAATTCGTTTCAATGAAAATGATGTATCTGCCGCTTCATTACGCTCGCTAGCTCCATGGGGGTGAATTAATTATGTCATTGACGGCGCAGCCCGGAGACATATCCGGGAAGTGACTACCGGCCTTCACTGGTCGGATCCATAAACCCGACAACACGATAACCCAGCAAACTGCATCGGCGTTTACATCGGCACCCTATCTACAAGCCATAAATGACATCTCCTGCAATGGCCCGTCTAACGAAAGCCAGTATTTACTTGTACCTATTTTAGGAGAGCTTTGTAAAGATGGAAGACACAATTGCTGATTTGCGACAAACCATTGACGCTCTCCGCGGCGAGGTGGTTAGATTAAGTGGTTAGTTAATTCCATCCAAACGAGTAGTGTCCAAGTGATTGGCGATCTACAGGCTGATGAACGTGCCGCAAAGACCAAGAAGAGATTCGCAAGCTCCAGTACAAGTACGGATACTATTTGGATAAGTGTCTTTACAACGAGGTTAGTTATATGCATCCTATCCCATCGACTCCGTGGAGGCCTTTACTAATATCCTGTCCCTCTATGTAGGTAGTCGATCTTTTCTCTGACGGCCCGGAAACCTATGTTCAGTTTCTGGGTGGGAGATATTTAACCAAGGAGGGTGTCCGAAGGCTCTACGTTGGGCGGTTCGCAAAAGCATTCGCCGCGGGACGGAATGGTCCTGTCCGTGGATTCCTGCTAGACCACCCGCAAATGCAGGGAATCGTTGACGTCGACTACTCTTCTTCCACCACGAGCTCAACCGGAATCGGTGCTCTTGCCAAGGGTCGCTTCCGGTCCTTGATGCAGGCCGGAGTCCACATCAGCCAAGCAGAGAACCATCCCCGTGGATTTTGCCAATGGTTCGAGGGTGGCATTTACGAGAACGAATACATCAAGGACGCAGATGGTCAGTGGCGCATCTTGCACTTGCGATACTTTCCATTCTGGCACGGAGACGTCGATCAGGGATGGGCAAACAAGGTCTCCGGCTTTGTTCCGTTCTCCACAACCACGTTCCCTGATGATCCCAATGGACCAGACGTGGTTGTTTCGTCCGAACAGCGCATGCTCTGGCCTGATACTCGGGTCGTGCCTTTTCACTATAATCATCCTGTCACTCACCAGCCGGTAAAAGACGACGACATGCGCGCTCCAGTATTTGGGGAGGACGCGAAAAATGCTCTTCCTGCGTTGACTCCCTTGGAGGATAGTTCATTTTAGAAGACTCGAATAGACCATGTCATCAGTGCAGCTTACGCAGCGTTTTTCTTTTTCGAACACAACATTGCCAACGTGATCAATGCCTCGGCCTGAATGAACGAAATGACTCTAGAGGCGGCTTTCTAATCTCATAGATGTACGAATAGGAGCACGGCATTTTTGACGAGCCATCTAGATTCGTAACTTTCAGCCTGAGTCTCTTCTCCACTCGAATTGGGCGCGGTGTCCCAAAACACGTACTGGCCTCTCTTATTTAGATTCACGCCTATGATCCTGTGGGAAGCTTGAACAACCTGATAGCATTCTCCCGGCCCACGAGGCGCTTCTGGGCCAACGGCAAATCCACATCCTTCCACCAACTCTGCGCCTCCTCTATAGTGTCGTACGGATAGTCTATACTCTGTTAGTTTATTGAGGTAGTATTCTGTCATTCAGATCGCGCAAACGCACCTATTGCGAACAGGCACCTGTCTGCTCCAAGTTCCTCGAGGCAAAACTTCAAACCGGCTGTTGAAAAGTTGCCAGAGGTAGTAATGGAGATGTTATGCAGAAAATAGTACTTGTAATCATGCTTGGATGGTCTTGTCGCCTTTTTCACGGGTTTGTTGTACCAATGATCTGCGCGCCAAAGATTGAACGGAATACTAGGTTCAATATCAGACACCAGGTAGAGAACAAATGGATTAAAGATGAGGCACATCGGCAGTGCGTAGTAACTTACCCTTCACCTAAATGTCCAATGACAACTTGTACACGAGGGAACTTGTCGAATATTCCACTAGAGCACAAGGCATAGATGTGAAAGCTGAGATCCAGATGAAACTGCACTGCAGCACCGATCAAATGCTTCCTGGCTCCGTATTTCCCATGCGGCTGGATATCCTCGCCTGCCGGGTACCGCGGATGCATGTACACTGGAACATCGAGTTCTTGCACCGTCTCCCAAAACACATGGTACTCTGGACCGTCGTAGTATTTCTTTCCGTTAGAGTCAAGACAGAAGCTCTGGAAGTCATTAAGCAAAGCACCAAACATGCCCAACTCGTTGACTGCTCGCCTCAGCTCGACAGCAGCCTCAGAGGCATCGTGCATGGATATTGCTGCCAGACCTCCAAAGCGACGAGGATTGAGTGCCACTTCACCGGATAACCAGTTGTTGGCGGCCACGGCGAGCTTTTGAGCCTTTGCTGGATCTGGTTCTCCTTGACAACCAGGCGATGTTAGAGAAAGCAGCATGTAATCGACGCCCTCAGCGTCCATACGTTGAAGGCGCTGGTCATGGATGTCGGCAAGCTTTTGGGTCAGAGCATGGTGATGGGATTTTTCTGTGTCACTGCTGGGAGCATACAATCCGGCGGTTTCGGATAGCCAACTAATATCTTCGAGGTTGACAACTGCCTCCTCAATGGCTACTGTGCCGTTCGAACCCATGTTGAGTGATGACAGAACAAAGTAAAGATTGCGTGCTGTCTCAGGAACTAATCCTGGTGCCTGGGCTTTAGAAATGATGCTGCTTGAGTTCGATGAATTTACTTTTTGAGTCAATGTGATGCGAGCGGGAGATGCTCCAGTTGAACGTGGGGTACCGGCTCAATGCATCCGATGCCCCCGGCGACACCGTTCGGTAGCACTAGTTTTGTGAAAGAAGCCGACGCTTTACGTTGAGATGTGTGTTAACGCTCGGGCGGCTACCTATGAAATTACAGCAGTTAGCTATTAAGGATACCGAGTATAGTTCAATTCACAACTCCGATGAATCCACTAGTTTACAGTACTACACGCTGTTCCTGACAAAGTCATAGCCTATGGATATCTGACAGGTCCCAGTTGTTGTACCATCTGACGCCTTTCCGAACAAATCAGCTCCCTTGCGCAAAATATGCATTCATAGAATCGTTTGGCGCATTGTAGAGCGCCTCCTCAAACTCCGGGATGTTGAGATCAGAGAAGAAAGCACTTTGGACTGGGAGTCAGAATGCTTGAAAGTATTGGGTCGGGTTACCGACAGCTTTGTCAGACAGGAAGAGATACTTACGATTCGTTCTGCAGTGTAAAGTCCAGAAATACCAAGTCGGGAGTATGGGAATCTGTTGGGTTGATTCGATTCTCACTGTTCAAGATGCCATACTCCTCCAACTGTGCAGCCACCTCCGGAAGCGCGTGCTTGGTCCAAAAGATTTGCTCCATTCCCTGCAGCGTGTGCAAACAAGTTTCAACGTGTAACTTGTGTGTAGCAAGGTCCGAGTCTACCATGGCGAGAAGAAAGACTTGCATGTCTTCTAAAATGCACCCGCAGTCAAAAACGACCAAGCTCGTCAGCAGACCACGCCCCCGCAGGAAGGCGATAATTTCCAAAGACTTTTGAGCTGCATCGATGCACACGCTTCCAAACTCTTCAAACAACTTCTTCTTTGAGCTCTCAACTGTAGGCTCTCGCATGTGAAGTACTTTATAGAGCAGGAACGGACGTGTTGCAAAAATTATGGCGCTCCAGTAGCGCAAGTGAAGAACGGCGACTGAGCGTTCGTGAAAGCTTGCAACCTGATCATAGCGGCAAAGATGAGAAGGGATTCCAGAATAGAATTCACGGAGATTAGATATAGCTTGTGAAACTGTCGAGAGCGATAATTGTGGAGAGTCCGAGCGTGGTTTTTGGTATATCAACTTGCTGAGGCGACGTCTGAGCTGTGCCAGTCGACAAGAAACTTCGAGATAGTCAAGGGGCATGTTGGACCCAGGACCTAGAGTCTGATTTCTCGTCAGCCTTTATATCAAGTATCTAGGACTTGAATCACATACGTGCTCCGATGGGGCTCTTGGGACACCAGAAATAATGCCATCGTCGATGGCTGGTGGGTTGCCATAGCACAGCGCTGTGTCAAGATCCAGAAGATACAGACTGCAGAAAAGACGCACATGAACCTGTTCCTGAAGACTATGATGAGATTCAACGTTTTGTGGAGCGTGTAAGCCCAGTGTGAACGCAATCCTGGCGGCGGAACCGACGTAAATGTAAGCCGTATTTCCAAACATGGAACATGATAACGCCAATCCCTAGCATTTATTAGTCGCAAGTACGGGACACTTCATTCTGGGGAAGCACTTGCAAGGAGACACAATGCTCGCAAGCTGTCGATATCTGCGTCGTCGTACAAAGTAGGCACAAGTCCCTTTGCTAACGTAAGGTACGTCACAGACGGTCGCATAGACGCAGAGGACCATTCCTTTTGCGTCTCACTCTCACATGTCAAAGCGAGTATGGAGTACAAGCTGCACAGTGTAGCAGGGGTTGCAGCTGTCGCGTCGCCGGCGTAGATCCGGTCGAGGGTGTTGTGCAATT
Organism: Neonectria ditissima; assembly: GCA_001305505.1. NCBI lineage: Eukaryota > Fungi > Ascomycota > Sordariomycetes > Hypocreales > Nectriaceae > Neonectria > Neonectria ditissima. The sequence goes on along the minus strand of LDPL01000017.1, from coordinate 193,919 downwards.
GCTCAGCGGAAAAGAACCAGTAAACCGAGTGTATATCGCGGAAGAATCGGGAAATGCAGAGGTTGCAGAGATCCCGGCGAGGAAGATTAATCTGGCGTGGAGTGCATTTTACCCCAAGTGAAGACTCTGGTGTTGGTGGTGGGACGATCTCCGTTGCCGTGAGAGGCGCAAGGATTTCGCTCTTCGTCGCATCTGGTAGTCGCGGGCGTTTCAGGGATCGAACTGCCGAGTGAAACAAATAGGCCGAGCTTGCTCCGACGTGTCCTATAGTCCTTGTGAGTAACGGGAAAGCCTAAGGGTACCTGTTCGTGTAACTCACTCTGAATACCCCTTGAGTCGACTCTTAGCCGTCCCACCTCGCTGTACACCCCACTGATTTCTTCGGCAATGGTTGTGTTATCGTTGGCCACAGGCTGCCCTTCTGGCGGCGGCGGACTGGGCAGAGCGCAGTCGGGAGATATGATGGCGTCACCCGCTGCTGGTGTCAGTATGTTTTCTGTGCGATTGCTGTCCAAGCCATCGACGAAGGCTTTCAGCGTCTCGAGGTTAAGTTCTGTGCCTGGCATGTAATGCTCGATGATTTGCGTCATACACCGGAACTCCTCTTCAGATACCCTGTAATATGGACGCTGTCTCCTTCGAGATGGATCGAGCTGACATGGCGCGTCGATGCTTGCGCAGAATTGGCATGGCCCAGGAACTGAAAAGGACCGAAGCTTCAGTAATGTGTCTGGTAAAGCCGACTCTGCTAGTGAGACTTACTTGGATCCACACACTTGACGTGTAACTCGTATTAGAAAGCAGTGCACCAGTAAGCAGAAAGCACAGAAGCGGTACACTCACCTTGGTTTTCCTGTTCTTGCATCTGTCGCAGCTCATTGCCGCCCGCCGCTTCGTTCGGCGCTCCGCCGCCTCTGGTGGAGTCGACATGGTGTTCTCGAGAGCTATCAGCTGAAAGCAGCCATCCAAACGCTTCCGACATTTGCCATCGGATGTTATGGCCTATGGATCCGAAAGATCAAGAAGAAGATATGGACCCGAGAATGAATACTCTGCCATGATCGATCCATCCCGTCCCCAACTGCCGTGGTTGCACCTCTCCGCTTCGCTTTTGCGGGGGTGGCGTACATGTATCTCCAGCTTCCCCGCGTTGTAGGTAGCATTAGTCGATCACCCCTGCCGCTCCGTTTATTACCAAGCATATACCAAGCATGCCCTCGTGGTCGTGATTTCAAGCCTTATACCGCATTGTCCGATTCTGACCGAATCTCTTACCCCACGACAGCCACAAGATGGGCCATTCAGTTGCCATTTCGCCTAAGCCTGAGCCAGTGCAGCCACTAATGCTCATCGGTGGTCAGGTATGATACGCCGTTCGTAGCTGCGGGTCTAATTGATCACTGACTGCATTTCCCTCTTGCCGTGATCAGCTAGTTGAGGCTTCAAACAAGGCTACCTTCGAGCTCTTCAACCCGGCAACCGGTGAAAAGGTTGCTGATGGTAAGCAACACTGTTTTAACCTACCAGAAGGTCCTCCACTGACCAGCTCTTCGCACACCAATAGTCCCAGAAGCGACTGAAGACGATGTGGATTCCGCTGTAGAGGCTGCAAAAGCGGCATTCCCTGCGTGGTCCACACTAGATCCGGCCAAACGCGGTGCATGTCTCAAGAACCTAGCAACTCTGATAAGAGAGCACAATCATGAGCTCGCTGTACTCGAGGCCACCTCCATGGGCCGCCCTGTCTCCGAGTATATCGATGGCATGGCTGCAGCAAGCCACTTTGATCACTACGCCGAGGCGTGGCCGTCGATACAGGGCCAGGCCAGTCTCAACACTCCAGGCTTTGTCACCATGACTCTCCGTCAGCCTCATGGAGTAGTCGCAGCCATCATTCCGTGGAATGTTCCTCTGCTATTCTTCGCCAGCAAAGCGGCCCCGGCTTTGATCACTGGAAACACAGTCGTGCTCAAGTCCAGCGAGAAGGCACCACTCGCTGCAGCCAAGGTCGGGGAGTTGATCATCAAAGCCGGTTTCCCACCTGGAGTTTTCAGCGTCATCTCCGGCCACGGCTTGCCATCGGGTGCTGCACTTTCCAAGCATATGGATGTGCATGTAATCACATTCACCGGATCTGGACGCACAGGCAGACTCATTCAAGAGGTGGCCGCCCAAACAAATCTGAAAAAGGTCATCCTCGAGCTAGGAGGGAAGTCGCCTGTCATTGTTTTTGACGACGCAGACATTGAAACGGCCGCTGAAGACACTGTGCACAGTATTCAGTGGAACAGCGGCCAGACTTGCATGGCAAACTCTCGTGTATACGTTCAAGAGGGCATCGCAACATCCTTTATCGAAGCATTCAAACAGAAATTCGCGTCCGTCAGAGCTGGTGACCCAAGGAGAGAGGATATCAACCATGGACCACAAGTAGACCAAACTCAGTACAAGTCCGTCTTATCTTTCATCGAAGAAGGTAAAAGATCAGGGACGCTTCTTCTCGGTGGCAAAGGAAATTTGAAGGACAACGGTGGATTATTCATCGAACCGACCATTTTTCTTGGAACACCTGAAGATTCACGCATCATGAAGGAGGAAGTGTTTGGACCTGTCGTCAACATAAACACCATCAGAACGGAAGAAGAGGCGATTCATAAAGCGAATGACACTCAATACGGTCTTTATGCGGCTGTCTACACGAAGAATATTGACAGAGCATGGAGAGTGGCCAAAGCACTCAACTCTGGCTACGTGGGGGTAAACTGTACCAGCCCACAGACAGGGAAGGATTTGCCTTTCGGGGGGTACAAGATGTCGGGGCAGGGACGAGAAGGGTGGCTTCATAGCATGGATAACTTTCTTGAAACAAAGAGTGTGATGATGAAGATTGATGGATGATGCAGTTTTCAGGACAGCTAGCTAGGTCATAGTTCAAGTTCAAAAGAGCACGATTATTTTCTTAATATAAACATCTCATAACCCAATACTTTGACAACTGCCTGGAAGTCGTCACTCAACCTCTATGTTACAATCCGCTTCAACGAGCATGACTGATTGGTTGTGAAGGATATCACTTCGCATCAGATTAATTTGAGGTCAAAGGAAAATAAGATGAGTCGATGAGTGTATATGTAGGTAGTATAGTACAAAGAAAATGTATACTATTCACATGATTATCTGCTACTGTACTATCGTACTAGCGACCTGTGATGACAACGAGGGAATATTGACTGGATCTTTCGACTCAACATGCAGTTTGAATGTATCAGAAAACATGTCTTCAGCATATTTTTCAGCGTCAAATTGATGTATCCAATCCTCCCGTGGGATCCCAATACTCTCCGGGTTTTCTTTCACCTTGGACCAATTTGTCTTGTGCCACAAATCTCGCGTAGACTCTCCCGTCTTTTGAACTGCTTTAACGCGTTCATACCTGTGAGAGCTCCAGTTAGGATATGTCGTAGAATTGATTGTGAGAGATGAGTAGTCTTACCGGATTTCTTGATGTGTTGCGAGTGCAGCAGGGATGTTTTCTCGCCCTGCTCTTCGCAGGCATACGGCGATAGACACGCCGTCCTCCATCGCTTGCGTGGCGCCTTGGGCACTCGTTGGCAAAAAGGGATGGGCGGCGTCGCCAAGTAAAGAAATTCTTCCCTTTTTGCTCGTCCAGGTTGGCAGAGGATCGCGATACACGAGCTTCCAGTCAACCAACGAGGGTGTTTTCTCGACGATTGCTTTGCAAACCGGATCCCAGTCTTTCAGGACCTGGAGCACTTCATCAAGCTTCCCAGGGAATGACCACGACTCGTCAATGTCGTGGTCATCCTTGTGAGTCAGAACCCAGCAGCAGTCTTTACCTCCTTTGATGGTCGAAAAGAGAAAATGCACATCTGGGCCAATCCACCCGTTGAAGGTGTCTCCGTGTTCACAAAACTCTTTAGTTCTGGGGTCGGCAATCATGTCTTTGTTTGAGAACCTGCAAGGCTTTACCATTAGAAAATTTTCTGCTGTAGAATAAACAGTAGCTCTTACCATGCTCGCCATACAGCATACCCACTGCTCTTGGGCTTGTCGACGTAGCCAAGCACGAGCTCTCTCGCTTTCGACCGAACACCGTCGGCAGCAATAACAACGTCTCCAAGGATCTAGGTCAAGATATTAGTTCATTTCGTAAACCAAATGCCCTCGGGACTGAAGAGCATCATTACGGCTGACCTTTTGACCATCTTTGAGCACGATCCCAGCACCGTGTTCATCTTCGAAATACTCCGAAACCCGCTGACCTAGGTGAATTGGAATACTCAGGTCGTCTCGCGCATAGTTGAAAATCACTTGATGCAGCTCGCCTCTATGGCCGTTCAGTACCGGTGCTTCCGGACTTGGAGGATTTCTCTTCTGATGGTAGACAACTTCCCCCGTGTCCCATTTATGAATTCTGAAGCCATACTCTTGAATGTCAATACACAACGGACGGAGTCTAGCCACAACATCACCATCTCCCCAGCGATGGAAAATTCGCCCCGCGTTGGAGCCAAAGGAAATGATGTCTCCGAGGACCTTGAGCTCTGGGAAAGATTCATAAATCTCAACGTCATGGCCCTGTCGATGGCATTCAATGGCAGCCGTCAAGCCACCAAATCCCGCCCCGACAACGATGACTTTGATTCCAGAGTCAGGTGTAGGCATGGTGATTCAGTTACTCTCAGAGTCAAGGTTTTTCTTTTCCAAACCAGAACATGCGTGATTTGATAAAAATAGACCCTCCTTGTGCTCCAGCCTTTGCCCGGAAGACAATTTCCTTGGAATCTTGGCAAAAGGTGTGGAGCAAGGACCAGTTTCGCCCGCCCCTCCGCCACTCGGCTCCATCATTCCGATGGCGACCAAGCATGGAGCAACATCTGTTTTACCAATAGCCCGCACTAATAAGGATAGTCCGAATTTCCCACTGTAGCCATGTCCATTTGTGGGGTGATATTGTAACTTGTCACACATTTCGCTACCACAGGCCACACGCTCATCAACATGATTTCTCATCCAGAATTCAACGGTGACACCACAGGCACTGAAGTTGCTGCGGCGTTCAGGAAGGATATTGTGGGAAAGAATGGTCAGTGAGCGGCTGCGATTTTGATCTTCTGGGAAAATATGGTAACAATGTGGTTTATTTAGTTGTGATAACTGGTGTTAGTCCTGATGGTATCGGGGCGTCAACAGCCCTGGCAATTGCGTCTCAGGCCCCTTCCCAATTGATCCTGGCATCTCGCACACGGAAAAAACTCGACATCGTGGCCGCAAATATCAAGGATAAGCACCCTCATGTTTTGGTCAAAACCATCACCTTGGATTTATCATCCCTCGATTCGATCAAGATCGCGGCTGCAGAAATCAATTCTCACCTTGACCAACTGGACGTTTTGATCAACAATGCCGGTATTACCTTACAAATTCGAGATACCGTCGCGACTCCGGGAGAAATAAACGTCGATCTTCAGTTCTTTACAAACTACGTCGGTCCTTTTCTTTTAGCCGACCTACTTCTCCCTAAACTCCTCGCTGCCGCCTCGAGATCGCCGAAGCAAGGCTCCCGGATTGTCAACGTCAGCAGTCACGGCCATCGCCTCTCACCCATTCGTTTCAGTGACTACGCGATCGAACGAGATCTATATGAGGGAGTGTCTGAGGACGAGCGCCCTCCAGGAGGGCTACTCCCAGGCTTCCTACAAAGCACCAACGGTTATTATGGATTCATAGGCTATGGACAAAGCAAAACGGCCAATATCCTGCATTCCGTCGAGCTCAACAGGCGCTTTCGCAAGTCCGGCGCCAACGTGCTGGCGTTGTCCGTTCACCCTGGGACAATCAATACAGGGCTATCTCGCAGTTTAGACGAGAAAGCAAAGAGGACATTGGATGGCACTGCACCTGCGGGTATCTGGAAGTCAATGGACCAGGGCGCTGCGACAACTATTGTCGCCGCTTTCGACCCCGGATTGGCGGATGAAGGCGTTGACGGCACGGAAGCAGGAACTTGGTACTTGGCAAATTGCCAACCTGCGCAAGATAAGTTGGCACGACATGCAATAGATTTAGAAGTAGCGAAGCGCTTGTGGACTCAGACCGAAAGGATGTTCGGGATTGTGTCTGGACTATAAACGGGCGCTTGATGGGGATGAACACTATCTAATCCAATCAACTATAAGTCCACTTCATACAAACGGTTCATCACTTTCATGTTGGCGCTGGTTCTATACTCAAATTGAGCCGAGGTCATAATGTCTTGATACTAGACCCGGCTTACGGATTCGACGCGGAAGGATGACAGTCGCTCCGTCTCAAATTAGAAGTCTAAGAAGCAGTGTAGTATTGCCAATTGGTGAAGGCAGCTAACAATCTCCTACTCGTGGCATCACGGATAAATGGTTCTTTACTTGGAAACTGAGTGATGGATGGCTGGGCCCTGGCCCAAATTGCGCAGTTCTATTGAACTCGGTACACAATGTTGCATTGCAGCTCCCAGGTTGCAATCTTCCTTCCCCGTCCCGGGTCTTCAGCATCCTCCTGACCTCCAGGATGCCGATCACTGTGAATGCCGAGCTACAGTTGTTTCGCTTTTATTACAAGGGCGAATCAGCTAAGGCAGTGAATTGCCGAGGCCTACTACAATACACCCTGTGATACGTGTTCCGTTCCTGATTTGTTGAGCCCCTCCTCCTGATCGATACATGGCCCAAACATCGGATCTATTGACCCTAGCGCAGCCTCTCATGCACCCCGCATGTTGCGTGGGCCTGTCACGGCGGCGTCGCTCTGCACTTCCCCGTGGGGTAGTTCGTTGGTTGTTGCTTGGCTTGGACTTGTCGAGTGCAATCAGCACCTAGTCGACCGAACTCTGGGAGTATGTAAAGGAACAACAAGAGCCTTGACGGGAAATCCTGTTACTAACAAAAACAGAACCCTGTGTACTACAAAGGTTCTAGCCATGACAGAGGCCAAGGAGGAAACCATTCGCGCCAATTGGCGATGCTTCATCGCCTGTAGCATCATCGTCTTATCTCCATTTCAGTATGGACTTGATTTTGGATTGATCGGTGGCTTGCAGGCCATGCCTGGTTTCTTAAAGGTTTGCATGACCATGTGTTTGCTCTGACAATATTTATAGTAGCGACATATCGTGACTGACACCATCTTCGGGCAGATTTACGGCTACCGAGCACCAGAAACAGCGATCGGGTGGAACATCTCCACTACGCGTCAGCAACTGATTTCGTCTTTGATGACCCTCGGCGCTTTCATCAGCTCAAGCCTCGCTGGGCTTGTGGCAGCCAAGCTTGGTCGCAGAACATGCTTATGGCTTGCATGCCTGCTCTGCGTCGTCGCAAACATCATCATGATGACAACGACGCACATTGGCCCTCTATACGCAGGCCGTCTCCTGATCGGGCTAGCAAATGGGTACTTTATGACCTTTTCTCAACTATACATTCAAGAGAGCAGCCCGGCCAAGTACCGAGGACTCTTCTTAAGCTTCTTTCAATTTTGCACAACATTTGTCAGTACAGAATCCAACCTTCCTAGCCGAGTCTTCCCGTCCTTTGCGTTAACACAAAGTACAAAGGGCACACTTATCGGCACCATCATCGACTGGACAACAGCCAAGAGACCTGACAAATCCTCCTACCTCATTCCTTTGGGCATTATCTACGTGGTCCCCGCCATCCTCTTCATCTCGATGTTCTTCATTCCAGAGTCCCCGCGCTGGCTCATCTTGCAAGGCCGATTCGAGGAGGCTCACAAATCTCTCAAGTGGCTGAGACCTACAGACGCCAATATTGAGGATGAAGTGGCTGAGATCCGACTTGCCATCGACAAGGAGCGCGAATTGACAAGCGATGTGGGATATATGGATATGTTCAAGAACCCTATTGATCGGAGGCGTACCATGCTCTCAGTTGGCGCTGTGACCCTACAAGCCGCGTCGGGGAGTATGTTCATCATTGGTATGTACGGTTCCTTTAATTCAAAGTATTGAGGATAACTATTCTAACCACGGTTTAAATAGCTTACAAGGCATACTTCTTCGCGATGGCTCAAGTCGAAGACCCATTCGCGATGAGCAACGTCCTTAGCACCGCAGGCATGGTTGCTATCATCGTCAATGCAATTATAGTAGTGCGATATGGTCGACGCCGGGTACTTCTGACCAATGGTCTCATTATTTCCGGTGGTTTCCAACTCATCATTGCCATCATCTATGACAAGAATCCGGGCACAATAGTGACTGGAAAGGTCCTTGTTGCGCTTTCCTGCCTGTACATGATGAGCTACAACGTAAGGACACTTCTCCATAAGTATTCGATCACTGAACCAGCTGCTGAAATTACTCTAGGGAATGATTGCCTCGTACTCTTGGCTGGTTGGTGGTGAGATTCCATCTCAGCGCCTGCGTAGCCACACCTTTGGTCTTGCGGCTGCCGTCGGATTCCTCGGCGCGTGGCTCATCACCTTCACTGCGCCGTATTTCATCAACCCCAGTTCTCTCAATTGGGGTCCGAGATACGGATTCATTTGGTGCCCATCTTGTCTCATTGCGGCAGCATGGGTCTACTTCTTCCTGCCTGAAGTCAAGGGTCGAACATTAGAAGAGATTGACCAGATGGTAAGCCCACAACACATTTCGCGACTTCGACGAGAGTTTCTGACTGACGCCGGTGATTTCCAGTTCAACGAAAAACTACCGGCGAGGAAGTTTCGCAAGTACAAGTGTGTTCGCCAAACGGAGATTACTACAAAGGGGAAGTCCAGCATTGAGGTGGTGGTTTCCGAGGCCGAGAGGGCATGAAAAGGCAGGGTATCACAGCCCAGGCATCTTGTTCTGTTTGAGTAAGAGCATGTTATTAAACATTTTGATGTCATGTTTGCTCTTTCTCGCAGTAGATTTCAGATCTGTGTCTGCGTTGATTGATGAACTTCGTCTTGGCATTGTCTATACTGAGGAAATATTTTCTCACATGGTTTCCGACAGCCCGCGCATCGAGTTGGAAGAACTCATGGTATTACTTCTGAAGCTTCAGGTCTTTCTGTAAGGTCTAACGCTCTGGGGCTTTCCCAAAAATCCCCAAACGTGATTCTCCTGAGCTATTGAGGTTTACTCGTAATCTCGGTCGATTGTCCCACATTTGAACGACTTGGTGGGTTTGTGAATTTGTCTGGGATGTAGCAAAAACAGCCGAAGCTATGACCTTGCTTACCACTTCCACTCCAATGTTGGCTTGTGTTGATTCATCCGAGACAGCCCTCAAGTGGGTTCTTAGAGCAGGAATAAAGGTCCTCTGCGAGACGAGGTTGGTGTTGGGGTCCGCTTTGATGACGAACGATTCAGAACTCGTCGTTGTCATTTCATCACCGCCAGCATCGCCGTTCAAGTCCGACGAATCATGCGTCAGGTCAACTATGCCACTTGTTCCAGCACGAGACTTGATCAAGATGCTCGAGTTTTCAGTACAGCATGCATCATAGTCTTCCTCGAGTGGAGATCTTCGTGTCTCGGGAAGATGACGTCCAGCGGAAGTAAAGGCAGAGATCGCAAAAGAAGCGTCAACAAGTTGGGCGCCTGTGCAACCAGGCATTTTCGATAGGGACTCAATGCCTCGGATTGTGTGTACTCGTACATGCCATCCAGGGAAATGTTCCATCGCGGGGATAAGAGCCGTCTCAATCTCAAGGGCGAGATGTGTAAACGGCTTCCAGACGCTCACAAGCGAAGGTACTTTTGCTTGGACTCTGTAACCCAGATCAAGGGTTACAAACTCGGTGCGAACGTTGAATGGCCGCCACCTGACTTTCCACGTGTCTCCATCATCAAGAGTGATGCTCAACGTGCTATCAGGGGCTAGTTGGTGCAGTTCTAGGCCAGTCGGCACACTGAAGGCAAATGCTGACGAGTATGCAAGCTTGCCGTACTTGGCTTCTCTAGCCTTGAAGCTTTTGGTCGTCATCTGTCCCGATGACAGCAGGAAGTGATGTTCCAGCGCGTTGCATAGAATGTGCCTTGCAGCCCAATTGACTTGTATCAAGTCCAACGGTTGAGCCTGGACCTTGAGCGGCCTTTCCAGGTGTTCTGTCGATAATGGATGGGGCTCTTCCTGGCAAGTCCAGAACTCATGGTCCTCGGGAAGATACAAGACCACAAAGCTCTTCAAACACCAGTATACTGACTGCGACGAATTGTAGTCCTCGCTCAAGTGCATGTTTGGATACGTAAAGCCGACGTTGATTGTGCCGTCAGAGTTGAATATGTCGGGTTGTTTTGCCCACCACCGAACGTGTCGTAGAAGCATGCCCTTGATAACCCCGGGGGTATTCATGGGTGCAGGTAGCTGCACATTGGCAAGAGCTGCAGCAGCCCAAAAGGCAGCAAAAGCGAACCTGTAGGTCATACTGCGCCCGTAGGGGATAGCAGCGCCTAGAATTATTCAGCTTGTTTTCGGTACGCAGCGTGTGATTTGGGTGTTTTCAATTACCGTTGACATCAAAATACCGCCAAAATGTGGTGGAAAACTCCTGAGCCTGTGTACGGTACTTCTGGACTCTCTCTTCATCGTCTTCTGCAAAGCATACATACAGCAGCTGTGCAAACTGGATAGAGAAACTCCCAGAATAGTAATCCGCTTGCTTCCTGTCATCACCCCAGATTCCGTCGGAAGACCAACCTTCTCCAAGATAGAACTGGTCGAGAAGCGCAAAGTCCTCATCGGTTCTTTGTTTCAGTTCAATCTGCGGTGTTCCGAGTACTTTGCTCAAGGCCAGATTAACGAGGACCCGGAACCAGCGCCAGTTGTTCTGCGGCATGGCGTGGTGATTGATCTGTACAAGCCAGTTCTGCAGGTTCGTCTTTGAGGTCTCGGTGAGAATCGACGTCACGGCCGTCGGAGCTGCCAGAAGTGCAAACGCGATAGCCTCCATCTCCACCATTCGCTGGTCGAAAGGTCCAACATCGCCCCAAAAATCTGGATCTTCAGGGTCGACGCCGGCTTGCAATCCGCGCAGCCAGGAGTCAAAGCCCAGGCCATCTGAGGTTGAGTCGTTGGCAAGAATGGCGCCGATGGCCCAGAGCGGGCGCGAAAAGCCTTCAAGTTGCGCAGCGACATCATCAAAGGCCGCAACAGTCGAAGGTCGTATCTTGATCCGAGCTCCAGCCGCCGACTTGTACGGTTCGAGGGGTTTGATTAACGCTACGGCCGCATGAAGAAAGTCAGAACGAGATATGAACGGATTGTCCGTGAAGCCGCCGAGTCCAGTCATGGCACAGCAGTGATGGGGAAAGATCTTGATGTACGTAATGAGTTTGTCCGGAAAGATGTTGAAAAACGAGGAGAGAGTTCCAGGGAAACAGAACTAACATGAGTATCTTTCGAAGATGATTGTTAAAAACCATCTTCGGCCTGCGGGAGAAGTAACTCGGGCGTCGGAGAATCTTCCGAGTGCGGAGAAATGAACATTCAGCCAAGAGATTGTCCCGTGATTTTAGTGATCTAACACAGCGAAGTCTGTCAAAAAATGCATAAAGTGGAACGCTCCGCAATACAGAGCCCTAAACAGGTACCTCAACAAAAGTCTCGCCGCTAAACTGCACTGGAAACCAACTGAGTATGTACCGTATTTAAGCCAGTTTTTGCGTAATTTCAAGCAACACAGTAGCGGCATTGTAACGCGTCCTCTGCCTCAACATCGCCGTTTCTATCGTGAATTTTGTCTATAGGGAGCTTACTATTCCTGCACAATGAGCTGCTTTACAAGAAAAGCAATCCAAAGTGAGAGTAAGATATCCCAAGTTAAGCGTCGGTACATTAAACTCGTGAAATCAAGCTCTTATCCCCCTATGATATGGACTAAAATAACGTAGAATTCTAGGATTTGTTGTGCTTTTACACAATTAGTACCTTGCAACGAATAGAAATGACCAAAATGATCGTCAGTATCCAGTTTCCAAGAGTTTTATTAATCTAATTATCAGGGTAAACTAATCAAAGCACCGTCCTCCCACAATTCAATAAACTCCGGGTTCATCGTTGGCTTGTCAGGCACTTGTTGTAGAAGAAACTCCGTCAGAGACGATTCATCCTCCATAAGCACAGCTGCCATTGGGACAGATAAAAGCTCGTGCCACTCAGGACCCAAAATATTGGCCATCTTTCGCAAATCTCCCGTTGCAACGTCTTCATACAGCCAAATATCCGGAAAGTACTGGAGAAAGACCAAGTAATAGGCCATGATGATCAAAGCTCTCGGTCGCTCTTGGCGGGCCAGTTGAACAAACCCCTCTGACACGCAGAAAAACGGCCATGCTTTGAGCTGGAACACGATTGATAACCTCGTATGCGGTTGATGCAGCGCCTCAAATAGCTTTGCGATGCCTGATGCAGCTCGATAAAGTTCATGGCGGCATGCCCAGTCGTCGTCACCTTCTTCAATATGAAGAGCTGTCTGGAGAATCGGCGGCAGTAATGAGTGATTTTGGGCAACTCCAGAAACGATGACAGTGTCAATAAGCTCCATGCCGTGGGCATACCTTTCCGGTCGATCCTCGGTTCCGCTCGGCATAAAAGTGCGCGAGCCAATGGTCAAGGCCAAGAAGTTGGTGAGCCATATCCCCGAGTACCCCGTAACTCGATCGGCGGCGAAAGACGTAGCCCCTAGGAGCAGGGACGACATACGGATGGCTCGTATGTTTTCGTTGGAGATGTTGGCGAGCTCACCACGGACAGCGCTGATGGCTTGGCTCCGATACGTCGCCACGTCAAACATGCTGACTGACTGAGGGTCGGTGCTGGCCATGTGGATCGTGGCAACTAGGAGAACCGTGTCGAGGAGGAATGGATGTTTGAAGGCGAGCGAGGGGACGTCGACCTGCAGCCCCTGGACTAGCCGTTCCTGCAGTTGGAAAGCCACAGCAAAGGACTTTACGGTGACGGTGCCATAGTGATGCATGAGACGGAGCTGCGTGAGATGCTTGCCGGAGTAGTCGAAAAGCGAAGTGCCATGACTCCCATGAAGCGGAGTGGTGACGGATGAGGGCGTTGATGAGAGGCACCTCTCGGTGGTGGGAGGTCGATCCGTCCACGGCAAGTAAGTGCAGTCGTCGCTGCGACGCGCGCAAGCTGCGCATCTGGGCTTCACCTCATCGCACTGCCGTCCGCTCAGTATTTGTCCCCGTTGTTATCGCGGGTTTGCGACTGACTGGAACGCGCGTGACGTACTTTGACACGTCGGATCTTGCAGTTGAGGCAGCCTCTCCTCGACTTGCAGTGGGATCGAATAGTTTGTGCCATTTCCGTCGGTTTCTGGTGGTTAGTAGTCGAAGGATGTAGTTTCTCTCTCTCTATAGGAGGCCGTACTGCCGGGGACAAAGGGTGAAATCAGCCACAACGTCCAACATCCAAGATAGTGACATGTTTGGCCGACGTTTCAGGCCTAGCAGCAAACGCCGCGTCAGTGTGCACGTGCCACTCCTCGTATCGTGGCGTGGTGGCTCAGAGCATCTCACCTACCTAGTCAACCTACCCTATTGTGTCTCACACGTGAAAAACGACGCGTCAAGGCATCACAACACACTCACAAGGGCACTATCCTATCACTCTGATCTTCTCGTTTTGTATCAAAAGTTGAATGGATATCTATTGTTTCCCTAATTAAAATATCGCCTCTTTACATCTCGTCTTTCGGCTCCTCCGCTTGCTTCTCATCAATCCTTTGTTTCTTCTCCTCTTCTGTCAGCTTATCGAATTCAGCCACATTCTCGTCCCACTTCCGGACGCACTCCAACTCCCAATTGCAATCCTCGACCTGCCCGTAAACTGGATGACTGAACCGTGGGTGCCGACTCGGCCAATTGGAGGCATGATAGTGGTGCTTGACAAGCGCACCACGGGCGTTGTGGTTGCCTGAATCGGAGTGGCCTTGTCCCGCACAGAAGGCCTCAACATCGAGGACAAGCACGCGGCCGACGACCTTGGACTCGTCCAGGTTGTGAAACATGTCCCACGTAACCTCGGTGCCGTGGGCGCGCTTGTTCATCTCCTCGATGAGCGCAATGGTAAAGGCCGACGGTCCTGTCCCACTGATGACTTGGTCAAAGTCGAGCTGGACGTCGGCTAACGACACTCCCTGCTTCTTGGCGACGGCTTTGAGCCAGGCCATGATGTTCTCGATCAAACGCAGCATGACAGGCTGCTGTGGACGCGAGATGAGGGTCCATTGGCAAAAGGACATGGACTTTTTGCCGAGGATGGGATGGTCGCGGAAGTCGGGCTGGTCAATCTCGACACCGACGATCATGTCAATGTCCTTTTCATCGTATCGCTCCGGGATGAAGCGATGCACCGGCCTCAATGCTTCAACGTCAATGTCTGCGTACACGCCGCCCTCGGCATACATGATCATGTACCGCAGCAGGTCGGCCTTGATGATGGGGATGTTGATAGACCGGTAAAAGTCCACAATGTCCTGGCGCTTGAAGCCGTTTGGGCCGAAATACTGCTCGACGTAGGACATCTCGTTTGCGTCCGTGAGCACCTCGTACCGCATCCCCGGGTTCTTCTCGAGCCATGAACGGACGTTGAGCGTGTCCTTTTCCTCAAAGTCGAGGGGGTTGACTTTCCACGTCTGCCATATCTTCTGCGGGAATGAGCTGCCTGGGGCAAGAGAAAGGGGAGATTGTTTCTTGCTGTGGAGCGTGTTCCAAGGACTGGGGATTGTAGGGAGAACGTCGATGTTGAGGATGATGAGGATGATGCAGACGCAGGCAAAATACAGTCGGAGGTATCTCATCATCTGCGCCGGCACCTTGTTCCTGAGCTTGGCCGTCGAGGCTGCCAGCGTCGGCGAGCCCAGTGGAGAGTACATGTCCACGTCCTTGTATTCCCCGACTGCTTCGCTCTTGAGCGTGAACTCGGTGGGAGGACTAATGCGAAGGCTAGTCGGCGCGTTTTGTCGGGGGCGAGAGGGCATGTCGAGGCGCCAATTGCACAGACAAGGGCCGAGTACGACTCGTGTGCGAAACACAGTTGGGTTCCAAAGTTGAAAGGCTGATAACAACGGTTGTCCAATGCAAAGAGAAGTCAACCACAAGTTGACAAAGACTGCGGCAATCTTATCATGGGGTACCGCTTCTTTACAGTCGCTGCCGGCGTAGTTGTCTCGTTCTCGTCACCCGCATCTCACATCACAGTGGAGCTTGGCATGGGCTGGATCAACCGTCCCACGTGAAAGGCTGAAAGGCCGAATACTGGCAGGGCATATGACTGCTAGCGCCTGAGGCAATTCCCGGGGATGGCGGGGGAGCCAGGGAACCAGGGACTGAAGGCCTCGTTGGTTCTATTACGGACGTGTTGGCTGCAGGTGCAGGCCTGTTCAGTCGGCATATTACGGAGCTCGCTACTATTCACGGCTTGGTCCGAATCCTTCGCTGCAACCCCGCACTCTGCATGAAAAACTACGGAGTGCGGCCATGGCCAGACAAGCTTTCAGGCCTCGACTCTGACGCCGAGGGACTTTGGATATCACGTCACCATGAGAAGCTCATTGGAGGCGGCCATGCAAGGGGCCGCCGTCCCAGCCACCACACCAACTTCACCAAGTTTTGTCACTTGTCACCAACGTCCCGCGCATGTGAAGAATGGCATCCGGGGCTATTGCTCTTTCTGGAAAGAGGCAAAAGGAAAATGGCGGGAATGGCGGGAACGGTTGCGCCGGGCCTAATCTTGTTGGAGTTGCACTCTGAGGGGGAAAACGTCATCGGGCCAGCCAACCAGACTAAAGCGGCACTTTTGATCGCAGAAGATGCTCGAATGAATACGAGATCTTCGCGACCCAGGGTCGACAGGGTAGTCCCATGGCTCTTTGCAATCAAACGTCCAGCTTCAAGCCTGACAGGCCTTTTCCCCGTACCCCGCAAGCACGAGCCAGACCGCCGCCAGCCTCGGAGCCACAAAATCGACCATCTTCACGGGCCGGACGCTCGGCCGACCCCGGACGAGATGCCCCAGGTTTGACTGGGGTAGGCCGATGACAAAACACGCCGGCTTTTGGTTATCTATCGCCGTGAATGAGCGAGCGTAGGGAAGCCATCTCCCGGGACTTTTCGTGCAATCGCAATTCTCTTGCCTGCCACTTCGCCATCACGACAATGTCTTCACCTCAAAAGGGCATCCTCAATGGCCAGGAATGGGAAGCCAAGTCCAGGTTCAGCCCGGATCTGGCACTCGACAACAGCTGGAAACCAGCCACGTCAGTCCGCCAGTACAAGAACAAGTTCCGACGCATCAAGTGGTCTTTTTGGCCCAAGCCAGCACCCAAAGGCGACAAGCTACGGCCGACGGCCTATCTAGACGGCTTGAGAGGCTTTGCCGCCTTCCTCGTCTACCTGCACCACCACGAATTATGGGCCCACGACGAGCGCGACCTAAAGGGCGTCTTTGAGAATGGCTTTGGGTACGAGGGCAAATATTACATGGCCTCTTTCCACGGAATACGAACCTTTTTCACGGGCGGTCACTATGCCGTGGTGACTTTCTTCGTCATCTCCGGCTACGTCTTGTCGATGAAACCGCTGAGCCTCATCCAGGCTGGCGAATACGTCAAGCTGGGTGACAATCTAGCATCAGCATTGTTCAGGCGCTGGATCCGACTGTTTCTGCCCCTCATCGTCACCGTTTCCATGTTTGTGGTCGTCTGGCACAGCTTGGGAATGTGGGTGCGGCCTCTGACGATGCAGCCCACCTTGCGAGACGAGTTCTGGGCGCTCTACGTCGAGTTCAAGAACTTTAGCTTCATCTTCAAGGAAGGCGGTGTCCCGTGGCTTACTTACAACCGCCATTTATGGTCCATCCCCATCGAGTTCAAGGGCTCCATCGTCGTCTACACATCTCTGTTGGCCTTTTCGCGATGCTCGCGCACAGCACGTCTCTGGTGCGAAGTCGGCCTCATCTATTACTTCATGTACATTGCCGATGGCTGGTACTGCGCCACGTTCGTCGCCGGCATGCTGCTTTGCGACCTGGACCTACTCGCCAAAAAAGGAGACTTGCCAAACTTTCTGGCGCGTCTGGAGCCTGCCAAGGAGTTTATACACTACCATCTGCTCGCCTTTGGGCTGTTCCTCGGAGGCGTACCTAGCCAAACCGCTTATGTCGAACAACTCGCAAAGAATCGAGGCTGGTACTACCTGTCGTACCTCAAGCCGCAAGCCGTCTACGACTACAAATGGTTCTACCTGTTCTGGGCGGCCGTCTTTCTTGTAGCGGCAGTCCCACGTATTGCTTGGCTGAAGGGCTTCTTTGAAACGAGAATCTGCCAATGGCTTGGACGCATTTCCTTTGGGCTTTACTTGATACATGGCCCGATACTCTGGACTCTTGGCGACAGACTATACGTCGCCATGGGGTGGTTTGTGACTGAGCATCTGGAAAACATACCCCAGTGGGCAAACAAGATGACATTGCCCAAGACGAGCCCTGCAGGATTGGAGATTTCGTATCTCTTGCCCCATATAATTTTAGTGCCAGTGACCTTTGGGCTGGCGGAATTAGTCACGAGGTTCGTTGACACGCCTAGCGTCAAGTTTGCCAGTTGGCTCTACAAGAAGACGCTGGGAGGGCCTTCTCCGGGGCGGTTGTGGGACAGCAAGGCGTAAGAAGGGTGGATAATTAGACGAGGTAGATTTTGTGCAATTGACACTTATTACCATAGAATATGCATCGAAACTGGCCTGCAAAGGATCAGGCTTGTTTCTTTTCTGGACATCACTCACCGCCCGTGATCAGAGATTGCTCGGCCTTGAGCTTGCATGATGCAGCTGCTCGCGGTGCCTGGGTCGACGTCGTCCAGAGTTGCACCCGAGACATCATGGACCAGATCAGTTGGTTCCCGATGTCATGTCAGACCATGACTCACCAATGTGATTGGAGCGTGTGGCCTCCGGGGTCACACCACAACGGGAATATAGTCCGCGCCGCGTCTCCGGGGAGAAAGCCACCTCGGCGCACATCAATCTATATCGGGGTTAACGTCCCCGGCCCACCCCAACTTCCAACTCCAACTTCCCCGGAGCCATCGTCTAATCTAATCCCCTCACGCGAGAGACTCCAACCCCTGCAGTAGACCAGGGTCAGTCCAGAGCGACGCGGGGTATTCGACGCCGAGCCTCGGCATGCATATGACAATGCTTGTTTTGCACGTCGTAGTCGTTGTGGATGCCCGCCTACGACTGCCAGCTCCCTGCTTTTCACGGCAACGCCCTGCCGAGCTCTCGGTGCATCGTGTCTCTCCTCGAATCTTGCCATTGCTGCAACGGTGTCTTGGCCCCGAGATCCCAAAATGATCGTGCGAGACATCAAACGCCTTTCACTCTTCACTGGCTCTATTCTCTTTCTCGTCTATGTCGGATTCTGCCTCTACGCCTCACCAGTGATTGCGCCTACACTGGAATCGGCATGGGACGAACCTCCGTTGGCCGAACCAAAGGCGCCCGTGGACGATCTTGATCAACTTCAGGAAGAGGAATTGTCGCCGAGCTCGACTTTGGATGTTGCAGAAGTTCCAGCAACGCCAACTCCCATTAGTAACAGCGACGATGTCCTTGTTACTGCCGACGTGCTTGAAAGCGCCGATGTACTCGAGACCGCTGATGTTACGGCAAGCGACGCTGTCGTTTCGCCCACCTCGGATGACCTACATCAAGAAGTGTTCTCGTTGTCAACCAAGGACACAAAGTTCTTTCTCATCGACTTTGGTGGGGTGAAGGCGATGAACCCAAATATTCTCCCACATCCAACCTTGGAGAATACATGGATCATCGTCGCCCAGCAGGTCAAGGAGATCTCGACCTTCTTTGCCGAGATCACCTGCAACGCCATCTTCCAGGACGACGTTCTTCGCTGCCTTCATCCACCAACACCACTGCCCATTGCCGCCACAGCTGGTGACCGTTGTGAGGGCGACCTGGCGTACATGAACCAAATCGCTGGCCCGCACGATGCACGCGTCTTCTTTGGGCCCGACGACCCCTACATCGTCTTTGGCTCCAACTCCATCTTCACCTGCTACGGTCAATTCATCCAGGACTTCCGCATGCTCCTCGAATGGGGCACCGAAGTGGCTGTCCCCACCGACTTCCGCTTAGGAACGGAGCTTCAGCGCCCTCTCCCGTGGAGCATCATGGAGAAGAACTGGTTCCCGTTCTGGGACACAGCCGGCCAGATGTACATTCACTACGACATCGCACCGAAGCGCGTGTTTTCTCAGATCAGCCCAGACGGCTTCGCAGGGCCAGACCTGGCGCCCTTTGCCGCGTCCTCGGACGAAAAGTGTCTGTCCAAATACCTACCCCAGCTGCCACCCGAGTTCGAGTCAATTCACCAGGCCACCAACTCTCTACAAATCACCATGTGCCGAAAGGAGGATCCTTCCTGCGTTACGGACGAGAGCAATACCTTCATTTTTACCATCGTCCAACATAAATCGTACTACCATTATCACGGCGTTTACGAGCCCTACGTTGTGGTGTTCCAACAGCGCGCACCGTTCGAGATCTACGCGATATCCCAAAAGCCCGTATGGATCCACGGGCGCGAGAAGCATGCGGACCGCGATACCTCGGATATGTTCTATGTCACGTCGATGAGTTGGAAAAATCGAAACAATAAATACCATGGGTACCTGGATGACGAACTGTTTCTTGCCTTTGGCGTTGAGGACGAGAAGGCTGCCGGTATTGACTTGCTTGCATGGGATTTACTTCAGAACTTGGGATTATGTTTAGAACTTCAATCTGAAGCGCTTTGAGGAGTCGAATTGGTGCACGACGGGACAGCGGCCGTGTGTACTCGGGATTTAAATAGATAATAGCGTATCGTTTCTAAATACGAGTTCCTCCATCCTTTAACATGACTGACTTTTCCGTCAATTCTCATTGAACTCTTCCATTACAGACGTAGGACTCCTATACTCGGCAGCAGCGACGTACTCAGTGTCCAAACTGGGTTGAAGAAATTAGTTGCTGTTTCGGACTTGAAGGAGTCGAATAAAAGGCAAGTATGTCAAGGAACGAAGAGCAACTTACCCAAACGCCTTTGGACCTCCGTTCTTCAAACCCTCCCCTTCTGTCCACTGGGGACTGCCGACGAGTGCGACAACATTCACCCGCAACCCGTACCGAAAGTCTTGAGTTCCCAACGCTCGACCGTCCTCCGCATCGAGAACACAAATCAAGTCTGGAACACTCGCTATGGTTATTTGGCTCTTGATATCGACGACTTGAATGTTCTCGTTTTGGAAGGTAATTAAGACGCGTTTTGTCAATGGGGAATCATCTGTAGAGGGCCCCGATGGTTGACCCGATGGCGCGAAAGGCACAATCTCGAGCGATCCCTCAGTGAAGCCACCTCGTACATCCCGAGTCACTCGAGTGATTTTTCCAGTCAGAATTTTTCTACCGGGATAAACGGACAGAATTTCATCTACCACATCCCGTTTGTGTTGCCGTGCGAGCGCCACTGAGCGACCTAGGTGCCATGCGAGAGAGATGGAGCGTTGACAAGCGTGCTTTTTCACCTGGTGGCCGCTCAACGCACCAAGAGATATTCCCGCAGCCTGGCCCATCTGCACACACACTTGCCGAAGTATATCCTCGACGTCTTTATTAGAGCCGGCTTGGAGGTGAATCACAGTATTGCCCTTGGCATCCGAGGCTGCCGCTGGAGCAAGTGATATGCCAGCGTTGTGTGGTGTGACCTGCCAGAGATTAGGATACGCGCGTCCCATGAGATCGGCATCCACAAGCGGCTTTCCAGTCCAGATTGCCGTTTGTATGCCCCTCATTCCGGTTGAGCCTCCAATTTCCAAGCTCATGACGGCTGTTAAGTCGGCAATGTTGAGTCCCTGAGATCGAAGAACCGCATTGACCGAGTTCTTCAACTCTTCTCCAGAGGGAGGTCTCTCAGAGAAGGTACTTGGAGAGCCCATAAATGCTACCGCAGGAATAAATCCGCCATCTGGTAGCTGTTCCGAAGAAACGATTTCGATGGCCTGTCCGGCAGACAACAACTTCTTAACGCTGAGGTGGCTACCGTAGGTGTCTCCGCCGCCTCCGCATCCGAGAATAGCGCACCCATCTGCTATAAAGTCCAAATCGGTTTCTGACAGACTCCAGCGTTTTTTCTTGACAACTGGACGATGCGAGTCAATATCGATTGCTGTAGCTGTGATAGCTTGACGGGGTTCCGCATGCGACGTTGTCTGAGGCAGATCCTCGTGGAAAGCATATTCGTCCTCATCAACCACCTTGTGAAGAAGCGTGCGGGACCTGGACAGCTTCCCTGCAGCACGGATGATTATACGACGGCACCTCGTGGTGACATAGGGCATTGGTTGGATGGCTTCCTCGACGATCTCCGGGTTTTCCGCTCCGTTTTCTTGCGCTTTTGCAATGGCCTGCTCCCTTGCCCGCGCCACTGCCTCTTCTTCCGACTTGTCGTCTGTCAAGTTGACGATGGTGTCCACTAGGCCAGACACTTTCGCCATGGCTGCGCCGATTGCATTTGCGACTTGCGCGTATGCGGGCCGTATGATTCTCGAAACTCCGTTCAGCGATTCTGGACAGATGATGCACCCTCCTCCGACCAAAATGACTGGAATATCCGCTTCGGATGTTTTCATTTCATCAATGACTGTCTCGAGCAACGACCGGATCTGGCTCTTTGCCTGGGCCACGATTTTATGTGAAACGTCGGATACCAAAGCACTATCGCCGATACCCCGAAGCCCTGCAGCGACAAGAACATCCGTCGTGGTCAAGACTGAACCACCGAATATCCTGGCCTTGGTGGTTAGATCTTTGCTCACTGACTGAGGCCCGATGGTGGTCTTCCCTAGTGATGTAATCTGAACAAGCGAGCCTCCCCCGACACCAATGCTGCGTAGATCCGAGAGAGCAAAGTTTGTTCTTACACCTGCGAGATACGAAAATGCTGCGGCTGGTCGAGGTAGGCCTGACGGCTCAACTGCACACACGTCCGAGGTTGTTCCTCCAATATCAAGGACCAACGCGCCTTGGCTGAGAGTGTCTTTGAGATCTGCCAGGAAAACGGCTCCGGTCAGAGAATTTGTTGGTCCAGAAAGAAACGTCGAGATTGGAAGCTGTGAGGCGTCCTCTGCGGTAATTAAGGTGCCGTCATTTTTGGTAAGAAATCTAGCTTGTGTTAGTGAGCCTTTCGCATAGGGAGGGCTGTCAACACAACTCACAAAGATGCCGAAATTTTCAGGCCCCTTAATGCTTGACGAAACTGTTGAATGGTCTTCCTGGCGAAAGGTAGAATGGCCGCATTTAAAATGGTTGCATTTTCCCGCTCTATGAATCCAATGCCGGCCACGGTGTGCGAGAGTGTGATGTTGACGTCTTGCCCCAAGATGGATCGCAAAATAGCACCGACTTGATCTTCTTGACGGAATAGCGAGTCAATCGGAGCATATGTCCCTATCACAGCGATATTCTTTATACCAGCAGCTTTGATCTCTTGTGCCGATTTCGCCACGGCGTCATCATCAACAGCAGTGATCACACGGCCATCAACTGGACGGGTTAGCATGAAATACCAAGAGAACAGCCGAATCAAGAGGAGCACATACCTTCTAGACCCCCGGGGAGATATTCACTATAGCCCTCAACAATTGACCTAAGATCAGCAGGTAGACCTGCAAACGGTGGTACTTCTGTTCCGTATGGCCCGCAAAGTCGCAGAACGGCTACTCTAGCAAGCTTCTTAACGTCTTTTTCAACAACAGCATTAATGAAGTGCTGCATCGTTGTCAGCGCTTCGGCCTCCGTTGCGAACCTTGGACGGAGAGCTCACAGTTGTGCCAAGATTTACGGCAACGATTTCGTCTCGACTTTCCAGCGGAAGTTGCCTGAGCACCTCTTGGAGCGCCGTTTCAATACCGTCTTTGACTTCCCGCGTGGTCGATGTCTTGAAAGACGCAAGTATGCTCTCTCCTCTTAGCTTTTCGCTCAATTCTAGATCGACTGCAGCAGCATCTGTGTTGGTCCCTCCTGGACAGAAATTTGTTAACAGTGTTGGCGTTATCGGCACGGCTAACTTACCGACGTCCACTCCTATGATGATGGGCATATTCGACGAGTTTGCTATTTGAAGGTTCCTCTGCTTGAAACAATTACACCTGTATCGTGACTAGAACGCGAGCTTGGTATGCCTATCACTAAAGAGACGTCGCTAGATGGCAATGAGAAGAACCCCCTCTTTTCCATTCCCATTTCGATAAGGGCATTCTTAGTCATGCCGTTGGCCTAGGTCTTCAGGCATGTGCCACCATGACATTTGGAACAACGAACCGCACAGCTCAGCGCACTACTGGCCCAGAGAGTAGAAGTCGCGTCAATCTTCGACGCCCGCTAGTCGATTTTATTTCGCATCATCGGCGAACTTCGTCTCCATAGAAAGTTCGCCGCATATGTTGCCGGTATCGGGAACTTGGCCAGCTCTAGAAACCACAAAATGGCAGGTCCAAGCGAACGGAATACGGTACGAATGGTGAATCGGTACGCGTACACCATACGCAATGGAACGGACAGATGGTGTCAGTTTCGACAGTTGCCATAGGGTGGCATTTGGTATCAGCCAGCATGTGTGGTATCCACCGCGTTATCGATGGCTCCTTCAACAGGGGTCCTGATTCTTGGAGATCAAAAGGGGCCCCAAAAGTGGGCATATTCAGCATCAGTTTATGAATGCGTGTTAGCTAGGTATGGGACATCGGCCCTGGGCCTGATAAGCTGTAGACAAAAACCCACACCTGCGAGTTCATTTGTAAGCCACGAGTTGGGCGACGGTTGAGCGACGGGCTTCATTGAGACTAATATGGCGTCATGCTTGGCAGTGTCAGACTTGCCAGGTCATTACCAGGTCACTGGGACGCACCTAAGCTCTACAGGCGTAGTCGACCCCGGTTTTCAAGGCTGCCATGCGTTGTCCCGATCGTTAAACCGGAGACGCCCTGCTTCTTCATTACTCTGCTCCGTAGTTTGGCAGTAGCGCGGGCTGCCAGTGCAATCTCCACTTAGTCTGTCTCTTCCTCGGTTCCCTACCGAAGAAGTGACATCGACAGCCATACTAGCACTGCACTATTGAAACCGCTTTCGCCATTGAACTGACGAAAGTTCGTGAGCAACTCAAGTGTGCTAGTCACAAAGCTGTAGCAGGATCATGGCTTAGGCTGCATTCAGTCCCCATATCATGCCCCCAGCAGAAACTATCTCGATAACGAGGTCATACGTTGGAGGAGATCTATTTCTATCACCGAAATTCAAGGCATCCAAAAAGTGGGAAAAGCAAGTGATAGTCAAGCGAATCTTCTCAAAATGTATTTAATTTACGAAGCTTCCATCAACCGGCAAGAATGTCGTAAAGCGTGTGCTATTGATATATCGTTTTGTCTCTCGTCTCTATCGCATCTTACTAGCGGAGGAGTAACAGTGGCTTAGTGAGATGGGCGTTCAATAAGGCCGATACAGCTTGAGACTCAATGCTTTTCCCATTAGACCTTTGAGGTGGTAGCCGGGGCTTCAACGATAGGCTCCTCCTCCTGCTTCCAAGCCTCGTACTCCAACAACCCAGACTCGTTACGGGTTGCTGCACCGCTCTTGCTATGAGTAATGAGTCAGTAAAAATGCTTTACCAAAGGTGAAGAAAAACGTACAGATCTCGCCGAATCATAAAGAGGATTGCGAAGACTGAAACGATGGCAAGCCCAATCATGCCAGCGCAAATCTGGTACCCATACTCGTAGCGTGGTGCTATTTTGTGCTCGTCAGCTCTGATCCCCAATGCTAGGGTCTGGAATCATTTGCTCACCGTCCACAGCTGGGAAAAGGAACACCAAAGCCCATGAGTTGATGGCATAGACACATGTGTTTCCAATCGAGACGATCAGTCCGCGAAGGTTGCCGTTTCCTTGGCAAACCTCGTTCAGCCACGCAATCGTGACCGACTGTGCGGGCAGGCCTGCAGTAATGGAGATGTATCCAACAAACTTGAGCCAATCCGGAGATTCCCACACGGAAACAAAGGCGTTACCCAAAAGGCAGAGTATCATGTTAGCCACAATGACCACAGGACGATTCTGCAGTAAATCTGAGATGTAGCCGCTGATGAGAGAGTTGATCAGTGCAGCTCCCTGACCCGCAGTAGGGATGTTGTTGATCTGCGGCACGGTGTACTTTCCGAGATAAGTGAGCCACAAGTTGAAGTATCCATCTCCCCAGGAGAAGGCACCGTAAAGACTATAGCGCATCGTTAGTGGTGATTCAACACACAAAGGCACTCGCTCAACCGAGGTAGGGGAATTACTTACAAGTAGCATGTGGCAAAAAAGTAAACATGCCATGTGGACCAAGTGCTCTTGAAGCGCTTCCAGGTCACCTTTTGCACAGGGCGTCTTCCGATGCTGTCCATGCGCTTGTTGGCAAGTTCGATTTCCTACCAAAGACGTTAGAATGCTTCAGAATGAGGATGACAGGTTGTTTTTACCTCAGGCTTGAGCCACCTTGCTTTTGTGTTGCTGGGCTGATCAGGGAGAGCATAGAACCCCCAGACGGCGATCGGGAGAGAGATAATTCCATCGAAAATGAACAGCCACCTTGAAATGTCAGTAAGTAGTAGTCCGAAGCATCGCAGGGCTAGTACTGACCTCCAACTGGCCATTCCTCGACCATTCATATCCGTGTAGAGACCGGCTTGGATATAACCAGAGAACATGCCAGCAACTCTCGCGGACACTTCATAAAGTGCCATTCTCTTGCCCAACTCTGAAGGGGTATACCAAGCGCCTAAAATGGCAGCAAAACCGGGGAATGCAATGCCCTGGAAGAATCCAATGGCAAATCGAAGACCATAAACCTGCAGCGAGAATATCCATGAGCGCCTGACAATGAAACGGTAAACGCAAATAATTGTTGACTTACTGTGCCGGCATCCTTGGCACCAGCGATTGCCATCACCAACCCAGTCCACCCGAGTTCGCAGATTGGCATAAGGATCGAAGGGCGGATTCTCGTGGCAAGGAGCATAAGGGGAACTACGCGGTGGTTAATAGAAGAAACGACAGCGACCGGCGTGTAATCGAACCTGCTCCCGCAATGATGCCGCAGTTGAAAGTCGTCGAGAAGTAATTCAGCTCATTGCCGTACAGCGAAAGCTACAAACTCGGTTAGCCCATCTGTTCCTCTGCGGGAGAAGCCTCTGGCTCACGTCTTCCTTCATTCCAGATACATAGGCATTGCTAGAGAAACCCGTCAGTATATGTAGCCGTACAAAGTGCTCAGAGAGCTCTACCTGATGTTGGTGTTGTCCAAAGTCTGGATGAAGCAGGATAGAGCGGTGTAAGAGCTATCTTGATATCAGCATCATCGCCTCGGTCCATCTCAAGTCTTGCTAGAGAGGGAACGCACAGAAGAAAAGTGTCGAGCTTCCGAACCAAGGAACGATCAGGGTCCGTGTTGAAGTAAACCGGGAGTGTAACACCAAACACTCGTCTGCGATGCTCATATTGGTTGATAGCTGCATCTTGGTTGCTGGGAAGATCGATGGTAACTTGAGCTGCGGCGCTCTCCTTGCGGTCAATGACCCCGGATTCTTTGTTGGAAGCCATGTGAGCGCAACGATGTCAAGGATCAGACAAATGCAATGCACAATGCTGACCTGCAGGTATGGTTCGGTTCCAGGCAGTCGGATATATGTACAGCCTATCATCAGGAGCACCACCGCCTGGGACAACCAATTGTCCAAGACGCAAGTTTGGCGGCGATTGCGTCCCAGCTCATCCGTTCGCCAGGTTGCAGCTTGTCGGGATCAGAGTGGATGCCGGATGTATCTGAAAGATCTCCAACCGACCTCGGGCTATATCTGCCCGAATGGGGTAACCTGAAGCGCATTTCGCTCGATGCGGCCAGCCTGGAGTCAGCCGCAGAAGACGCAACTTTGACAACAATGACGAATCTGTACCGGAGATAAGACCGTTGCCGAATGCCGGCCGTTAGGTGTCTAAGTGGGCCTTCTTGGAATGTCACTATCGAAATGCAGCCCCTGACATCCTCTGACATGCAGGGTCAGTCTTGGGATGTGGGAACCCATGGCGCAGACTAATAGTGCCTTATCTCGCCCTCGGTGACTTGGGAAAGTCACCAGCCTCAGAAGCCCCTAGACAGCTTCAACAAATCAGCCGCATTTGCGCTCGCGTTCGTCTTGACTGAGCAGTATTGAGACAACTCGCCCAAGTATTCATACCAATAACAGCATTCACAATACAGCATCCTCAAACAGAAAACATGGCAGAAGTAAAGAAGCGCATCTATCTAAATGCATTCGATTCTTGTACCGTGGGGCATACCAGCCCCGGGCAATGGCGGAATCCTTTGGATCAATCGTCCAAGAAGCGAGACCTCAGCTATTGGACAGAAACTGCAAAGCTGCTCGAAAAGGGAAAGTTTCTGAGCTACTTCTTGGCCGACACAGTTGGGGGATTCGACGTGTACAAGGGAAGTCGGGATCCCGCCATCAAGATTGGGTCGGAGTTCCCCGTGACGGATCCGTTCATTGTGAGTAATTCCAGGAAAACGACAAACCAGCGAGTGCGACTAACACCCAGCAAGCCCATATCGGCAATGGCCGCTGTCACCAAGTCGCTGGGCTTTGGCATCACGGCATCGACAAGCTATGAGCGGCCTTTCTTGCTGGCTCGTCGGTTTTCGACGCTCGATCACTTCACCAAAGGGAGGGTTGCCTGGAACATTGTGACTTCTTGGAGCAAGTCAAGCGCCCTTGCGATGGGGTTGACCGAGCTCATTCCTCACGACGAACGATACGCCGCAGCAGATGAACTTATGACAGTTCTATACCAGTAAGTGTGAGCACTCTCTTAGTGGCTTTCCAATCGCTCATGATACAGGCTATGGGAGTCGTCCATCGCCGACGATGCAGTCGTTGAAGACAAAGAGTCGGAGACGTACATTGACCCATCGAGAGTGCGCACCATCAATCACCAAGGCAAGTACCACCAGCTAAGTAGTCCGTTCATCGTGGATCCAAGCCCGCAGCGTACACCATTTCTCTTTCAGGCTGGGACATCACCGTAAGTAACCATTCCAGGCACTCCTGAGCACATCCCTAACGTCCACAGCGCTGGCTCAGCCTTCGCCTCCAAACACGCCGAAGCTATCTTCGTAGCAGGACATGTCCCGGGTACTTTGGCGCCTAAAATTGCTCGGATCCGCCAGCTAGCGGCCGAGCAAGGTCGGGACCCGGCGAGCCTCAAGTTCTTCCAGTGTCTGACAGTCATTCTCGGTGAGACAGACGAGGATGCTGCAAGAAAGCTCGAAGAGGTCAAAAAGTACCAGTCGCTTGAAGGAGGCTTGGTCATCTTTAGTGCCTTTACAGGAATTGACTTGAGCCAGTACGACTTGGACCAGGAGATCAAGCCTGACGACAGCAAGTCGTCCGCAATCATCCAGTCAGCTTTTAGCAATCTCTTCAACGAGAAAGAAGGTGCTGGGAAGTGGACTCCTCGCCGTGCCGCCGAAGAGTTGTCCATCGGCGGCAACGGTGCAGTCCTTGTCGGAAGTCCGCAAACAGTCGCCGACGGGATGGAGACGTGGATCAAAGAAGCCGATCTGGACGGATTCAATCTCTCTCCCGTCGTTCAGCCTCAATCGTGGGAGGACATTGTCAATCTTCTCGTTCCTGAGTTGCAGAGGCGTGGGATTTACTGGGACGATTATGATGTCCCCGAAGGCACGTTGCGTGAAAACGCCCAGGGGAAGGGGCAGAGCAGACTAAGGAAAGACCACTTTGGGAGTAGCTTCGCTTTTAAGTAGACCATGCTAAACACAGTAGCTAATTGAATTGCTAGCCAGCAAACATGTGTCAGTATACAATCTGGTGGTCATTGATCTTTGTCAGCTTGTATTGCCAAAGCTTGTGAACAAGTTCCAGTCATGGTCCAGATCCATCATTAATGAATCAGTCCATGAGAAATCACCCGAACCATTCAAGTCGAGATCCTCTCCCACAAACTCCGTAGATCCTAACATGGGACTGGATATGGGGCGACCCAGATACTCCAGTGACTGTGGCTCCATATCGCCAAACGTACCGGTCAGAAGGCTGGAATCTGAAAGCTGGCTGGTTGTGGATCCTTGACCTCCGCCCAACTGGCCATACGTCTGAGAACGAGAGACCGGCAACGCATTAATGTCTCTTGTGCGGCGGCGCAATACGATCCCAAAGTACGGTATTGGGATCTTCTCGGTTTCTTCACCTTGAAGCGCTAGCTGGGCTTCACTGCCGTGCGGTTTCATGAGCTTGCCGAGAGCATTGAAACATTGCGATGAGATCTTTGAACCATCCTTTTTCATGTTGTCATGAAATATATCCCTCACACTTACAAGCAGGCCCTTGTCGTCTTTGGAGCTTGACGTCGTTTCCATGCGGCCCATGTTGTCGAGCCCGAGAATCAACAGAACAGCAGCCATGAATGCGAGGAAGGCGGTCGTCTTGCATTCAAATAGACATGAGCCTTGCACCGGGGACTGGAGTATCACAAAGCGCCTGAGCATTTGGCGGGAGGCTTCAATGCAAGCAAGCTTACTGATGATCGAAGTTGGCGCGGTGGCCGATTTTGCCATGTTGGGTAGATGGAGATAGGTTCTAATGTGAAAAAAGTAGAACTGGAGCAGTAATCTCTCTCTCAGCTCATCGTTTTGCGTCGAACGATAAAGTTCGTTTGAAGTGTCCCACCATTCTTTGGGGAGAAATGCTGCGATCTTATCCAGCTGCTCATCCAGGCTCAGCGTTTCGGCAAGTGAAGGCTTGGAAGATGCAAGGTTTTGCTCAATGACCTTTCCTGCGAGCATGACTGTTTGTAGAACTAGCTGGTCTTGTGCGGATTGGCTAGTTGTCAGTTTCGAAGCGTAGTAGTTGTCATTAAACCCATGAGGGACGCCTAAAAGTAGGCTTGTAAAACGATCTCCATGATAGACTGCCCACCAGATGTTGGTGGCGAGCACTTGCTTGTCATCGGTACGATAAAGTCCCTGGATAGATCATTCGCATACTTCAACCATTTGGAGAAAGAGAACTAGACCAACCATGAGTTGTGCAATCGCCATGCCCTTTCGCCAAATAAGCCATGAACGGCGCGGATGGCCGACTTCAGTAAGCGACTTGGCGAGCAAGATGAGGCATTGCATCCCCTCGATTGTGGAGACGTACTCAAACTCCGAGACAACGAGGTTCTCTACAACCGCGAACAGTTGGTTATAGCTGTTTAGACTTCGTGCGTAGGCGGTGACTAGTGTAGCCAGAAGGGCAGGATTGCTACTCGTGTACGTACGGGCAGCGAATGCGGCCAGATCCTCGACAGGCTTACCAACGTTGAGATGGGTCTTGAAGCGGAAGGTTACCCACCAGGATCCGTGCTCGGATATGGTACACATGATAGAATCATAGCTAGGTAGGGCGGAGCGGAGAGCTGCACATACATCCTTGGCTTTGCGTTGACGTGACTGGAGGATGCTGGAGCATTGTGAGCTTTGGCCTTCTCTGGGTAGCCCTGACTCTGGTCCATCAGCCAAAACTGGGGACAATTTATTAGACGTCTCACAGCCAGTCGACCAGTGCTACACAATTAGCATAGGTATTTTCATGTTGGTGAGATGAGGTATAAGACGGAATCCTTACCTCACTATCTGCAATAAAGGAGACTAGAGGAACCTGATTACTTTCCTGGTTGACCGAGATATCGGCGTCAGAAGTATCTTGTACGTCAGAACTAGAAAATATCAGCCACCGCCACAGTCATGATGGCCAAGTACTTACGTGACAGGATCTCGAAACGACCCAGCCGATCTGGTTGGGACTTGAGGGCTAGCTCCACGGCTTGGAAGACCTATGTCTTGGTGTTGGCCGACGCACCGACTGCCGCGGGTAGAACAAGGCCTGCAAATCGAAGCGCCGGCGGCGAATGTGCAACGAATCTTACGGCGGCGGCCTATAGATCAATTGGTCAGATAGCAGCACATCAGACCAGGCGGACGACGGACGAACACTCGATGCAACTGTGGGTTCCCTTTCTCATCTGCTTCCGAGCCCTTCGGCCGGGGCCATGCTGCGTGCTTGGACCGACCTCGTCCATGGCTGAGACTCTACTGAATCTCGGAAGCCGTGGTAGTGACGGAGGGATTGAAGCAAGCTAGAATTCCGCCCGTACTAGAAGGCTGACGGACGGACGAGATTGGGCTCATCCGTACCATGCCGTAAGCACAGGAAGAAGCTTCGTCCGTGTCACGTGGTTGCACAAGCAGCGGATAGCTCGCTCGTCCGTTGTTAGTCCGTCCGTTCGTCCGTCCGTCCAGTGTCAGTGTCAGTGTCAGTATCAGCGTCAGTAAATCCGACGTAAAATGCGTCGCTCGGACAGGACGGCATCTAGATACTTTCAAGTATAAGTATAAGCACAGTCGCTTGTTGAACAACCTGTCGTAATCACTCAGGACATCTCTTCCATTGGAAACAAAAGTAAACAGCATTACCACCTTTACTTCCGTTCAAATCCATCTCAACCATCTACAATGACTTACACTTGGCTCGTTACGGGAACCACTTCCGGAATTGGTGAAGCTCTGGTCAGGGACATTCTTTCCCGCGGAGACAAGGTAATTGCCTCCGGTCGCAAGGTCGAGGAGCGCCTCGGCCCGCGTATTCCCGAATCAGAGAACCTCGAGTATCTCGAACTTGACGTCACTGCACCTCAGGCGCAGATTAACACACAAGTGAAGAAGGCCTGGGATCTCTTCGGGTCAATTGACGTTTTGGTCAATAACGCTGGTCGAGCTGGAGTCAAGAGCGCCGAAGAGGCAGAGTAAGTCCATGTGTTCCCTTGCCACTGCCACCATGATTGCGTTTAAAATAGGTGGCTGACATCAAGTAGCGACGACTACATCAATGACATGTTCCAAGTGAACCTATTCGGCCAAATGCGTGTTACTCGTGCCATCCTCCCGATGCTCCGCGCTCAGGGTCACGGCTGTGTCGCCTTTACCTCGTCGAGTTCTGCCTGGGCACCACTACCCTTTATGTCACACTACGCATCCTCAAAGGCTGCCTTGAGCGCCTATGTCGAGGCCCTACACAAGGAAAATATGCCTCTGGGTATTCGATGTGTCGCCATTGAATCTGGTGGAATTCCTACATCTTTAGGGCAGCCTCGTGAAGAGGGCAAAGAACCATTTAGCATCCCAACCATCGATGCTCACTTGCCCCTCTTCGGTGAGCTGATGAACCTGTTTGGCAAAACCCCGATGGACGTTATGCCAGGGGATGTGACCAAGGTTGCAAAGGGTATCGTGGACATCGTCAAGAGAGAAGGTGTGGCCAAAGGACTGCCATGGCCCACCCGCGTCCCGTTGGGCTCAGACGGCTGGGGATATGCTGCACAGAGATGTGAGGAGCATCTAGAAGTCTTGAATGATTGGAAAGATGCCAGCTTTGGCACCGACCGAGATGGTCCGGCCGCTGTGACGACAAAATTGATGCACAAATTTACAACCGCACTCAACGTCGAATGACTCCAAAGCTCTCGGCAGGTTTGAGAGGACATTGGGTGCAAAAAGACACTAGCAGCTAAGCTAGATAAGACGCAAATATTTTCTGTGTTTTATTGTGTATGCTCTTAAATTATCAAGCCATTTTCCTCTCAGAGGCATTTCATTTTTGCTATAATTGAATGAGAACCCGCCACTCGACAACAAAGGGGCTTCTAACTGAGTGAGGAAGAATTAGATCCCTGCGAGATACCCTTTACTTTTTGTCACACCCAAGGTCCACGTTTCAGGGACTGCACGGACCGTTCGTCCATCAAATTCTTGGCCACATCTGCCACGCGAAGAGGTTAGCCTTCTGTTTGATGTTTAGTTCCCATCCATGCGTGTGAACTTTAAAGAACTGAAGCAGGCAACTAGACTATTTATCGGAATTAAATGGGAAAGCATCCAGGTCGCCTCAGATTGTATGACCCCTCAAATATTGATATGCGGCGCAGGAAATGCGCACTGCAATACGAACATGCCCTACTCAATACGTGCTGGCACGTAAGGGCTGTATTTATACAAATTCTGATTGCACTTGCCTATCATGCGGAGAGGCTCACAAGGGATGTGTTGCAGTGCACTGCGCTGGCAATTGAAATACGAACTGCTGGCTGTGGTTAAAGTAGCTAATGATCAGAGTTGTCCCAGGGGTTTACGAAACGTCCCAAGTTAACATCTTCAAGTTGAGAATAAAACATCGGTGGTGGCTTGTTGTGGTAGATTAATTCTCCACGTCCTGAAGCTGAGTTACATTTATGTGCCTTATAGTTAGCAATGGTAGATTCCAAACGTCCGTCGGTGGGATGCTAGGTCAATGGAAGGGAAATTCGTCCACGTGTTTAACCTGATATTCTTCCTGGTATTCTCGTCGGATGCTTTTGTACCAGTTTGCGAACTGTAACACCTTGGAAGGTGGTTGTACTTGTTTTCACCAAGGCCATTGACATCTCTCCAGGGTAGCGGTTGCAGAGTTTTGTTATCAGGTCCTCCAGATAGGCGCCCGACCGGTCTGTCTCGTCCTTGTTTAATCACGGCCAGTAGAAACCATGCACAAGTTTGCAGTTGGCCGACTTCCAAGC
Source organism: Neonectria ditissima (assembly GCA_001305505.1). Classification (NCBI taxonomy): domain Eukaryota; kingdom Fungi; phylum Ascomycota; class Sordariomycetes; order Hypocreales; family Nectriaceae; genus Neonectria; species Neonectria ditissima. Next base: position 160,136 of record LDPL01000017.1, on the reverse strand, counting down.
CGTTATCAGGGCGGGCCAGGTGCCCGGCCGGGTCTTCCGGATGCGCCCAGTCAGTGTGGGCGGTCAGCCTGAAAAATACGACATCCCCTGTTGCAAGCGACGTGAAAGTGAGGACTGACAGTGTATCCCTGACCCAACTGCTTGTCTCACGGGTGCATCCGAAAAGTAGGCATTCCTCCGAGCAGAATGGGCACCGTAGTGGGTTTCAAGATCCGAATTACACCAGCCTAGGGTTACCTTTTCGGCCCCTCGGGACATCGGGGGGGGGGGCAGGGCTAGACAGGGGTTGCTAGATCGGCTCCTGTCAACTAGACTGTTTCTCGAGCTTTTAGCGGGTCAAATCTTAGAGTACCCTTAATAATAAGCATATCCACGCCAAAGGCCATTGAAAAACATGGTCCGGCGAGGGAAGGCCCAAAGCTTGACAGCGTAGATGAAGTAGCCAAGGGAAGCATTAAGGTGCAAAGAAGCCGCATCATTTGCCCGTCCACTATGGATTTCTCTCCCATCTTTCAACGACAGACTCGTCACACAAGACACGAGACATTGAATGGCCCAACAATTGTTCGTATTTGACAGCCGAACCGTCGGGGTGGAGATGGGAAATGTCAGGGGCTAGCATGGCTGTTTTAGAGTGGAGTCTGGACGTCTAAACATTCCACCGCCTTATCGATCCTGTGCAGTAATTCCGCCAATGGCTGTTGGGCTGAATAAATGCAACTGCGGCCTCGCTATCGTGGTTGGTGGCTTGTCGTCTTGCCGTCGGTCCTGAAACCGAACTTCGGCCAGAGGCGACCGAAGAGCCCTGGAGCAATCCATCCATCACCCATGCATGGAAGCCGGGACTCGGGAGCCGCTAATACAGCTTCATGAACCAGGTGAGCGCAGAGAGCAAAGGCTTCAACCGATTTGGCTTTTGTATAAAGGCGTCGTGAGCCACCCGCTTCTGCAGTTCTCGTCATTCTCAAGCACTTCATCATTCTTTGCCTTTAATCTTCATTCACACTCATTAGCCCTGGTGGTTATACACTCGTTTTCACTCTCAACCAACAAATCAACAAACAACACAACACTCAATTCTTTTACCCAAGTCTTTCCAACAACATTCACCATGAAGTTCTCCGCTGTCCTCACTGGCCTCTTCGCCACCGCCGCCCTCGCCGCTCCCTCGGCCGACATCACCCCCAACACTGTTGGAGTCCTCGAGAAGCGCGCCTCGTTCCCCATCCCTGCCTCCAAGGGCTCCGTCACCTACAAGAAGGTCCAGACCATCAGCGGTACCTTCGATGGTGGCATGAAGACCTACGGCCGAGGTGTCAAGTGCACCGGCCAGGCCGAGGGTGGCGACGCTGACGCCGTCTTCATTCTCGAGAACGGTGCTACCCTCAAGAACGTCATCATCGGCGCCGACCAGATTGAGGGCGTTCACTGCAAGGGTGCCTGCACCATCGAGAACGTCTGGTGGAAGAAGGTCTGCGAGGATGCTCTCAGCATCAAGGGCAACGGCAACGCCCTCATCAAGGGCGGTGGTGCTACCGGCGCCGATGACAAGATCATTCAGCACAACGGTCTCGGCACTGTCACCATCGACGGCTTCACCGCCGTCGACTTCGGCAAGCTCTACCGCTCATGCGGCAACTGCAAGGTCATGGGCCAGCGCAACGTCGTCGTCAAGAACGTCAAGGCTTCCAACGGCAAGCTCCTTACTGGCATCAACTCCAACAAGGGCGACGTCGCCACCATCACCAACACCTGCGCCACCTCGGTCAAGAAGATCTGCACTGAGTACAAGGGCACCACCCCCGGCAACGAGCCCAAGGAGATCAGCTCTGGACCCAGCGATCACTGCAAGTACTCCACCATCAAGGCCTGCTAAACGGTTTACCGTCTGGCACTGTCCAACATGTTGGTTGCTTGTCTGATCCGAGATTAATGGTGCGTGAATCTTGGATCGAGGAGAGTTAGTTGTTACTTGTATACCTTTTATTCTTTCTTGATACTATAGCTTGTTTCCACGTAAATAGGCAATAATATTTATGCTTTTCATCACCTTGTCGGATCAGAAACTTATTTGCAGTTGCGATGTGCTGGTACCTCACCCTAATTCAAGCTTGTTCATTCCGACCCCAGGCTAGTAGCGATCGGCTGTTCTTCCAAGGCAAAGGTCCATCTTCAGCGACTACCAGAGATTTGAGTATAGACACTAGACTATAACCTAACTCACGACGTTCTTGTTAAGAAAGAGCGTCTGGACATTGCAAAATCCCTTCAACCCGTTCAATCCCCACTCTGTACCGATTCCACTTTCCTTGTGTCCCCCGAAAGGGGCTGTTGGTGAGAGATCAAAGTGCGTATTAATCCACACATTACCAGCTTGGATTCTTTTGCCGATTCGCGCTGCCTTTCCAACATCATTAGACCAGACGGAAGCCCCAAGTCCCATCCGCGTGTTGTTCGATCGGGCGATGACTTCTTCCTCCGTCTTCCAAGATAGAAGCGGCACGATGGGTCCTGTGACGAAAGTAAGCATTTTGTAATATTGAGTAGGTCAAGTTTCATACCGAAAGGCTCGTCGACGACAATCCTTGAATCCTCCGGAGGCTGGTCAATAACCGTTGGGTTGACGAAATAACCATCAGACGGCGAGACTTCTCCTCCAACAGCCACCTTCCACCCTTGCATTTTGATATCCTTAAAAAAGGACTTGACTCGGTTGTACTGCATCTCGTTTTGGATAGGACCATGACTGACTCCTTCCTTTGAGCCGTCTCCGAGAACATACGACTTGACCTGCTTGACCAACGCCTCGCGGAACTGGGGGAGAATAGATTCATGAACATAAATGCGCTTTATGTTCAGGCAAATCTATCATGAAGAATCAGTCGTACGCAGCGCATACAAAGTAGCATAGGAAAATACTCTGGAGTACACACCTGGCCGGAATTGAGGAAAGCAAAGAAAGCGACCTGGATTGTAAGCAGATGTGTACTAATGAGATCAACATGACCACTCACCTTCTCAGCAACCTTATCAACGTCAACATCGGGACAGATAATGGCCGGGTCGTTACCACCGCTAGTTATCGTCTCAGTATATCTTCCATGCACTAATCGCTTAAAGAAAGGACTTACAGCTCCAACGTGACTCTTTTCATTGTCTCGCTAGCACTCTGAAGAACAAGCTTTCCGGTAGCTGTAGAACCAGTGAAGCTTATCTTACCGATACCGGGGTGACTAGTCAACCAGGGGCCAAGTCTGTCGTCTCCGCTGAGGGATTGAACCACACCCGGTGGAAAGAACTGTTGAGCAAGTTCAACAAGTTTGAGCCCACAATATGGGGTGAAAGGCCTATAAGGAGACGTTAGCACAATAGGGTCTATTCTGAAACTTCCAAAGTCTGGGTGAAAAAGCTTACGAAGGCTTCACAATGATAACGTTGCCTGTCAAGAGAGCAGGGGCTATTTTTCCTGTGGCCAGCAGAAGAGGAAAGTTCCATGGGATTATTGCTCCCACAACACCGATTGGAGTGTAGGTAGTGATCACGCTGCGAGTCTCGTTATCCTCGATAACGTCTGTTGGTAAAGGGATATTGGCCATGCCACGGATCCATTCGATGGCCGCCTTTGTCTCGGCCTCCGCTTGGGGAATCTGTGATATGGAAATTGTCAAAACCGGGCCGACACATTCCATGTGGGACACTGACCGGCTTTCCTTGCTCCGTGGTGAGAAGGTCTCGAAACTTGTGCTGCAGTTGGTCCACGGCATCTGCGTAGGCGAGCACGGCACGGCGACGGTCCTCGAAGGGGACGTTTGACCAACTCCGGAAAGCTTCCGTACCAGCAGTGACTGCTCGATCCAAGTCATCTTTGGTGGACACAGGGACTTCGCCCAGAGGCTTCAAGTTGGCAGGATTTATTCCATGGCGTGTTTCTCTGGTAGTCGTGATTTCTCCACCAATGACCTGGACGAAGTTGTCAAAGTCCAAAGGCTTGACGGGCTCTTTCGTACCGTTTGTTGGGGTCTTAGCTGTCATTCTTCTTTTTATTTTAAGAGGAGTATGTTAAATGGGAAAGCTCGTGTGTCTTTGGGTTCATGGGACTGTAATGGTGCTGGAAACGGTTGGTCGCCGAGTCTTGCTGGTGGAAAGAGTCGAGTTTTACGCTTCCTGGGTGCGGCATTTTATCCGCTTCAGAGAGCAGCAGTGGAACGTGACATGAGTTTCTTAAGCCCTTTTAGCGGTCCGAAGTTACCTATTACCGGTCCGAAGTTCCTTATCAGCGGTCCGAAGTTGTGGATGTGAGCGCCCAGTTTCTCTTTTGTGGCGGTAGCGTGATCGGAATGTGACACAATCAATGCTCTTACCCCGCATCTGATCTTGACTGCCCCGCCCATACAAGATCGGTGAGCAATGTGGAAATACGTCATGCATGAGGTGGGAAAGGAAGAGTCGAGGCTGCTTTCATTGATTCGATTGGCTCCGGGTTCGGAGATTGGGAGCCCCTCGAGGGTCCACGTGATTGGAAGTGCCTCGGGCTATCAGACCAAGGCCACGACATCTTTTTACACATATTAGCCAGTCGTTATCGGAAGTAAAAGATGCAGCCTAACACGACACGATGAAACAGGTAAGGGGACGTGTGTCTATGCCGTCGTTTACGATATCAAGTATCTATAAGTATCAAGCTCTGACGCCTGAAAGTAAACTGCATCTAAAACCATTGAACAGAAGAAGAAGAAGAAGAAAAAAAAGCCAATGCGGAAGGCCAGAGCCCGTGATTTCAAGTTACGCTCCAACACTTACAGCTTCACCGCCATCCCCTGCGCATTCTTGTTCCCTCCCAGCTTTGCCAAGTCGAAATGCTGAACTTGGATCTTCCTGATCGCATCCACCACCGTGATAGCCGCATGAGTTGTACCATTTCCAGGGCTAAGAGCATAGACAAAGTTGCCGGCAGTCCTGAGGTCAATCAATCCAGGGTCGCCGTTCGCGCTGAGGTCGATGAGACTTTGAACGCTCGCATCAGTCAACGACATCTCCACCAGTCTGTTGGTAGCGACGTCCGCCACGAATGCAGTTTTTGTTGCCAGAGAGACGGCAACCCAACACGTCGCCTTTTGTCCGCTCACTGCAGCTTTGGCCTTTACTGTTGCAACGTCGGTTTTGGAATCAAGAGAAAGAACGGCGCCGCCAAACGAAGCATCTGTCACGAAGATGTCCTGAGAGCCCGGAATCGTAGAAGACCCAAAGAGAACCGCAGTACCATTCGGTGACGATTTAACGGCCTGCTGGCTCAGAGATGCCGGGCCAGAATCCGTAGCACTTCTTGCCCAGGATTCGACAGGGAAGACGGCCAAAAACCCAGTCTGCTTCTTAGGGGGATTGCCCTTGACAGTAGCGAACAAACTATTTTCATCGTTGGAAAAGAAGACTTGCGAAACTGTGTTGAAAGGTCCCACGGGTGGCGTTGATTGATCGAGGTCAAATGGACGAAGATTGTCCATGCCTTTGATGCCTTTGTGAGAAAATTGACTGCATGCGACTCCAGCCTTGGCACCGGAGGATCCAACGCAGACCAGTTTGTTCTTTTCAGATGCTGCAACAGTATTTGGGAACTCCCCAAGAACAGCCACTGGCGTGCCAACCATTGTGAGCTTGGTTGGGTCGTGGCGATCGATGTTGAACATGGTGACTGTGTTTGACCCAGGATTGACAGCAAACAGGTTCTAATGGAGAAGAGGTTAGAAAAGAACACAGCATCGTTGACATTTAAACATACATTACCAACAACAGTCAGAGCCGACTGAGAGAGGAGTGCATCTGGGCCAGCAGGCTGCTTTGTTGTACTGTCAATGGCGTTTGATCCGGCGCCGCCAGTTGCGGTATGTCTGCCTCTGGACAACTTGCCGTTGTCCGCAATCGAAAGACTGATGATGGCGTTCTCGTGATCGTTTGTAATCATGTAGATAGCCTTCCCCGGCTTCGAGGCTGTATCGCAGCTCGCGGGATGTCCCAGCGCCACTGGCACCAAGTATAGAAGCAACGCTAGTACATGGGCGTGCATCCTTGCAATCGACTGGCAATATCAGGTAAAATAGAAGGATGCAGGAGGAATGATAGGCAAGGACCGATATTGGATGAACAGTTGAGTCGCTGGAAAGGTAACTGGTAAAGAGCTGGATCAATTCGTTGTTGAGACGGCAAATACCTGCATTTATAATATCTGTATGGAAATTCGCAGCTGAGACGTTGTGGTGCATTTCGTCAGAGCATCCGCTCGGTGATTCCATGGCGCAGCTTTTGATGGATCTGGGATAATCAGAATTTCCTATTTGGGAAAAAATGATTACAGGAGTTTGACATCGGGAGGCCAAGGCTCAGCATGCCAGGGGCTGTGGTCCCCCCTGTCGGTTGGATAGTGTGAGACCGGGGCCGATTACCCGGTAGACACTGCTAGGAACTTGGTACACAAGTGGTCAGCACATTATTCAGCTCTATGCGAATGATGAGTCCATCCGAGCGAAGCGTAGTGGATGACGATCGCAGTGCTGACTACTGCTTCCAGGGTAACTACCCTATATCCCCCGTCGACAACTCACCGTTTCGCTGAACTAAAGCAATAGTTGATACCGTTCCATTTGGCGTTGAATACTTCTGATGAAACTCTGTGGGGCCGTTCTTGGCTGTTCTGCGAACTTCTGGCCACACAGTCCGCGTTGCTTTCCAGGCTGCATCTTTGCTAACATCATAGCTCGAGTTGCATGCTGCTTACGGAGGTAATTTGCCTAGGACTTGAATAACATCATCTCAAAAACTGTGAGCCCCTTTTCATGTTCGTGAAGCGCTGCGCCTACACAGGATGGCTGGTTTCGTTGACGCTATTCTGTGTTTGGTTTAACCCATACTCCTAGCCCCGAAGCCCGAAGCGATCGTCAGATTAGCGTCGGATTAGCGTCGGATGATGGTGCCTCAGGAGTCAAAAGTTTCATGGGAAAGAACAGCACCGACCTCTGGATTACTTGCATCACAGGAACAACACACCGACTACCTTCATCTTACCGGCCACCCATTGCATCAACTAACCTCGGGCCCAACATCACCCCAGAATGAGTAAAACATATTCCGTATCTTCAACCCCGGAGGTTTGTCGCCACCCGATTTCATCAACTCCATCATCTCGCTTCTGCGCGACTGAGAAGCGGCGATCCACTGACGGGTCGTTCTCGTAGGCTCGAAGCAAGACCCGGTCGAGAAACGGCGTGGTCAACTGCGTAGGGCCCAACAGTGAGTTTCACGAAACACTAATTTGATGTATCTAATTGGTTTTGTAGAAACTACCGCCATCGCAAAGATAAATATGCAACGTCTTTGGAGAAGGAACTAGCCCGTACAAGGGCTAGCGAAGCAAGTCTAATGCGTAAGGTTGAACAGCTGCAATCCACAGTAAAGGCGTTCGCGGGATTGTTGTCAGTTCACGCCATAGATATCCCAGCCGACATTTGGTCCGAGGACGAGACCGACATGACAAGCCAGACAGTAGTCAGCACCCCAGAAACCTCCCCATTCTCTCCATTCCATCAAAATCAGCTTCTAGCAAGGAGGATGAAACCCCCTGTTAGTTCCCCGGAGGATTTGTATGGTGTGGGAGGAAACGAGAGCCCTTCGCCGACACCGCAATGGGGCTCGACAAGTGGCTACCAACCACAGCCAGAACCTCTGGCTCTATCAAATTATCAATACCACTCAGTTCGGCCAACAGATTCTTGGGCCGAGGTTTCTCAAGCCTCGATGCCCTACCAAAACCTCTACAGGCGAGTTTGTGACGTTGACCTTGTGACATTTGGTATGGAGTTTGTCTTGATGTAAGTTTTCAACTCCCTTTGCAATGCCATGAATAGTTTATGGAAAAGCCATAAGGACTTATTTGCTGATCAATTTCCACCACAAGGCTTGAAAGACCTTGTCTCGGTCACATCCGCGGCGATCCAAACAAACCCAGCGAACCAGCCGGCCACGAACTCACAGTGTCAGCCCAGCTCCTCTGTATATCGCCTTCCCTGCCATCCAACGAACTAACTCCATCATTCCAAGAAGCTCCGTCAGCCCTACTTGATTGCCTGCTCAATCTATCGCCGGATTTGTGTGCAGATGGTGAGGTCACACCAATTCAAGCGTGGAATTATGTCAGGTCCCAACCTCATTTTCTTAATCTCGAAGTGACGAGGCTGTGGTCATTGTTGGAAGGATTACAACAAGCAGTAAAATGTCATGGGTAAGTAAAAATAGGTTAAGCAATCTAATATGCTACATGACTCACTCCAGATGTAGGTTCGGGGCTGTTTTTGAGTGGGCTTTCTTTGAAAACCTAGTGCGTAACATGTTTATGCTTCAGCACACTCCCCATTCATCATAAGAGCATCTAGAAGCATTAGATTTAGTTTAATACTTGGGTACAGAGGATTGAGACGAAGCAGACTACTCTGATATAACGTTCAAAGCGACAGAAAACTCGTCTTATATACTGACATCTGTCTGATGATTAAACCATCAAACCGCATTCTTCAGAGCCAAGCGACAACCCGCACAGACTACCATACCGCACCCAGGGCAACGAAAACAAAACCGAGGAGTACCGCGTTGACGGCGTTGGTATTTGCCTGGTCCAGGGATCTGCTCCCACCATGCTCGATGTTTGCATGGACCTTTCTACCTTGTCGTATCCCTCAGTATCCCTCGCTTGCGAGCCTTTGCACTCTTCTCTAGCCCATAAACTTTCCATCTTGCTTCTCCATTCCCATTTCCAGCGTTATCCTCAGTATCAGCCGATTTGCGTTTTTCATGGTGACTTCTTGACGCCTCCTCCGCTACTCCTTTCCAAAACCGTGCTTCCGCCGCAGACTGCCTTCTTTGTGCGTCCGCGGCCCTTGTAGATTCCTCTCTCGCTTCAAGAGCTTTGTCTTCCTGTGCGGACTTTTCCTTGCGTATTGCTTCCTTCCGCACTTCTGCCCATTTTCCGCGTTCCTCCTCTTGTTTTCGACTCTTCAGCCCTGCTGGCCCGGTCATACTGGTACTGTGCCGGAGTCTTTTGACCGCGCACTTGGTCAATAGCCTCTTGATGCTTCTTCAGCTATTTCCTCCTGGTTTAGACAATTGCTTTGCGTTGTTCAAGATACTGATTCGTTGTCCGCCTTGTGTAGAAAGTCACTTGCTCGAAGGTCAATTTGACAGTTTAAATTGAACTCAGTGGTCTATAGCCTATCATCTCTCACACCCATATTCTCATCCAAGAGGTCATCAAGTTCAGGCATTTTCTTCTTACAAATCTGCACTGACAGCATTACAACAGACGCAATCTATAGAAACGAAAGCCGAGTATCAGTAAGTAGCCATTCAATGTACTGGAAATTGAATGTAAGGGGCTGGACTACTCACTCAAGCAAGACAAATCAAGACTGCAACCACAATTTGAGTTAGCTTCATTTTCCCCGCTCAGTGTGCATGTGCTGTACCATCGTCAATCTTGAGACAGCCGGTGATGGAATGCTTAGTATAGAGTCTTTGAGGAAGACAAAAAAAGGTTAGGGATCCTAAGATGCCAAATATGAGGACATGATCGAGGGCTCCCCGCTGTCTGGGGTTGTCGAAGTTCACGTCGTAGCCGTCTGGTGGCGGTAGAAACGTGGTCACGCCGTCCGTTATTGGATAGGTAGCCATAGCCACATGCTGCGACAAACAACCTAGATAAGATGAGGTCCGCTCGGCCACCTGCATGTTTTTGTATGCCGAGCCATGAATCTGCCGTCTTTCGAAGCACAGTCGAGAAGACTTTGTCCCGGGTTGCCAGGACGCAGGAGTGCGCCGGCCTGAGAGTAGATCGAAAACAGACAGAGCGGATCATCCGTTGCTTCTTCGAGAGCAACCATTGCGACCTGCCGTAAGAGGATGGAACGACCGTCGCTGACCTGGATGAAGGACCATAATGCCTCATTTGTAAAATTAACAGACGTTGTAAGGACTGGGGCTTGTCTCTAACCCTGGCATTTCAACGCCTCCAAGTAGTAATCTAGAGTTGAGGCGCATGCATCGTCATTTCCCGCACCCTACAGGCCAATCACTGGCTTTAACCGGTCAGGTTACATTGCTCTGTTGGGCACAGCCAACACACTCGTGAACCGGATGATGTCTCCCCAGGGTGGGTGTGATGCAACCCTTGCATGCTACTTCCGGCAGTCCGCTCCATGGTTCCATTTCCTGTAGACAGAGGATGGCCAGGGGGGTCTCGCAACATAGTATTGGCGGTTAATCAAGTGGCCTGGGCACTTATCAAAAGTAATAACGTAAAATCATCGACTAACAGCCAACAACCAACAGCCAACAGACAGAAGCCAAAAGCCGGGGGAAAACTCCCTCAAGCTCGGCCCGGACGAGAGAGTCACCGGCCCGCCTCTCCCCGAGTGATTTGCAACCCTGCGGCCTTTCTGATTGAAGTGGAAATCACTCGGGGTTTGCAAGGATAGCCATGTTTGCTGGCTGGCTGGGATTGGAGATATGTACATGCTGCATAGTTGCGTGTGGGCCTTGTCGTCTGCAGTTGACGACGGATGGTTCCCTCTGAAAGCGGTGATGCCAATATCTCATACCCACTTTATGTATCACACAAAAGGCCGCGAGAAGTCTTGTGTTCCACGACTGCTTTGCTTTTCCAATATATGGCACTGTCACCATTTCCATCTTACCGGTCATCTCGAATCCAGCCAAGAAGCCATGGCCCGCTTTACTTCAACCATCTCCGCACTGACGGTCCTCGTTGGAGCAGCTCTTGCGTCGTTCCACTCCAACACGGGCCTTCTACAGATGGTCACCTACGTCAAGCGCCATCCTCATTTTACGCGCGACGAGTTTTGGGTGTACTGGGAGACCCAGCATGCCCCCAAGGTCGTCCCGTTGGCCACCCACTTTAACATCAGCCGCTACCAACAGGTATGAAGAATACATTGATCAACCCTCCCTTCTAGGAGAGTGTGGCGAACATTCAACTGAAAATGCCGAACCTCTTACGATGCACAGATACAAGTCGGAGGCAAAATCCCTCCAACCGAGGCTGGAGTCTCTGCACCAGTCTCCAATGAACTTGTCGATTTTGATGGGATTGCCATGTTCTTGTACTCGTCCCCTGACGTGTTGACTGCTATGCTTTCCCATCCTTACTACCTTGAAGTTGTCGAGCCCGACGAGCACGTGTTTATTGACAAGGAGGCTTTTGGTGGTGGCATGGTTGCTACGTATTTTGGCAACAACATCGAGGCTGTGGATCGTGCTAAGGATGTCTGGGTCGGTGATAGAGCTACGCGTAGGAGTTATCAGAAGCTTTTTAACTCTTACCTGTAAAGAGTTGTATGTATTTGGCAAATGTTCTCCCTCTATAGTAAACTTTCAATGCCTTTCTTATTTGAATACTATGGAGGTTTATCTACTTGATAACTATCACCTGTATCTGGCAGGTTTGGTTTCTCTGTTGAGATTGTGACGATACTGTATGGTGTTCTTGGCTGCCTGAAGTAGCGACTAGGGTGGTTTGCATTGTGGTTGCTTGTGTTGTTGTGCTGTGTTGCATCGTTGTGGTTTGTATTTTGTTAGGGATCAGGCGTGTTAGTACTTAGCGGTGTTCAATGTTACGTTAAGTAATACTAGGAGGGTGTTTAGGCGCCCTTCTATTGGGAGCCAAGTTCGAGTTTGCCACCTAATACCAGATTAACCGACCATACTTTAGTAGAGCTTGAGATTAACTTTGGATGTTCTTGGCCGACGCGGAAGCTTGCCAGGCCGGGGAGTTTCGTACCCCAACTACTCCAACTAGGGCTGGCCAGTGGATTGGTTCGCATACGACAGGCGGGACGTCCGGCGGGGTCTAAATACTGGCAATTGCGGCGGAGCGTAGTGTGCCCTTCGCCAGATGCCTCTTGGGAAATGTGCGAATAGGAAAACATGATAATTTGCGTCTTGAAAATAAATCTCTCAAGTCGTGGATCTAATCTACCAGGTGTCCTACTTCGTGGGCGCGTGAAAACAGAGCGCTCTACGAAGCCCTACCTAACCTTTGTGTAAAGTTCTTGAAAAGCCTGCCGTAAATAACACATGAAAGAAACCCTGCTTAAAATCAGCCCTCGTTATTCCATTCACGTCGACATGCTACTACTAAGGTAAACCTTAGTACTAAGTGTATCACGGTCAGCTCTGAGGCGCGGTTGCTACTATCACGATAAACCCTAGTCCAACATAGGTTTATTACTGTAGGAAACCCATCTGTTATTGATACTGACGAGGCATTTGCTTATAACGAAAAGAAACTAGCGACCTAGTTACATCGATGTTTAGGGCAAGTTCAACATGGTTCTGTGCCCGTGGGGATAAGGCTGGCCTGCCTATCTGGCTTAATATCCCGGATCCTTTACAGGTAACCGATCAGCTCGTGTTAGGTACTAAGACACTAGGACCCCTCTTTGCAACTGTGGTCTCCCTCAGGGGTCGCTAGTACTACTGATTATTTTCCTGATAAGACCCTGTCGTTGACTTGCAGTGTGAAAATTAGGACCGGGATGGAGCTGTAGACTTAACTGCCGCTTAGTCACTTGACATAACAATGCCTGTTACAGGACTTATCGCGGACTACAACGGCCGTTCACGCACCGAGACGGAGTTACTCTTCTATCAGAAACCTAACTCCGGTTGAGTTTCGGCCATACGGGACCAAAGTAATCCCGTGGTCAACGTCGGCGGGACTGGAAAGCCCGAAAACCTGAACTCTACTGGGAGCGTCCAGATGGCCCCGTATGTTAATTGGTGGATGAGCATTGAACAAAATCTGAAAGCAGAGTCGATCCACAATTCTAATCCTAATCGAGAACACAGAACTTCCACTGTGTGAGCTTTCTGTATAGTAGCAGCCGCGCTCTAGAGGCCGCCGCACTCCTAGTAGTGAGCTTTCTGTTGGTGAACGGTAAATCCTGACAGGCAGTATCATAGGGCCCCTAGGATATATAAACCCTCTACCGCCTGAAAAGCCGTTTTGTCTGTTTTTACTCTAGATGTACCCTCTTCTATATCTACAAACCAAAAGACTATCTCGCGCTTTGTTACAACTGTTTGCTCAAGATGTCAGATGTTCCAGACGTCAGCTATCGTCCTGTTGCGACAAGCAAAATTCATCGGACAGTATACCCATCAATCTCACCATCTCGGCCAGAATTGTCTCAAGCTGGAAGAACCGTCCTTGTCACTGAAGGTAGTGCAGGTATCGGCTTCGCGATTGCCATTGCTTTTGGTCATGCCGGTGCTGATCGGGTCATCATTGTCGGGAGAGATCAGTCGAAGCTTGATGAGTCAACTAAGAAACTTACACAAGAGTGTCATGAGTCTGGGACAGTATTTGAGGGAATCTGTTGCCAAATTGCCAATCCCGAGAGTATTGATGCTTTATGGGATAAGCTAGATGCAAGAAAAACACGAGTTGATGTGCTTGTACTGAACGCAGCTGCATAGACCGATCAACACGGGAAGATGGGAACATTGGGATGGAAGAAAGTGTGGTCAGCTTTTGAAATCAACGTCCGAAGTTTGCATCAATTTTCCGAACGGATGTGGAAACAAGATTTAAGTTCAGGTAACAAGGTAAGCTTTTGTCTGAATTTTGTTCTTGGTTCCTCTTCACCAGGAATGTCCTCAAATCTCAGCTAAGACGACTGTTTACAGAAATACATCGTCAACGTTTCTGCTTGCGCCATTCATGATTTTCCTACGGCGGACTTTTCGCCTAGCTATGCCTTGACTAAGAACTCGGGCACTCTCCTCTTACAACAACTGGCACGCGAATGGCAATCATCTGATGTTCAGATTGTCAGCTTCCATCCAGGCGCAGTCTATACTCCTGCAGCCAAAGGGTTTGGACTCAAGGAAGACTCATTGTCCTGGGATGATAGTAAGTAGAATTGTGATACAAAGTTTAGGCATGTAACACTAACCGCGAAAACCTTATAGACAGTCTTCCGGGCTCAGTCGCTGTGTGGGCTGCATCTGAAGAGGCTGCATTTCTGCATGGTCGATTCATTTGGTCGGCTTGGGACGTGGATGAGCTTCGTTCCGGTGAGCTTAAGGAGCGGCTTGAAAATGACGATAAATTTTTGAGGATTGGTGTGCATGGCCTTTAAAACTTGAGCCTATTGGGTTTAATAGAGGACTCCTATAGCCATGAAGGTAGTAAAGACTTCCAATACGACGATGCTTGGCACATGTAAAAACGAGGCTATCCGACGGTTCGCGGTCGGTGTCAAAAGGGTGCTCGTAAAGATCAACTTCCTTTCAAATTCCGACACATTCACCCTTCAAGTGCCTACTGTAAAACTACCAGCGTACTAGATCCTGGACATTAACAGGCAACCCAGACTTCATAGAATGGTTCGCCCCGACACCGACCAGTACAGCGTTACCACCATCGCGAATAAAAGCAGCCCGGTTGAACTTATCACTGTCGCCGACAATAACGTCATGAAGCAGAACAGGGTCGCCTCCGCCATGCCCACCCTCTCCCTTGATGACATCAACCTCATATGGCTCTCCAAACAAGGGGTAGACCACAATCTTAGTCTTCTCAACACCTCCCTGGATGTAGTCAACGTTTTGGACTTCTTTCTTAGCGACTGGCTCTAGAGCAGCTGAGTAGCCACCCTCAACCACGGTGATCTCGAGGCGCCCTTTGCTTCCGTTGAAGACGCAACGGTAACCCTCCCATGGGGCATACGCGTAGGTGTTGTAAGTCATGACGGCGCGGTTCTTGTACTTGATAATCATGGAGAGGGTGTCTTCGATGGTGATGCCTTCAGCAAAGCAATTCCGGTCCCGGATGTAGCCATCTTCATGCTCAGCATCCAGGTACAGTTTCTTCAGTGTGGGGCTGTTGTCAATCTGAATGGCGAATGGATCGTTCTTGGCCTCCTCGTTGTTGAGGTACCGATCTCCCAGGTTGGCAACGCCGCGTTTTTCGGCGTTTTGTTTGCCGTAGAACCGGAGGTCGCCGACGCAGTAGACCGTCTCGGGCTCAGTGTTGAGCCAGAAATGGACGAGATCGAAATGATGGATCGACTTGTGCATCTGAATGCCGCCGCTGTTGTTCTTGTCCCGATGCCAGCGGCGCATAAAGTCGGATCCGTGCGCGCAGTCCAGGATCCAATCCATGTGGACGGTCATGATCTCGCCAATGACGCCGGACTGAATCAATTCGCGAACCTTGGTGTGGTGAGGGGCATAGCGATAATTGAAAAGAACGCGGATTTGCTTTCCAGTCTTCTTCTCAGCATCTATCATGAGTTGGAGCTTCTCCTCGTCGATCGTCATCGGCTTCTCCGTGATGGCGTCGCAGCCAAGCTCCATTGCTCGAATGCAGTAGATATGGTGCACACGGTCGATGGTGGTAACGATGACGACATCTGGCTTCTGCTCGGCAATCATCTTGTCAAAGTCCTCGGCTTTGTAGGTGGGCAGGCGCTCGCCACCTAGCTCAACCATGTGGTCGTTGCAAGCGTCCATGCGAGTTTGATTGGTGTCGCATATCCCGACCAGTTTAGAAACATCCTTGAAGTCCTGTATGATGCTTCGGTAGTAAAAGGATGAGCGGACGCCCATGCCAACAATGGCATATCGCTTGAGTTGAGTTGAAGTCATCGTGAAGAATGAATGTGCAATGAATGATTTGACGAAATGATTCTCGTCGCAACAATGTCACTGGTATCATCAAGAAACGGCCGAGTATAGCTCTGTTGCAAGTGGTTTTATATTCGCTGCCTCGACAAAGTTCGGTCGGTTGGGCAAACATCCAACACCCCGTAAGGCATGTTTGCAGACTCCCCACGCAGTCAGACAACCTGGAAGCGTGGCACACATCGCAGATCCCCGACGTCGAAGCGGACAGTGAGAGGCTCAGTGCCCAGCCGACCCCGACTTGGTTTAGCTCTCTTTGTTTGCATGACGTTACATTACTTGCATCACAAGACCCACAGTCAACAGACCGGCTTGCGGTCACATCCAAATCGGGGTCGGAAGTCGGAGCCTGATGAATCGATCATGATGTGACTCCCGACGGAACTGGTTGATACCGCAGTGACACCATTGTATTTCAGGCAAGGGTGTAACAGTGGAAGTAGATTACTACAGAAAAAATACCCTCTCTGGTTCCAGCCTAAAATCAGGGTCCCTTCGTATGCGGCCCAGTCACTACAATCCCGTCGATTTCTCGGTTAATGGCGGCCTTTGAGAACTTCCTTGCTGTCATGTGCTTTTCTGCAAACAGGATATCCAACTCCTCATAAGTCCGGCCGCGGGTCTCGGGGAGACGAAAATATGCCCAAATCAACGATAAAACTGTGAGGCCGCCAGTGAGGAGCCCGGTTTTGCCTCTCCAATTTGCCCATTCGGGGTTGAGAATGTACGGTGCCACGACACTGTTAATAACGTTGAGTACGAGATAAGTGCCACGGGCGATAGCCAAGGTTTTGGCACGCAACCTGGTCGCAGACACTTCGCCGTTAATGACGTACGGCAGCGGCCCAATTGTAAGACACCAGACGCCGAACCAGACCAAGTAAACAGCCGACGTGGCGAAGCCGAAAGCAGCAGTCTGAGGACCAAGTGCTAAGAAGCCGATCAAGAACATCAACAGTGCCAATACCACGCACCCGGAAAGGAAGAGGGTACGTCGGCCGTAGTTGCCACTCAACGCAGCCGATGCTAGGTTGCAGACGAGATGGATCCCCCCGATTCCGAGTGTCATCTTGAACGAATCATCCGAACTCAACCCCGCCTGCTGGAAAAAGTAGGTTGCATATCCTTGGATGACGAAGCCAGTGAGGATCTGGATACCCCATGATACAGACGCCACCTCGGTCCGCCATCTGTCGACTCCGGTGAAGCACGCCAAGTATGAGGTGTCTTTGCTAATATCTTGCTCCAAGTTGTTTGTTTGGATCATGAGTGCCACGGATTGTTTAGCTTGCTGCTTTGCAAGCTCCAACGTCGGGGCCGATGTAAGTCTCAACACGGACTTCTCGGCCTGCTGATAACGGCCCGTACGAACAAGCCACCACGGTGATTCGGGACAGAAGGTGGCGAGTGGGAAAATGATGACGGGCCATATTAGCTGCACTGCAAAAGGAATGCGATATGCCCATTGCCCTTCCTTATCGTTGAGACTGAACAGAACGGCATAGGAGAAAAACTGGCCGATTCCCCAGCATGCGACGACCCATGTTTCGAGGTAGCTGCGCAGAACCAGGGGCGCCACCTCGGATGCAAACGCCGGAGCCATGACAGTAAACAGTCCCCAAGGGATCCCACAGAGAAGCTGACCGACGAACAGGACCTTGACGGTTGGGGCAAATAGTTGGATAAATATTAGGGCTGTAAGTGATAATAAACCCCCCTGAAGAACAGGTTTGTGTCCAAATCGGTCTGTGAGATATCCGTTGAGGGTGATGCCGATGACATTTCCGACGGGGCTCCCCATGCCGAGAGCCATCTGCCACGGGGCACTCAGAGTGAACTTTCCAGTGTCACCGATCTCGTGTCCGTATTTCTTCTGAAACGCTGGGAATCCGAATAGGGTACCCATCAAGGCCGTATCGTAGCCGTCCATGATGATGCACAAACTAACGACGGCGGACCAAGCAACGGCTTTGGGATAGCGCTTGGTGGCCTGAAGAAATGTCGTGTTGTGTTCGTCCTCGGTAGCTAGAATGGCATCTGCCTTGAGCTTGGTATCACCTTCGACCTGGTCGTTGCTGGGAGAGTGCGTAGCTCGGGTGCTTGCCTCGACGTGTTGGGTTCCATGCTTGCTGTCAATGGAATGTCGGGTGGCCATTTCGTGTGGAGGAAGTCTTGAATTCGATGACTGGAAGATCCTTAGTGAACAGGCATAGATGAGTGAATCGTAGACTAACGGAGCAAAGAAGAACAGATAGAGGCAACAGAGTCAACGAGGGGGATCGTAGTTATTTGCGAAACTCACCTAGACCGAGTTTTGGTGGGCACCAGAAACCAGCCACCGAACCAATCAGTCCCATCATATCCAACCCCGGATGCAAGTGGATCAAGGAAATAGGGATTACCCCACGGGGATTTGTAGCATCGGTACAGCCTAAGCTGGTCGATCGTTCGACGCCGCTGGGGGCTTTTCACCAGTCCCGTGTGTGGCACAGATGAGCTAACAGTCCACACCACGGGTGTCGTACGACCAACCATGTCCGGCTGTCTCCTGGGTGCACCCTGGTATTGTCAACTTCCTTGTTTATCAGCTAACTGAGGTAGGGATTTTTTAGCCAGCGGCGGCAGTGACTAGCAAAGTTGCGGGGTAAATACCCGAGGACACGTCACATGGCGTTCAGTATCCAACCAAACCAATGCGAGGTTGCAATAGCCGTGAAAGCCCTACGGTGACTTGCCGCTTTTGGGTCGGGACAAAGCACAAGCCATCATCCTCGATCTCTCATCAACTCCAACACGTTGTTGTAGCATCCGACCCGATTTCATCAACTCCCACCGACACACACTCAGACAAAGCCGATGGAACTCGTATGGGACTCTTCCGGAACTCCGGCGAGGAAACGCACCTCGAAAGATAAGTGCCCAGAGATGAATCATCAATACGAGACCCACCTGGCAGCTGACAGCCCTCTCCTCTCTACCATGCCAGAATTGCCGTACAAGCAAAAAGAGGTGCTTCCACGTGGAAACGGGAAGCGTGGCCGAGACTGTCCAAAGAGTCAAAGTAGCAGCCCCGGCAGTCCTGGAATCCCACCCAGAGGCCGACACTCGGGAGTCGAGCCTCGGTCCAGGTCGTGTGAGCGAGTACAACCCCGAGTCTGTTCTAGAAGACCTTTCAGAAGAACCCAAGTCGGGTACACGCTCGACATCTTCGAGACCTGAGGCCCAAATTGCTCCCCAACAACAGAAAAGCCCATCTGCTACCCATAAAGCGCAGCGGCAATTGATCTGGTACCAGAGGCACAGACAGAAACCCACACCACCAGGGCTGTCAAAGCCCCATCGAGAATACCTTACGGAGGTCGGCGCGTTTCTCAACCTCCCAAGGGCAACATCGAACACCCTTCTGCCTCTGTACGTTTCTTTGCTAGATGACCTTATCCCTATTGTGGATGGTGCTGGCGTCTTCCGTGACTACAGCAATGGAAAATCTTCCATTTATCTGGTAAGGGCGATGTGTTTGGTCGCTTGCAAGATTAAGCAAGCGGCTGCCTCTTTGAGACTGAAAGATAATGGCCCACTCTTGGAGGCCACAAAGTTTGCATCAGAACTGCTGACTGGCCTCGATGCGGCTATCAAAGCGGACCTCGAGCTAGACCGGGTCATCAAGGTCCAGATACTAGCTTTGATGCACCTTCATAATGACGGATTAGCTGGAGTGGACCGTTCTGCACACTACCTATCGCAGGCCATTTCCGAAGCATGGTCACTATCCCTGCATTGGAACATCCCTGGCAACTCTGACCAAGATCAGTGCGACTTCCTGTGGTGGACGCTGCGAAACTTGGATCGGCTCAACAAGCCC
Source organism: Neonectria ditissima (assembly GCA_001305505.1). Taxonomy (NCBI): domain Eukaryota; kingdom Fungi; phylum Ascomycota; class Sordariomycetes; order Hypocreales; family Nectriaceae; genus Neonectria; species Neonectria ditissima. The sequence continues at coordinate 140,527 of LDPL01000017.1, read as the reverse complement.
GTAATGGGAGCCTCCCCGTTCATCATCGACGATACAGACATTGCACTCCAACGTATTACGCGCAAGGAAGGGAGCTACCGGTCTCATATCATGGGCATTTCCATAACGCTAGGCGATCTAATGGCCACGGCAACCAAGATCTACAAGGCTAGCTCCAAAGCTACTGCGGATGACTGTCTGGACTTTCCCTCGCTCTCTGACCTCACGTCTGGGACCACGTTCGATCGTTTCCATCGGTCGCATAGAGCCTACCTGGAGATTTGGTACCACGTGGCTGCGATGCTTTCCTGTCGGTACAGCGAGCCGGGCAGCATCCCGTACAACCGACGCCTTGCATCAGCCGACCGTATTATTGACATCGTGCTACACGTGGGCCATGAAGGGCTCCCTCCCCTGCCACTCGTCCCTTACGCCATGTCCATGTCCACGACCATTATATACCGCGCCCTGCGCGATGAACAGCGAGACGTGTGCTCGGCATGCGAGGGCCTTCGCTTCTGCTGCGATACCCTTGACACATTCAGCCAACAGTGGACGAGCGCAAAGTGCGTGGCCAAGCTCGCAAAGCGACTATGGAGGGTTCTTACCAAGTCAGAGGCGTTACACGAGCCTTCACCTCACCAGCACAAGAACTCCCAAGAAAAGGGCACATCGGAAGAGGCAATATCTACAGATGCTGAAGACACCTGGGCCATAGCTGATCTACACAGCAGCATGGGCGCACACGATCGAGTACTAGACAGTACAACCCTTCCTCAAACTTACCACGGTGTAACTGAAGATGCGGCTACAGGTAGCTGGCTGGAATCCGAAATTCAGCTTGTACAAAATTTGCCCGGGATGGATGCATCTTACTTTCAGCTCGACAGGGCGTTTCAAGAACTGTTCGACTACGGCATGCCCAACATCTTGCGAGACCCCATTGCGTGGGATGTTGGAGAAATCGATCTGAACAATGAGTTTGATTTATCCTCTTACTTACCATCGCCCGATCTAGAATAGGGTTACTAGTAGAGCAATGTATGTAGTGTAAAAACAAGTGGAAAGGCATTGATAGTACACCTAAATGTGAAAAGAAGTGTCAGTATTGAATGGACTATAGAAGTAACCATGCTTAGAATGTTCGAAGTTGGTAGCTCCTATATTAATTATTGAGAACATTACACCAAGACGTAGCCATGTTCTTTCCGTCAGCTATGTAACTAACCCAGATTTAACTAATTATAGGCTGAACAAGTGATCAGGAAAGCATAGACCCAGGCTGATATAAGAACTTGCCTGTTTCAGGATTTGCACCAACTTCATCTGGTCGTGGTTCTTGTCAGAGACTGTAAATGTGTCGATCGTGTGGCCATCAGATAACAGCTAGGTGAATCATGCCGACATCTGGGGTCTCCCGAGTGTTGACGAAGAAATTCCCGTGCTGGGATGCCAAGAAAACCCGCCTGGGTTTTCAACCTTTGTTTGAGGAGCTCGAAGCGGAGATATTACCTGTAGAAGTCATCTTGCTCTGCCCCTTCTTTTTAACATCCAATCGGCCAGGCCAGTAAGAGAATTTAAGAATTACACTGTGATACAGAGATGGTACTGCTATAAAAGCTCATAGATTGACACACTTTGTTGGTGTCTTCGGTTATCAGTATGACGTCACAATGTAATCAGATTTATGGCTAATACGGAATTTATGGGGACGCCAAGGCCGGCCAATCCTTGCTCGCCTTTTGGAAAGAACTGTTGCGGCCTCCTTTTTTCTCCAAAATGAGACCAGAAGCTGCAGTACTTGCTAGAATCTAGAGATTCGGGTACTGGCTTCTCACATCACAGTCACATCGCTGCGAGCGAGCGGCAGAGAAGGGCGTCTTCCACCCTGACTTAAAGTGGATCGCGCTCCAGGGTAGCGTCTCATTCTGGAAAGCGGCCGCCTGAGACGAGGTACTACGACACAATGGGTACCGTCCCTGTTGTCGTGTCAAAGCTTAGAATATCCTCCTGAAAGAACATTACCTCAATTTAATAGAAGTAAGAAATGGGCAGTCAAGCGTGTGATACCACGACATAAGAGTAAAAATGACACTTCAAGGAATACTGAGATACCGTCCTGCATTTCAAAGTTGTTCCACTATCCTCTTTCTCAATTCTCAAATCGCTACGCCAAGGTCCCTGTCCATGCCTCCAGTAGCAACAGAATCCAAACGCTGCTCTTGCAGGGTTTTGTTGAAGCTTTGGTACTTGCTGAGGAACCACCCTTCGGCCGTGACCTTTTCTCCATTAACGCCCTCGAAAACGACGCTATCTCCGGCTCGGAGAAAGTATGCAATCGAGTACCTATCCTGGGACATGCTCCCCCCCGCCGGAAGCACACGATGCATGGCTGATCGGAAGCGCTTCTTGGACATGAAGCGAAGCGTATCAGCAACGTTGATGATTGCATGTCCTGGCTTTGCAGATACGTATTCCCACTCATTGGTCTTTGGAGAGAGGACCTGTAGCCCCGGCTGCTCGGTGAAGAGGAGAGTAAAAGAGCCGACATCTGTATGAGCGTTGTGTCCTCGGGCGGTTTTATCCGCAAGTGCATCGCTTACAGGGTGGTGGATGAAGAAGAGGGTGCTTTTAGAAGGAATCTCATTCGGATGGTAAGCTTCGAAACGGCCACTGCCTTGAAGCCCAGCAGCGTCTGATAGGCGCTCGAGGAGCGTCTTCAATAAGTAATGGGCCGAGAGTTGAAACCTCTCAAAGAGATCAAGGTGCTTAAGCACCACATCTGGAAGGTGGGTTTGACCGAGAAGGTTGACGCGACTGATCTGAGTGTGTCAGCGTAAACATGGGACGAGAGTTTGATCAAGGTTACTTACTCTTAAAGCTTCGAACCCGTCGCGTGAATTCTCGTTAACCCCAGATTGTACCCCAGGCGCTTTGTACCTTGAATAATTAGCAATGGAATCCATACAGCTGAAGCGATCACGACAACTCACCCATGGGCATCGGATAACGTCTCCGTCTTCAGCTTCTGCTCCAGAGGCTGCTTGAACCACTCCTTCGTCACACGCCCCGCCTCCTCAAGGTCCTTTAGCATGGCGCCTGATTCCCAATCACGGATGTCGAGATAGAAGAATCCGTCATTCTCGCAAGCGGACAGCAAGTTTGCTGCCTCATTTGGATCCCCCTTGAGTAGAGAAGCAAACGACAGTACGTGAAGCTGGGCCTGCTCCGGTGCTGGGCTCGGGTTCGTGGTAGCAGAAGGCATGATGAGAAGGTGTTCTTGTAACTAAAGTCGAAACAACCTGGACTTCGTGTGTCAAATGGGTATGGTGGTAGAGACAGACTGATGTGAGCATGGGACCATATATATATTCTCACAACCTGGACTAATTGTCTCTATGGAACTACTGATTCTCAATAACCACAATGTATGAATCAAGGCATTTCGGGAGCATCAGTTGACAAGGAAATGGATTATTTCTTAATGGGGCATGGGCCGGTGGTTGATTGCTTCATGGAAGTCACTGCGTGCAGCCCAGAGTAGGCGATATGGATCGGATCTCCGCTTACACCCAAGAGCTCCAGGAAGACGAATGAGGCAAAGTCCGCTTTGTCCGTTTCAGCTTGTCCCTTTTGGGTCTGGACCTGCATAGTACCGAGCCTGTCATACTTACCCCTGATAATGTGGCGGCACTCAAAGGGATCTGCATCACAGGTAACGCGCTAGAAAGCCCTCGGAGGTGACAAAAGTCCGGCTCCCCGTCTGGCTCCCCGCTATAGGCTCTATAGACCAGGTAAAAACATGCTAGGACAGCTGGATCCATGTTCGGGCCGGGCTTTCCCTGTCTCACCTCGGCAAGTTCCAAGTTTGATATGTGAAGGTGGATATGAGTGCTAATGCACCCGACGGAGGAGCCATGCTATCTACATGTCTGTCTTTTCCGAAGGCGACCTAAGACGCAGTTTTCATCAACAGCAACAGCCTAGCATCTTCACTTGTGCGGGTCCTTTCACGCCCGTCATGACAAAACGGCATTGTTCCGCCTCTGCCATTCTTCCACTTCCAAAAGCACACCAGATAGTCTTGTCAGCTAGTTGCATAGTTTAGAATGTGAATTATATGCTATTACTGGATAGAAGGCGCGAAATTTACGATGTTCAGGGATCCGGCCCTGGAATGCCCATGTGAGTTAACATTGAAAGTAGTATTGTGAAATGGATGGGGTTCAAAGTAATGGTATGTTGATTGGAGGTTAAACTAGCTATCCTAATCGGTGGATGGGATTCATGAAGGTTATGTGCCACGCTAGTCATAGAAAATTAACTTTCATCAAGGCCTAGACCGGAGTTGCAAAGTGTATGAAATCAATTCAAAGGAGTGTTCTAGCTACCACAAGTCTATGCCTTTACCCTCGGCAACCTTTTCCTGTCTGCAAAGGACTTTCAAAAGCTTGCCTGAAGTTCCTGCGCCATTCCGCCTGAAAGAACCGTCTCCTTCTTCTGTTTCTCATGAGACAGTTCGTACATGTCATACTTCTTCAAGTACCAGCTTTTGGCATCCGACTCTGTATCATTGCTGTCTTTGAATTCGGTGGAGTCGGCGGCCCTAAGGAAATAAGAGATCGAATAGCGATCTTCATGCTGAATTCCGCCTAGTGGCAACACACGATGCAGAGCAGAGCGGAAACGTTTGTTAGACAGAAACCGCAAAGTGTCAGCCACGTTGACGATGGCATGGCCCGGTCGCGGTTGGACATATTCCCAGGCACTGTCTGAAGGGGAAAAGACTTGAAGCCCCCACTGCGGCGCAAACAACAGAGTCAGGGTCCCAATGTCAGTATGCATGTTCTGGCCGACCTTCTCTGGGTTTTGGGCGCCAGGAGGGTAATGGAGGAAGTAAAGAGTGCTCTTGGATCGCGCATCGTCCCGATGATACTTATCCAGCCGATCACTTCCCTTCAGCTTGAGGCCATCCGAAATGCAGTCAAGCAAAAGATGCAAAATAAAGTGGCAAGAGGCGGAAAACTGGTCGAACAGAGGCAAATGGTCGTGAACGACAGAGGGAAGCGCCCAGCGACCCAGAAGCTCGTTCCTTCCAATCTAGGCTTAACGTTAAAATTTGAGTCAAAATAATGATGAGCGTTACGGACTTTCAATGCTTCAAACCCATCTTTGAGTGTCTCGACGGCACCAGACTGATTACCCACTGCCTTGAATCTAGAAAAGCATTAGTCTGTTGGCCGGTTAAAGAGACGACATGATGCAGATCTGTGTCCGCCGTCCCCGTCTAGCCACACTGGGCCTAGAAGCCGTTTAAGAGAGTATTAGCTCACCCATGTGCAAGTGATACCGTGGGGGTCTTCAGTTTCTCCCCTACAGGCTGCGTAAACCAGTCTTTGGTAATCCGGTCAACGTCATTCAAGTCTCTCCAAAACTTGTCCGAGCCGGCGCCTTGGAGATCGAGATAAAAGAACCCATCTTTGTCGCAAGCCTTCAGTAGCTTTTCCATCTCCTTATCATCTTTGTCAAAGAGGTTGGCAAAGTTGATGATTTGGAGGTCTGCGACACGGACGTCTTGGTAGAGTGGGGATGAGTCGATGGGAGCCATGGTGACGTAGATGGTAAGTACAATAGTGAGAATGGTGAACTGGATTGCTTGAGACTTAGACAGTGTTATGCTAACGACGAATGGATGTTAAATAGGTTCTTATCTGATAATCTGGACATGTCGTAAAAGGGATACATGCATGAAACTCCACAATGTGGACGACTTGACAAGTGTTCCACTCTATCCAATCATCCCAGTCTAGAAAGTCTAAGGAGCCAGGTCAGGGGGCGGCTTTAGACAGTTCAAGGCTTGTCCGGGAGCTCCAAGGCAGTGTGGTTGCGTGCTAATCACCGCACTTGTGTGACTTGTCGCTTCATCTATCTGACGTTCCGCTCCATCAAGGATGCGTCCCTCACCACAAAGGTGACTTGCCGCTCCGGTGAATGAACCACGTAAAGGACCACGCGGCGAAGTCTCGACACCCCCGCCGCTAGAAGCATGGTTTTGGGCAGATAAAATTCCGAGGCCATCTAATCTGGGAAGCTCCGGGTAGCGAAGAAGGGTCCACATGCAACGCGTAACCGAGCCGGACCCAGAGGGTACTATTCCGCACTATGGTCAAAGCAACCGATTGAAGCCGCCGATGCCCGATCATTACAGTGGGTGAGGCGATATCTATAACCCCGTGCATAATTTCAGTAAGGTGGATGATCGTGTGGTTCAGTGGTATTGTCAAAGGTGCATCCTTCAACGTAGTCTCATTATGGAAGGCTTTCTTCAACACCTGCAGTGATCTTTCGAAGTCACAAATGGATATGAAATCTCTTTACTCACATTTATTTGACTACTGCGGTGCGGAATCATACAGGACGCAAGTCTGACGGTATGCTCCGAAAGCCAGATTCCTACGTGACTGGCTTCCAGGCCTATGCTGTTCGTGGAATAATGAGCAAGAAGACGGCAGAGAAAATGGATTTCCCATAAATAACAATCTCTACCATAGTCTATACAGAAGCAGAGACCGCTTTCTCTTCAGGGAGTGGTGAAAACCTGTTCTTGGCAAAGCCAGCAGCAAGGAGAAACAAAGTTCCTCCGAACAAAGTAGACCCTCCAAATATCTGAGCATAGAGAAAGTCCCCTCCTTTCTTTTCAATCAAAGCCCCCGCAAGAGGTGGCCCAGTTAGACAGGCGACTGAAACAATGGTAAACACCATCCCTGTTCTTACACCCATCTTCCCAAGATCCGTCGTCAGACTCGAGCAAGCGGCGGGAAATACACTCTGAACGCCTGCCGCGAAGGAGCCGTATATAATACAGAACGCCCAAAGTCCGTCTATTGAGTTGACAGCCACCCAACAGTAGAGGAGAAGTCCCGACAAAGACGTCGTTATAATCAAGGTTTTCATTGGACCCAGCAACCGGTCGGATATTTGGGCCAGTATAATGCGCGCCGGTATGCCAATGGCATTCAGGACGAGGAGAAGGGTCAGTGAGGTTCTGGAAGAGACGCCAATGACGCTTTTTCCGAACGTGGGGACCTAAAACCCGTTAGCTAGTAGAACGAAGCCAGGCAGGGCGAGGCTGCGAGCAGGATAGACATACATAGTAATAGGCGAAGAAAACGGCCCAGAAGTTCAAAAACATTCCAATGCAGAACAAGCTATAGGGGACCTCTCGGAAGACAGACCATTCGACAATCGGCCCCAGCTTCCTAGGCGGTAACCGCGTTCGTGCCAAGGAAATGATGATCAAGACGTTGAAAAGCATGACGAAGCCCATAGTCCTCACCGTCCACGCAAACCCGATCCTGGATAGAAGTTGGCGAGCGATCAGTGGGAATACAACACCCCCAGTACCGGCCCCCGATGCGTTTATGGCAATGGCCATGGCACGTTTCTTGACGAAGTAGGTCGCGAGTAGGGCAATTGTGGGACAAAAGACCAACCCGTCTCCGAGGCCTGTGCAAAGTCCCTGTGCCAGGAACAACTGCCAGTACTTGGTGGACAGTGAAGTCATAAACACTCCAATCAGCTGAAGCAGGGACCCGGCCATGACAACTGTACGGTAGTGTCCGGCATCTGTCGCCCTCCCAGAAAAGGCTCCGACGAAGAAGATCAGGAAGATTTGCACCGAGCCAACCCAGGAGATGGCAGAGGGTGAAGCGTCAAGTGCTGCGACGTAGTAGTCTTGGAAAACGCCAAAGGAATTGATGTATCCCCACGAGTTGAACATGATCAAGTGTGCTACTCCGGCCTGCGACCAAGCTTGGAGGCCACCGTCTGGAGGAGGGCCTGGGTCTGGCGAGGATAGCTCCCTGTTGTTGAGGCCGTTGGCTTGGACTATAGCTGGCGACTCGCGAGCAGCTTGATTTGAACCATCTTTGCTCTCAGGCTGGGCGTTCATGCTAACAGCGATAAGAACAGACGAAGAGAAGAAGAGAAAAAGGTTAAGGTTTGGGAAGAATCAGACGGACGCTGTAGATCGAATAGTGCTAAGTTTTCCAGCTCAAGAGATTTGTTGGCGGCACACGTAAAAGAACTTGATAGACTAAGGCATACCCGGACGGGAAGGCTCTTTTGAGGCATACAACGGGGGCCTGTGCAGGCAGTTTTTCTTGCGTGTAATTTGGGGCTATGATGATCTTCGCCAAAGACTCGATGGATACTCCATGAATGCGACTAGTGTCTTGGCTCGAAAAACTGTGCCTTGTGCCAAAACTGCTGTCCCTGACAAGAACCCTAGCAGGAAATACGAGCTTGGCCGAGATTGGTCTATTAACCAGATGTCTTGAGAAGCGGAGGCGGAAAGCCGCCCCCGCCCCTGAACCTTCACTATCACGCAATTGGCAGGGACAACCAGGATTACAAACCACATTATTCGAATTGCAGATCTGTCTTTCGGTATTAGCCATATTGGGCTACTCCCATCTCCCTGCCAGCTGGGCATCATCAGGACAAACCTCTATGCAGTAAGACTGGGTCGGGCACCCGTTCGGGCCGGCCCGCCCTGCACTCGGTACTTGAGACGAACAAGGATACATCATCGCTCAACTTCAGGATGGTGGATAAGGGCCTGTTCATTCGCGAGCAAGGAATATTACATATTTCAAGCACAAATCGACATTACCTGTTTTCCTTTCCGTCCTTTGTTAAGCCGACACTCTCAAGACATACTCTCACCACTCAACAATGACGCTTCCCAAGACAAATGGCAGTCTGGCCAAGACGCCAAGCTCCCCCTCCTGGGTCCTTCTCACCAATCTACCCATTCCGTCCCTGGACAAGGCTCTCCAGAGAACTACCGCCTCTGGGGTCCTAGTCTACGGCCAAGGCGCTGCCCTGTCATTGGAAACCTACTCGTGGCGTGACAAAGATGCGGAGCCAAAGCAGTTCTCGGAGTGGACAACGGCTTTCGAGGTCAAGGCCGACTTAGTCCGTCTCAGGACAGGGGCCATGAACAGCCCTCTCCTCTTCGTCACACGAAACACTACCACCAGAGCGTGGGCTATTGGAACAGATGCCTTCCTGCTCAACGTCGCCCGCTCTCAATGGGGATTGCCCACTGACTTTGCAAACCCCCGGGAAATTCGCCGCGACGGTACCACGAGCTTTGTCGGCGTGTCGCAGTTGCCTGCGCATTCCTCAGTGGTGTTGAAGAAAAAAGATTCCAACTGGCTTTTTACCATCGAGGAACTAGAAGACCCTGTGTTTGCCGCCTTGAACCCCAAGATAGACGACTACGACCAAGCTGGCTCCCAATTTGTGTCGTCTCTGCAAGAGACCATCTCCGAGCTCACCAAGGGAGAAACCTCGATTGCGACTCTTCTCTCCGGAGGAATCGACTCGGGTGCCATAACCACATTCGCGGTTCGGGCTGGCCTAAACGTCACAGCATACAGCGTGGGCTCAACATGGGGCAATGAGCACGAGGAGGCTCAGGAGTTGGCAGATTTTCTCGGCATTCCTCTGAAACGTATCGATCTCTCTCAAGACGATTACTTGGCTGCGATCCCAGAGTCGATGCGCGCTCTGGCAACAGGAGAGCGAGAGCGAGTTGACATTGCGCTTACCATTACCGCCGTGTTGCGAAGTGAAGCCATCAAAGAAGAGCATATCCTGACCGGCTACGGCAACGACCTCATGCTTCTCGGTCTCCCACCAGACACTACCAAACCTGAGGCGCTGATCCAGGATATCATTACTGAGGTTGACCTCGCACGCCACAGCGGTGAGTTTAACGACTATGTTGCTCGCACTTGGGGTAAGAGGATCTCGCACCCCTATTGGCACCAAAAGGTTGTCCAGACAGCTCTGGACATTCACCCAGCTTGCAAGGTCTATGGCGGCCGCGAAAAGGCCTTCTTCAGAGCCGCAATGGAGAAGTACATTCCTAAATCGGCTGCCTGGCGCAAGAAGATTGGCATTCACGTGGGAGGAGGCTTGCAGGGTGGACTTGACGCACTTTTCGGTGGCCTTGATCAGAAGGTTGAAGTGTACAACGGCGTTTTTAGCGCCATAACAGGCCGTCTTCTGTCTGATCCATTTGCTACCGTCGAGCACCTGGCCCCCAAGCCCGCATGAATCTGGAAAACCTACATTGAGACCTAGTTTATTTCGTTTTTGAATGCGATTTCGTATGCTTCAATCTTTTTATTACTAGTTGTGCCTGCTGCCACTGCTATACAAGGGCTACCATTGCCAAGATCGCTACCACTGCCACTCTGTCTTAACCATAATGGCGCTCTTCTACTACTAGGAGTGCGGCGGGCTCTAGAGCGCGGCTGCTTTAGCGCTCTTCTCCTGGGCCGGTAGCCAAACCACGAGACATATTGCAAGGCCAAGAGTTCATGTCTTGTTCCAGTATCCCAAAAAGTACAGCAAAGTCACCGCCATCACTTTGTTGATTCAACGTGTAAAAACAGTTTATTTCTATTCTTCTACCAGGTCCTAGTAAATCCTGGCAACAAGCTTAATCTATCTTCGTAGAAACTGCTCCTGACTACTCATACCCCAGCTGCATCAGACTTGACAGTTCTTTGATCCGTTTATGTAGATTACTCAATCGAATCCTGACTGTCTCTAGCTGGATTGTCTCTGATAGCAGCTTCGTCCTCTCTATCGTCTTGGACAGTAGAAATAGCTGCAGTTTGACCAATACCGCAACCACAGCATTCATCTCCCTTTCCGAGTCTATCATATATTCTCCTACGAATGATCTCGATAGTGCGTCGTCGCCCTCTTTAGTCCACGCTACAAGACCTGTAGACGGCACAAGAGCGGCAACAAGCTGCTCACATAACTTCATCAGCTTCTCCATCAAAACCACTAGGATAATGAGATTTTCGGGTCTTCTATGGCACTGGCGACATTGAAGAAGCGAGTGGCAGTGTCCGATTGCTTCCTTCAGCAAGGAAAGGCCGGCGTCCAGGCTTTGGTCGGCAACGAAGTCCTGATCGTGCTCCAGCTTATCGCCGAGGAATACTATGGGTCTCAAACAGTTGCATTCGGGTGTTTTTTCGGCCCTGACAGTGGTCGCGTGCATAGTCGAGGCTAATGCCAAAGTACGAAGAGACCTGTTGCCGTTGTGGTCTGTGGCGCTTGCAACAAGGGAAGGATGAGAGGCAAACGAAGCACTACTCTCTCTCTCTTGGCTATCAAATCCAAGCCCTGAATCTTGAGAGATTGACTCGGCAAACTCAGAGGTTGACTGGCATCGCGTCGTCGAGCACGTTGCTGAGGGTCTTGCTCCAAGTTCGGACCATCCCGACGAGCCAAAATCCCCGTTGTTTCCACTAAAAAGAGAGAAATCCTGGGAGTTGACCCACTGCTCCCATTCATTGGGAAATATGTGATTTCTTGTTGAATGTGAGTCAGGGGGCATCTCCAAGTTGACGGGGCGTCTGTGACTTTGGTCATGACAATGTTCATTGTCAAGGTTCCCATTGTTCACAGGAAGTTGAGAGCGCTGGGTCTGTCCTGTATTGTCGCTACCAAAGCTATCGACTTGGCCGTGAGCCCTTGGAAGCGACAGTTGTTGATCTACTGATGGGAATGGTAGAGGTGTGTGATCGGTTGTGCTTGTGCGACTCGCTTCTTGTGCCGTGCTTGGGATTATGGGATGGACAGTTGAGGATTGGCTGTTGATCGACTCGCGGCGAGCCCGTTTCCCAGCTTCAGGATAAACGCATGTCCTTTGGATCGAATTGCAACGGCGACATCCCGTCTTTTCGCTGGTACATCGGACCTGGTTTAACGCCACAGATCAATATTTGCCTTGGTTTTAATCGGAAAGGAGCGGTTTGCTAAACAACGCGTTGTATCTCGTGGAATGGCCATATTAACCTTTGCAATTCGGCAGTTCTGACAAGCCTGTCGTATCGTTGGTCGAGATGTTTCTGGGTCAAACGGAAGCCGGATAGATGTGGCGTTACTGTTCTTTGGGTTAAGACGCCAGGATTCAAACATAACTAATGTCGAGGCTGGTGTAGTGCAGTGGGGTTGAAGAATATCATATCTAGATGGACTAAGTACACTGAAGCGTATGCTGACTCCTTGGTGACCTCTTCTTATGTTGCCATTCAGGTATGACCATGTCCATGTTCTCTCTACTTTGCATATGGTAGAACAGTGTATAATATGTACATGCGCCCAGAGGAGTGGATCTAAGATGCCAATAAGCTTTGCTAGTAAACGGGTATACGGGTAGGTAGGAAAGCGGAGTGCGGGCCGAATGGTTGAACTTTATTACAGACTAATGCAGCTTTCCCGTTCCCCGTGAGCCACTCATCTTGTTGGAGCCGACCGGTGCACCAAAAGTAGGGATACATTAGGTGACTTGATTAGGTACATCTAGGGGCTAAAGGCCTAGGTTTTATGAAGAACAGGTCCTTCGGCAAATATCCTAGGATCCGGCAAATGCACCTTAAGCTAGCCTCTTTAGATGTATATAAGAGGGGATAATCTCGAGCTATCTATAGGGCTAAGGGTAATAAGGTTTACCTAAGGTATCTTAGGGTAACTTAGTTATACTAGGATCCTAGCCCTTAATATATCCCCTTAGGTTATAACCTATAGTATATATAAGGTATATTAACCTATACCTAATTTACTAGAAAGGCTAGGTATCTTTAATCTAAATTTATTAAAAGGCTTATATACTACTTAGATAGCTTAGATATATATATATTATATATATATATTTTATCTATCTTATCCCTTTTAACTATTTATTAGGATTATAATATAGTCCTAAAAGTAGGGCTCTTAGGCTCTCTGCTAGGGGTAACTACCTTCCTCTTTAGCTACCCCTCAGTGAACATTCGCTAGTTCCACATAACCTCCCTTAGAGTTACTCTTTATATATTCTAATCTAATATACCCCTTTAACTTAAAGGCCTTACTATTAAGTTATAATCTTTATCCTTCCTCTTCTACCCTAATATCTCTAAGGGATCTATAAGCTAAAGCTATTAAATAAACTTTATAAAACCCTCCTTTAGTAGGCTCTTTATTAAGCTATTAGTAAGTAGTTATATTAATAAAGTATATATTATATTAATCCTTTTCTCTACTATTTCCTAATATAGCTAATAGTTATATATATTAATATATCTTAACTTTATATATAGCTATATAAGCTTAGCTATTATAAGTTAAATAGTTTACTTATTATTATATTTAATAGTAACTTTTATAGGTATAGTAACTACTTAGTATATAGTAGGTAAGGATAAGTTAACTTATAGAGTAAAGATAAGTTAGCTTATAAAGAGAGCTTCCTTTACTACTTAGGATAGTATAAGAAGTTTAGCTTTAGTAGTTAATATAATAATAGTATCCTATTTATTTACTCTCTAGGAAATAATCCCTCTAAATAGCTTTATAATAAATACTTAAGAGCTTTAATAGTCTACTAAGTTATTAGTAAAACTTATATCTAATACTACTTATAGGCTATCTTCTTTATATCTAGGTATTATACTATATTTAAGGGAGAGACCTTAGGTTTAAATAAGATATATTAGGGCTTAGTTAACTACTTACTAGTATTAAGGCCCTAGGTTCTAGTTAAACTTAGTAAGCTAACTTATAATAAAAGTAATATTAGGTTAAGTTATTATAGTAGTATATATAATAGTACTAATCTTTTATTAGTATAGGTTAATACTCCTAGAGTTTATAATCTCCTTATAGGGTATTAGCTCTTCTTATATTATTAGGGTTATTAATTATAGGTTTAGGGTACCCTTAGGGAGTATTTAGTATATCTTATTAATATATAAGGACTATAAAAGCTAGAGGTACTAGTTTTCTCTATTATAGATAACTTTAATTCCTAGGAACTAATATAGAGGCTTACTTCCTTCTAGGTAATAGGTTTTCTATAGGTCTTCTATTAGCCTTATTACTTTACTCTTTATCTATAGTAGAAAATATAGAATATAGTTATCTATATAGAAGAAGAAGATAATATCTTTATAAAGCTAGTAGTAGTCTTTACTAGGTACTTAGTAAAAGCCTACTTATAGTAGGCTCTTCTTAAAATACTTCTACTATAGTAATAGGGATCTTTATAGTCTATAGAAAGCTTTCTATAGCTTTAAGATTATTCCTAGCTTCTAGTATCCTCTAGGTATCTCTATATATATATCTTTATTAAGCTTTATATATATAAAGGTATTAACTATATTATATTATAGTATATTATAGTTAAATTAGTTAGCTAGAGCTATAAGAGTCCTAAATAATATACTAGTAAGAGTTACTATATAGATCTCTTAGCTATTAATTACTTACTAATTACTATATACTATAAGGTATACCTTAATCTTTAGGAATCTACTATACTTATTAAGCTTATAGATATATACCTAGTAGTAGTTAAGTACTTTATAACTACTTACTATAGACTTAGTAACTTTAATCTAGGATTAGGATTCCCTATAACTTTATAAGTATATCTTTTCTACTATAAGTATTATATCCTAGTATAGATAACTAGATCTCTTTATATATAAGCTAGGAAGTAGCTCTAGTAGTCTCTAGTAAGTACTAATACTAGGCTATCTTTCCTCCCTATATATAGAGCTCTTCCTATCCCTTAGGGCTTCTTACTTTCCTACTAGATTAGTAGAGCTTATCCTATCCCTAAGGGCTTCTTACTTTCTTATATATAGTTTAAGTTAAGGATTATTTATACTTCCCCTATTAAATAGTCTAATAGGGCTAGCTAGACTACTATTAACTACTTAGTAGTTACTTATATAGTTTCTTAGGGATTATAGTCTCCTAGATAAGAAGGCTATATTAAATAAGGTTCTTTATTTTACTAATTACTTAGTAAGTACTTTACTTACTATCTTATTATCTACCTTTTCCTTATTATACTCCTTTATACTAAGACTAATAGCTAAAGTATAGAAGAATATAGTAGGTAGTAACTCTAGAGGGGTTAGGAGTACTTTAAACTTAGCTATAGTATATCTCTTATTTATATTATCTTCTACTAAGCTTATTTCTAGCCTATTTAGTAAGTATTTAATAGGTTATTCCTCTTTAGAATTATCTTAGATTTTATTAGCTTTATTATCTAGTAGCTATAATACTATTAAGGACAGTATTTATAGTAGGGAATAAAGAGGTAAGATAGACTACTAGATTACTATAAGGTCACTACAGTAAAGGTACAATAGTACTATAATATATATTAATCTCTAACCTCCCTATTCTTCCTAGTTATCTAAGCTCCTTTTATCCCTTTCTGCTCCAGTCGTCCAGAGTAGGGTAATACACACTAGTAACGCCCGATCAGCACAGTCACTCCGAGACTGCAGCGGCTCTGTCGCTTCCGCTCCGAGACTGCAGCACCTTGTGGCTCTGCTTCTAGCGTTATAGCATTAATGACACTTTAGCGTGTAATAGAGTCTCCCTACTTACAAAGGCCTATCCCTAGGCCTTTGATCTTCTAGTAAGGTAGCTATAAATATAGTTATTGGTGAATTGCTAATAACTAACATGTGACTATTGTGTTATTCCTTGGCCTATTGTGGTTACCCGATTAGGCGGCGAAATAGCACTAATCTAGCTGTAATTAGTTGTAGAGATACTAGGTATAATGTAGTCCTATAGTATATTTAGTCTAAGTTTATTAGCTAAGCTTAACTAGGCTGCTAAGCTGAAATCACTTAATTGTAAGTAGCTATAGAGGAATTTAGTGATAATATTAATTAATATAGTATTTATTCTTAATCTAGCAGCTTTGCTCAATTCGGCGGTAAGGTAGAGTTAACCTAGCTGTAAGTAGTTATAGGGATCTTAGTAATAATATTAATAATTAGGGTGTTGTTCCTAGTCTCTAGCCATCGCTGAAAGAGGTAGTAAGGTCGCTCTAACTAAGCTGGAAGTAAGGTGTGCATTTGATCGTGAATAGCAGTGTTATGTTCTGCTCGCTGAATCGGATCATCCGTTGGGTTGTGAATAGCTGTGTTATATTTCCCTCGCTAAATTGGGTCAGAATAATTGCAATATGGTGGCTGTAAATAGGATTATTGTTCGAGCTGTGTTTATTGCTGTTAGTTATAGCTAACTAGCTGTAGGTTCGTAGGGTATTTGAAGACTCTACTGGTCCCTGATTTCCCTGCTTTTCCTTCCTTTATTATCACTATTGCTATCTTTGTAGGTGACTTTCTAGCCTGGCTCTAAGGCTAGCTTCGCCGTAAGATCACTGCTAATAAGCTGTAGTTTCTTTCTCTCTCTCTCTCTCTCTCTCAATCTTTTACAATATCTCTGTAAGTCTCCTATGCCTCTAGTAGCTTTCCTAGTTTACTGCTAATATCATGTAACTTAGCTACTACTACTATTACCTTAATACTACTACCTACTAGTATCCAGGGAAGACTATCTAAACTAAGGGTAGTAATGCTACTATAGAGGCCCTAACCTCCTGTGCTCCTATGTCTAGCTATAAGTATACTATAACTTTACTAGTAGTCTACCTACTAACTCCTTAGTATAACTACCTCTTCTAAGTATACCTATTATATAAAGAATAGGAAGCTATATAAGCTAGTAAGTTATTCTACCCTTTACTTACTTATATCTATAGTATAGCTAACTTACTATAACTTAGCTTATTTATACTAACTGGCTAGTTCTAGCCTAACTCTTTACTGTACTTACTAGTAAGGGTCTCCTAGAGACTAAGGCTAAGTACTAGGACCTTACTATAAGTTATTCATTAGTACTCTTATACTTTTACTACTAACTTACTAGGGTTTAGGCTATCTAGGCTATATATATTCCTACCTTATACTTACTCTACTAGCTTAAGTTTAGGGACAAGAACACCTAAGCTTATACTACTACTACTGATACTACTACTACTACTACCTGTACTACCAGTGAGGTAGTAGTACATATGTAGCTCCTGGAGCTAACCTAGCTGTAGGTGTAGCTAGATATTACTAATACTCTCTGTAATATTGTGGAGAACCTAGGCTATAGTGTCTCTAGTGTAGCCTTACTGCTACTTTACATAGGGCCTAACTTGGTCCCTTAGGACCTTAACCTAGCTGTTAATAATAATAAGGAGGAGTAATAGAGGGTATTACTAGGGGGCTGCTAGTAGTATATAGTAGGTTTACTAATAGTTTTTTAGAGTTCTTAACTTAGTCTAGTATAACTGAGGGTAGCTGGCATATCCCCTCCCTGCCCTTTAGGTATTTTTTGGAATTAACTCTATAATAAAGTTCTTATCTATAAAGTCTTTATAGCTAACCTATAAACTCTCTATATTATTATAGCTTTCCCATTTGATAAGATATTACTAGTTACTCTTAGATCCTTTATATATAATAATATATTTAATAATATAGATATTATTAGTAATAAAGGGGTTATCTTATTACTATATTACTTCTAGTTTATTACCCTTCTATTTCTCTAGGTTTAAGATATAGAAGACATTATATATCTATAATTACAGTAGAAGCTTAAGCTTATAGGTAAGACAATAGTCTCTAATATATCTAGTTATCTAGTAGGGTCCTATATACTTATCTACTAACTTCTTACTAAGTTACTAGATCTTAATATTCTTTATAGATAGTAGGACTAAGTCTCTTATATTAAATAATATTAGTTCTCTCTTATAGTTATACTAGGTAGCCTGATATTTATAAATATTACTAAGTAGCTTCTATATTACTTTATAATACTAGCGAAGTAGGATACTTTATAACTTAGTTAGGGTACTAACTATTAGTAAGGGTTCCTCTGTATAGTCTAGTCCTTGTAGGGTAAATCCTTATAGGTATTCTACTAGACTCTTACTGATAGATAAGTACTTACTTATATTATAGGTATATTAGGCTAATAGGAGTATATTGATCTAATTGGTCTATTCCTGATTGTAAAAACATTATATATAGTGCTTAAGGGTTTAATTGAGTTTCTCTATCTAACTATCCGTTTAGGGGTAGAATATAGTACTAAGTAGCTGCTTAATTATAAGTAGGTTATAGAATGTTCTCTAGTACTTAGATATAAAGAGGGAGCTATAATTAGTAATAATCCCTTTAGGTAATCTATAGTCTTAGAAGACTCTCTTAAGGAATAAGGTTACTAGTCCTTTAGTAGTAAGTTACTTTAAAGTTAGTATGAATAGGGAGTATTTTGTAAATTGGTTAATAATAACTAAGATACTATTAGAAATATAGCCCTTTTCCTATATAATAGGGGGTAAGTTAGTAATAAAGTCTATTGAGATTTCTTCCTATAGTCAAATTAGCACTAGAAGTAAAGTAAGATAGCTATAAGGTTAATGTAGCTAGGGCTTAGTCTACTAGTAAGTTATATAGATCTAAATGTAATCTTTTATATCCTTCTTCATTAAAGGCTAGTAGTACTATACCTATAGCCTTCTGAGACTCTTACTAACTCCCTAGTATCCTATAGTAGGATTGTTATATGTTAGTATTAATAATTCTATATATATACTAGGGGGAATATAGATCCTTTAGCTGTAATAAAGTAGGCTATTCTTACTGATAGACTATTTAGCCCTTTGCTTCTTTGTAGGCTTCTTTACTGTAGTCTTATGGTGAATTATCTGTAACTTCTCCTAATAAAAGGAATCTACTTCTTAAGTATTTTATATAGCTATAGCTAAGGAAATCTCTATTCCTAGCTTATTAGCTCTCTTAAGGTAAAAGTCTACTAACCTTACTATAAGACTACCTCTAGGGCTCTATAAGATTACTACTATATATACTGATATAAAACCATAGGTAGATTTATTTCCTCTAAGAGGATTATCTACCTAAGTAACTAGTAATCTACAGTTAGGGCCTACTTTAGGAGCTACTATATTACTACTATACTACTCTCTAGTATTAAAAGTAAAACTTATATCTAGTATTTTATAGTTAGGGCCTACTTTAGGAGCTACCTTACTACTACTCTCCTGCCTTTTAGCTTTAAATCTGCTAAGAAATAGTAGTAAAGTAGCTATCTAAGCCCTATCTGCTACTTCCTTATCAAAGTGGTTAGGCTGCCTTAATAGACTGTCTACTAGGTTCTTCGCTCTAGGCTGATAGATGATCTTAAAGTCAAAGGGGTAAAGGTTATTAAGTACAGTAACCTACTTAGATAATAGCTTTAGCTTTATCATAAGATATTAATAATTCAAATAGTCTATTAGAACCTTAATCTTAGTGTTTACATAGGCCAAATAGTGCCTCTAAGTGTAAAAGGCCTCCTTAATAGCTAGAAGCTTGGAATCAGGGGTCGAATATTGTAATTCTACTCCTATTAGCTTATGTAACATATATACAATAGGGTGCTAGTAGCCTTACTGTAGCTATAATAGGACTGTACTAATAGCGTATCCTAATATATCTATCTTAATCCTTAAAGGTATACTAGGGTCAAAGTAAGCAAGGATAAGCTCCTCTAAGAACACCTATTTCAACTGCTTAAATACATTAGACTTATAGTAATCCAGCTAAAAGGTTCTTTTATTATTACTATATAGTAAGTCCATAAGAGGGGCTATAATTTTACTATAATTCTTAATAAAGTATTAGTAAAATCCTATAAATCCTAGGAAAATCTAGATATCCTTTATACAGTAAGGTAGTAGCTACTTCATAATACACTTAATACATTCTAGCTCTATATAGATTCCTTTAGTACTTATAATAAACCCTAGGAAGCCTATACATTAGAGGTTAAATTCATATTTCTTAGGATTAGTATATAGGCTAGTAGCTTATAGCTAGGTAAGGATATTATAGATATACTATAAGTACTTACTAGGATTACTACTATATATTAGGATATTATCTAGATAGATAATATAAATAATATCTATTAGCTTTATAAGGATATTATTAATATATTCCTAGAATATTACTAGGGTGTTAACTAGTCTAAAGAGTATAACTAAGTATTCAAAGTGACTATAGTAGTAGTGGAAAGCTATCTTCTATTTGTCTCCCTTACGGATATATAGCTAGTAGTATATATCCTTTAAGTCTAGCTTTATAAAGATCTATACCTTACTAAGCTAATCTAGGATCTTATAGATTAGAGGTAAAAGAGCTTTATCCTTCCTAGTAATCTTATTAAGACTATAATAGTTAATATAAAGGTATAGCTTACCTCCTTTCTTAGGGACAAATAGGATTAGGGCCCTAGCTAGGCTAATAGACTATCTAATTTAGCCTTTTACTAATATATCAGTAAGGTAAGCCTAGAGGACTTCTAGCTCCTTTATAGTAAGACTATAGATAGGTCCCTATAGTAGTGTTTTACCTTCCTCTATGTTAATAGTATACATTTATCCTTTAAGTATTAGGGGATCTACTTTCTTTATTTTAAAGATATCTTTAAATTCTAGGTAGAGTTTAAGGTAGTCAGTTACTAGCTTCTTATTACTAGGTTACTATAACTCTTTAGGGGTTCCTTTTAGTATTATAGGGGCAAGTATATCTAATAGATTACTAGTAATTATAAGGGTAGTAATATATTCTTTAGTAGTCTTATATATTCCCTTCTTCTTTATAATAACCTTAATATTATTTTATAGTATACTATACCTCTAAGTCTTTGTTTTCTACTTAAGGACTTAGGGTTCTATATTATAAAACCAAGGGTCTCTAAAGATCACTCTATACTAGTAGATTATAGTAATATAGAAGTGGACTTTATATATTCTTACCTTCTCTGTACTATTATAGACTATTGTAAGTTATTAGAGGGTTCCTTGGTTCTTAAGGACTTCTTAGTTAACTCCTTTAATCTAGTCCTTACTAGGTTTAATAAGCTTCTATTTAGTAGTAGTTAAGTAGTAAGGGTAAAGGAAGTTTACTTTAGCCCCTATATCTACTAAGGTATTTCCCTCTAGTCTTTTCTACTGGCCCCCTATATATATCTAGGTTCTAATAGTCTAATGTATTAGTAGGGATAGGGTCCGGTTAGACCCCTATTAGGTTCTAAGGCTTATAAATTAGATATTATTAGGGGCTATCGTAGGTATAGTAGGGTTATAGCTAGCTAGATACTGGTTCATAGTATAATAGTTACTCTTATATATCTTATAATTAGGCTTAAAGTACTTCGTTGAAATATGTCCTTCTTCTCTGTACTTATAGCATATAATAATACCTCTATAGGGCTAGTAAGGTGCCTATAGAGCTATAGAGGTATTAGTAGGGTGGCTATTTAGGGTAGTACTTAAAGTAAGTAATAAGTATATATTACTATTACTAGAGTTAGGTCTTCTAAGGATAGTCTCTACTTAGGTAACTAAGCTAATGAACTTCTACTAAGTTAAAGGGATTTTACAGCTAACTACCTAGGTTTATAGTATAGGTATGAGTTAATGAATTACTAAGTAGACTTAATAGGAATTAGGTAACTAGTCTAGGAGCTTAGCTTCTAGGGCTTTATAGTAGTTAAGGAAGTTCCTAACAGTCTAGCTTAGCTTTATATAGTAGTATACTAGCTTTATAGTCGTTTTAAGGCATTAGGTAGGGTTATTATTAATAGTCCCTTTGACCTAAGTAAGGTAATTATTCCATATAATCTTATTAATTTAACCTTATTGATTATTATTAAGGAAGCTAGTCTAATATAGCTTAACTAATCCTTTAAGATAGCTACTAGTAAGTAGGACCTTTAGTAGGTCTATATAGAAGCTCAAGGGATACAAAAGGAATCAGCTATCAAGATCAGTAAGATAGATCCTTAATTCAGTCTAAGACTTTACGCTATAATAGGGGGTCTTTAAGATGAGCTTGCCAATATTATAGTCAGAGGTCTACTGTATGTTTACATTGTGTTTATAGCAAGTTTACTTCACAGGTTATAGCTCACCATTAGGGTTAAAGTCAGGGGTGATTCCAGCAGCAGTCAGCTCAAGCCAGCGTCTCTTGCGGCTAATTCGCTGTAAGGTCTATAGGGTCTTAATGCGACAGTTTAGCTCTGCCTCTTCCGTAAGAACATTATCATATTCAGAGGGAGGGTTAGGATTATAGTTAAATGGGGGGTTCAACGGTAACGTCTGACTCTCAGGTTGCCTATCTTAGGTCTGCGAAATCGTAGGGTCTTCGCTGCTTATTAGGTACGAACCCGAAGAGGTAGGCAGTGTGCTAGGAGGGTTATTAGTGGTAGTTATCTTCCTCAACGGTCCGCTATACCTACGGGTTTGGAGAGATCAACTTGTCAAGGATGGTATTTACAGTAGGGAGTGAAGAGGTAAGATGGACTACTAGATCGCTGCGAGGTCGCTGCGGCAAAGGTGCGATAGTACTGTAACGTATATTGATCTCTGACCTCCCTATTCTTCCTAGTCATCTAAGCTCCTTTTATCCCTTTCCGCTCCGGTCGTCCGGAGCGGGGTAACACACGCTAGTGACGCCCGATCGGCGCGGTCGCTCTGAGACTGCAGTGGCTCTGTCGCTTCCGCTCTGAGACCGCAGTGCCTCGTGGCTCCGCTTCTGGCGTCATAGCGTCAATGACACTTTGGCGTGTGACAAATACCTACTACTTAGTTTATTCTTATTATATAAGTAGCTCTTAGATTTATTTCTATATTACTTCTAAGTCTTCCTATAGTAAGTTATCCTAAAAGCTCTCTAAGTATCTATTGAATACTTAGCTCTTATTGAATATAATATCCCTTATAGTAAAGACTTCCTTCTATAGTAGATTCTATACTCTAAAGGAATTACTTAATATATAGCTAACTAGGAAGCTAATCTAAGCTCTTAGGGACTATCTTTAAAGTTAATTTCTCTATAGCTATAAATCTACTGTAAGTATAAATGCCTTATAGCTATAGGCTTAGAGATATAAGAGGTTAGGCTTTATAGTCTCCTTAGGGTAAAAGTTACAGTAGAATAGCTTATATAGGGTTTTCTTATCTCTTTATACTAAGGGTATCTAGTTATATAGGTAGGTTACTACCTTAATTAACTCTAGCTATAGGTATTTAGG